>JAPDFK010000003.1:0-415505 GCA_027569635.1 Lasiosphaeriaceae sp. G1095 | reverse complement strand
CCCCCCCCCCCCCCCCCCCCCCCCCCCCCCCCCCCCCCCCCCCCCCCCCCCCCCCCCCCCCCCCCCCCCCCCAACGCCCCCCCCCCCCCCCCCCCCCCTAAACCCCCGCTCTCACCACCGCGCCCCACACCCCCCCCTCCCCATCGTACCCTCGGCCGCCCCCCCCCCCCCGTTGGTTTTTGATCCACCCCCCCCCCCCCCCCCCCCCCCCGGTCATTTATTACGATGCGCAGTTTGCTAACTTGTCATTTAGCGGTGTTTGCGGGCTTACATATCGGCGTATCGAAGAGGTTCAAGAGATCAAGGTTCAAGAGGAGGCTCAACCTTCAAGCTTACGAGCGGAGATTTTACGACACCGTAAGCCGAAGCGTCAACCTCAGACTCCGCCGGATAGATTGCGTCCGATTTCTCTGGCCCGCAAAACTCGCATAGGCCCTTCTTATATCACACCCTCCTTATCGCCAGGTGATCCCGGCTCCCGAATCCGTGATCAATCACCTCCACCAAGTGGTAGCTACAGCAGCGGGACGTCTTATGCCGGCTCCGCCACCAGTCGTTCAACGGCCTCTGAATACCCCGACGTAGATGACTATTTTTTACCTTAACGAGTCCTTCGAATCGCCTGTCGAGATTGTCATAGATGGCACGGGGTTCATGCCAAAGAAGACAATGCAACTACTCCCCTACGAGATCAGTGACGAAGAGCTGCGCGGTCTGATGGATGATGGCAGGCGGAGTAAAAGCTAGGTCAGTGGCGGCATATGGGGGAAAATGTTTGGCACTACTCTCGGCATGGCTACCCTATTAAAAGGTGACCGAGGAAAAGCAAAAATTTAACACTCCTATAATAATTACATAAGGAGACGGGGGCCACACCTGAATCTCACCCAACACACCCCTATTTTGACGTAGGTGGTTTCCACAGGCCAATATTTCCGCTACAAAATCAGCCACTACCGTTAGAAAATTAAATATGAATCACTTCATACTCTCCGGGAACTCCTACCGCGTAGGGCACCGTGGTTCAGCTGCACGACTACCCTCGACAAGGCAGCCAGCCTTATATACTCAAGCATGCCGGCTTTGATCCACAACGCCTGAAGATCATCCGTACCACTACACCGTGATACGGCATCTCCACAAGGCCTGTAGCTTCAGCAAGAGCTTCGCTCGGAAGATCATTCGCCGGTATGATGCCAATGTCTGTCCCGTAGACAAGGACATTATATTCGGCAATTTCGCTAGCCAAGATACCGACTGCCGTATCGTACTAGCTACAGTATCACTGGGTATAGGGATGGACATCCTCGATGTTAACAGGGTTGCACAGTTCGGTATACCACCTAGACCTAGCCTGGACGATACTTAGCAGCGCTTTAGGCGGCCGCTGAGGGCGAAGGGTGGCCAGGGCCTGGCATATATCTTTGTGACCTACTGGACATTTGACCACCTGGGGTAGATGGTGGCCTAGCCATTTCGATTACTGGATGCAGCGTGAGGAATACTGTATGATTCGATGGACGGACCACAGACAAATGCTAAATCAGATTTAGACTTTCTCAACTCCTGATAATGGGCGCTCATGACGGAGGTGGACGTTTGCTATACACCTTAATTCATCCTTCACTTTCCTTTTCTTAATCGGTAGCAGAGAAATTACACAGTACTAACTAGGTAATCAACCCGTCCGATTTATATCCCCCCCTTTAGCTTTATGTGAATTTTGTGACGGATCTTTTTATCAGTCACGGTGAAGCCACCAGTTCCTAACCATCCTCAACATTATTAAGGCAGTCACGGTATGAGAGGCTGCCGCGAATATCCAAAACCGCCTCGCCTCCCCCCCCCCCACCCAAAATTTTCCAAAATATCATCACCGACCCTCAAGACACGAGATGACTGGAGACACAACACAATAATAGCCTTACCTTACCCTTGACAAAACCTTAATTAATATCGATCATTGGAGGACACACTCTCTCTTCAATCGCGCGCAAACATCATTTGGTGTGGCGGTTCAGTTTTGGCGCCCGTCGCGCGGGCTCATTTGAGTCCCGCCGTTTGAGCACCGCACAGAAGATTCCAGGTACCGCACATCCCAGCCCTCATAGTATGGTGCTATGTAAGCGCTATGGTTGGAGGAGGAGGAGGAGGAGGAGGAGGAGGAGGAGGAGGAGGAGGAGGAGGAGGAGGAGGAGGAGGAGGAGGAGGAGGAGGAGGAGGAATAGGGCAGGGAGCTGGCTGGAAGGAAAGAAATAGGAGGGGATCATGGTAGTTCGTGCCAGCATGGAGCTGATCCCAAAAGTCTGTGTGTTCAATGTTTCTACAAGAATACCTACTGCTTTCAACTTGTCTGTTTCGCAAGTTATAATATCGGCAACTTTGCTGTGTTTCAAAGGGAAAAAGCAAAGTCAAACTATTGAGCAAGTCCATTGATAGCATATTTGGCCGGTGGAATATGTTGTTTCCTCAGATAAATCGCTTTGCTTAATTAAGGCTAGTTTCGTTCAGGGTACTCTTTCTGTACAACTCTTCAGCGAGCGCTGATCCACACCAAAAGGTCAACACAAAGACTCAAAAAAACATTGGCATTGCAATTACCAACTACCACCCAGCAACACTCGAGCTCCATGCCTGCGACTACCACCAGCGAATTACATACGTATGATCCGCGGAATCAACAATGACGAGAAGAGACGACATTGACCTGAGCCAGCCTCAATAACCAATCAATCAACCAAGAACCCCTTTTCACAAAGGCCACACCATGGTGCCTCTCACTCCACCTTCAGATTTATATTATTGCCTCGGAGTCTCGTCCAGCCTTTACAAAGCAACCGTATCAGCACGCGGATTCGGCGTCGGCGTAACCTCAGCACCCGTAACATGAGTCGCTTCTGCCGGTGTTGCTTTCTCGTAATGGCCTGTCTCTGCTGCTGCTGTAGCGGTTGTTGTTGCTCCAGCAGCGGCGCCTCCCAGAGGAACAGAAACCTGGTCATCATTACTGTATTAGCTCACTGCATACCTAGGCACCACCAAATCATCATCTAACCAATTGACTCACTTTTAGGTTTCCAGCCTCAATCTCTCTCTCAAGCTCTTCCAGCCTACTAGCCTTCTTGTACCTCTTCCACGCCGGCAGCCCGGAGTCAAAGACCTCGTCCATCTCTTCAAGGGTGTACCCCTTTGTCTCTGGCGCCAAGAGAGCCATATGAACAAAAGCGGCAGCGTTGAACGCGCCAAAGATGTAGTACATCTTGTACGAAATATTCCACAAGAGAGGCGGAACCGCAAAAGCAAGGACCATGTTCCAGAACCAATTGGACGCGGTGGACAGGGACACGGCCTTGGCGCGGATCTTGCTCGGAAAGATCTCGGCCGGATAGGTCCACGAGACCGGGCCCCATGTGGTTGCAAAGGTAGCGACGAAGAGGTAGGAGCAGGCGACAATGGCCGACGAGACGGGCCGGTTGTCGTGAACGATCCACGTGATGTCGCCGTTGTCAGGGGTCCGGGTCTTGTCCGTGTTTGGCTCTCCGTAGTACTGCTGAAGGGCACCTAAGACGACATGTGAGCATACTGTGCTGCCGAGTTTGTTGGTAGGTCAATAACTTACCAGAGACAAACAACCAAGTCATCATGCCGAACGAGCCGAGGATCAGAGAAGGGCGACGTCCCCATTTATCGAGGAAGATGATGGCCGGTAGCGTCAAGGCGACGTTGATCACGTATTGTATTGAGGCAGTAGCGAGTGGCGAGGCAATCTGGGCGCCCTCCATAATGTAGACAATGTAGTACCTGTGTATCCATGTTAGTTGTTACCAGACTCCTAAAGCCAGTTTGGGGTTCCTGTCGTACATCATGATATTCATTCCACACAGCTGACTCCACATCTGGATGCTCATGCCAAGCGCAACACGCTTCAGCATGCGCGGCGCGACGAGGGCCTTGAAGGACGAGACAGCCTGTTCGCGCTCAAAGCGCAGTGCCTCTTCGATCTCCTGGTACTGGGCCAGGACCTTGGGGTGGTTAACATCGCCTTTACCGTGGAGAGCAGCAAGGACCTGGATCGCCTCCTCCCAACGGTCCCCGGATGCCAGCCATCTCGGGCTGTAGGGGAAGAAGAAAAGGCCACCCAGCAAAATGAAAGCCGGCACCATTTGGATTCCCCAAGGGATACGGAAGGCTGATTCGGGTTGATTAGGGTCATTTGGGCCACCACCAACCTGGGCGGCGCCAAACTGGATAAAGTACTGGCTAGAAGGGGTTAGCATCGTTTCTATGTCCACAACAATAAACCATTTCGTACATCAAGATACCCCAGGTAATAGCCCACTGCTGGAGTGAGACGACTCGGCCGCGGATTTCCTTTGGAGCAATCTCGGACTGGTAGACGGGGACGATGGACGAAGCAATACCGACGCAGAGACCGCAGATAACGCGGCCGACACAGAGCATGCCGATATTTTGAGAGGCCGTCATGAGGATGGAGCCAATGATCCAGAGGACGCACGAGATTTGGAGGGCCACCTTCCGCGAGTACTTGTCGGCGATAAAGGACGAGACGAGCGAGCCAACGAGACTACCGGCGGGCATGGACGCCGTGATGGCTCCCTGTCGGTACGAGACCGGGTTGTCAAAGTATCGTTTGTAAGCCTGTGTACCTAGGACCCCCGACATGGAACTGATATCGAAGCCGAACAGTCCTCCGCCTGTACATATATATGTCAGTGGCTGATGCTCCGTTCAACGGAAATCTCCCCCGAAGACGGAGCATATACAAGCCCACTTACCAATTGCGGCGAAGGAACAGATGAAGTAGACATTGCTAGCCTGATACATGGTGGGCGAAAGGTCAACCTGGCCGCCGACGAGAGCCGTGAGAGTTCGCGGGCAGGCAAGATGCTTGAGAAGGCGAGGAGAAAGACCTTGAATGGGGAAATCTTGGGGACTGGAGCGGGGATGTGGAGGGGTAATATGTAGGATATAAGAGACCCGGCGAAAGCTCGTCTTGATTCAATTAGGAGGACGAAGAAGAGGAGATTGAGGGAAGGGAAGCAGACCCCCGATGGCAGGGGTTCGATTTCGCCGGGCCACTCATCATTTCCGGAGCCATGTAGTGTGGGGTTGCACGACGTAGGTATTCAGACTTGTTTCGGGTCACGCTGCTTCTCCCGAGCCCCGACTGGGGGAGCAGCTGCATCGTCCCATATCCACATGCGTCATGGGCTCCTAGGGCCTTCCCGGTGCCTTTTAGCGCCGAGACCACAGTTCACAAACGATGGTCCAGATCAAAGACAGACTGAGATCTTGTCAGATCTTGTCATAAACGTAAGAGGGAGAAGACCTTGACACCTCGTATTTGCTCCTCATACCCTTGTTGATATCACAGGCCGACAGCAAGCTTGAATGGACCGTGGCAGATTGAACCCCAAGCTGCATGGCAGGACACGATAAGAACCTCAAGGGGAGACCCCAGGTCCAAGTATGATTCCGACTGAAAGCGAATGCAACGTCAAGCCGATCGTTCTTAGTTAATTGCTGTGTAGCACCAAGCAGCTATGGGGGAGGATTGTCTGATTCTTCTTCCTGGGCCCAGTGCTGAGTGGACAGACAGGGTGGGACGGGGAGGTCGGGGAGCATGTGCCGAGCATGTATGGCGACGGGCCAGGTTTTGGTCACCCACGTCCGGAGTTCTTAACGCGCAGCTTGCTTGCTGGCTGGGGGGAGGAGGCAGCTTATCGCTGGATGATATTACGATACGACGGGATAATTGGATCAATACCGCGCAATGGGCTGCCAGCTGCCGTCGGCCACTCAAATTATGGACCGAATGTTTGGTGATACAGGCTGAGAAGGACGGGCCCACCCTCCCTTTCATGTCTCTCCCATGTTTGTTGTTTAATTATTGTCGGCCAATGGGTGCGGATGGATAGCTAAGCTTCCGTACCTGCGACGTTGTTGGCAACCTTAATGAGACCTCTTTTTTTTCTTTCTTTTTCTTCCGGCTGAGCTAGCTTCTGCTTGTATGTTGGCGACGGAGAGAAACTATCGCATCAATGTCGTTCGAAGTTGGAGCGGGTCATCGGCTTGGCGACATGGGCCGCTTCTGGATCGCTTGCAGGGCCCTAAAAAAGAGGCTTGAGACATCAGCCAATTGCGGATCTTGGCTTGCGGAAGCCCCGCAAAGTCAAACGCCACGATGCGGGAGATGGCAGCAAGGTAAGTGGTTGGTGTGGAATTGATGACCGTCTCTGATCTCTGGTGGCAGTTCAACTCTTTTACTTGTGGACAGCCCGTGTTTACTGAGGTCATTCGAGATGAGCGCTTGACGCGGGACGCGAACCGTCTTAGAGAATGCGGGTCGTATTCTTTTGGTGCGATCAAACCGGCCGTCACGAGTGGGCCTTGTGCAGGTGCGTCCTACCCTCTGTCTGTCGATGCCGGCCGAACTCAATCCCATCTGAGGATGCCTGACCATTCATTCCAACAAGCAGCAAGCAGTAAACGTGACATGGTGAGGGGCAACCGGTGTTTGGGGAGTCAGATGCTTGGTCCTGTAAGGTACCTAGGTACATGTACATGTACATGTACCTAGGTATCGTCTCCTCTGAGCTGGCAAGGCGTCTGCTTTTTCCAAAACGAGAAAAAAATACATGGACAAATGGCGGGCGAGGGTTATATTTTCTGAGCCGCAAATGAGAGCGCGGCCCGGAATTGCAGTGATTGCCAATGTGGCCGAGGCAGCGCCGTTGAAGTCGGGGTTCCGTCCATTGTCTGTCGGGAGCTCCAACGGGGAAGCTCGGGTGCAGTTGCCCCGCACGTCAAGGTTACAGAGGGTCGCGGGGTAGTTCCAGACAAGGAAGCTCAGTGACACCAAACTTGGACTGAAATCACCCAGAACCTTGCCTTTGCCGACCATTGATCGTCGCTGTCAAAATTAGATGCAGCGTCCTTTGCTAGTGCTGGACAGACTACCTAACCTCCTCCCTAGCAAGTAACATTGATTCTGGCTGTCAAGGGTTTGACTCCAAGGGTGGCTGCGAATGCAATCCTCCGGACATTGTAGACAGACATGCAGTAGATTTGTCCAAACTCTTAACGCCTCCCTCGCATCTTGGCTGACTGATTGCAAGGCTGGAAATCCCTGGTTGATGTGATATGACAGTTGCGGTCAAGACCACCTGCCACGGTTGCCTTGACCCTCTCTCCATGTTTTTATTTTGGGTTGTTTGACAGCATGGAGCCAAGAAAATCACATGTGCCTAGACCTAAGACCTCAGCGTCACATCAAGTCCCAAACAGTGCCCAAGGTAAAAAGTCCAGCAGGAGTTCGACAAAGGCAACTTGCCAACCCAGTGTCCAGTGTCCAATGTCCACAGAGCCAACGAATCCTCTCTGCAGCCCCACGTAAAGCGGAGCAAGCAGTGAGAAGGGGGGTGACGATGAGATTACTCCAATGCTTTCCGTTAACATGTGGTAGCGTTCGTTTATCCTTCTCAGAAGGCCTGGTGCCACAAGGGCGCCTGGTCTTGAGAGAAGGCGTGCACAGCAAGCAGAAAACCTGTCAACCGTTAGTAGAGCTCCCGCATCGTTGGCCAGCTAAATTTACTGGTACCAACGTGCGCAAAACCCCAACAAACCCTGCCTTGTTAGCCACATGAGAGCAAGAAGACGAAATGGTCCGAATTAAGATGGCCCATTGGGCCGATATATTCCGACAATGGATAGAAAGAGGAAAATTGGGGCCCGCCGGATGCTGGTGACGACAACTTGAACAAGGGCACGCCTGTCCAGTTGCAGCACGTCGCGCTATGATACAATAACCTGTGGAGGTAAGCAGGGCCCCAATAGCAAAGAAGTTGGTGCCTAAGAGGAGGCTTGGTAGACCGTAGTTCGTAGGAGCCGGAAGGTTATTGAGGAACCGACTGCTCGTCCGAGTGAGCGGGTTGTTGATGGAATGATCGTTCCGCGGGTCCGAGTGAGAATATCAAATATGACAAAAACAAGACAATTGGTGTGGGTATCGATAATGCTGCCACTCCTCAGCTCCAGGCGGTCGGTCCATCCGAATTCCGCTTCCAAATCGCCGCCCCAATGCTGTGCTCCATTTCACCGCTTCAAAAATAACGCCGTATATTTCCATGTCGTGTGTCGAACTCTCGTATACGTCATTAAGCATATGAATGCGCCGAGACTGCCTGCCGGTGCGGGCTGTGAGGGTCAAAGCAGTTTAACGTCGCTGGCGCGAACGAGGTCCACGACTCTTAGTCTGTGTCTGCGTCTGCGAGGGCGGGGAATACTTGCCGCCCTCGGCAAGTTTCTCGAGGTGCTTTCGCTGATGGCGGAAACTCGAGTAGTTCCCTGCCAGTATTACTTCAAGAATGCTGGCATGTTGCCTCTCCAGCGATGGCGACTGCGTAAGCTCGGCCATTCTCACTCTGAGCAACCGTGCTGCTTCGGAGAAGAGATTCGCAATGGTGGGATAGTTGGCGGAACCGCCAGGGATATCGTTGTCCGGGTTATTTGGGTCAATGATGGACAGGCGGTCGTAGTTCTTGTAAACTACCATCGGCACTTTATTCTAAACGAGTGAGTGAGCATTTGACGCTGTCTCTAGCAGAAATAGAGGACGAGAAACTAACCTTGTTCATGTACTTCGGGGGGTTCAGGCTGATTGCCGTGGTTCGGTAGTTGAACTTGTTGCCATAGAGGTCAAAGAACTCCAAGAGAAGTTCTCCAAGATGATGTCTCGTGTCCATGTTTCCGCTCTGAACTTTTGGGTTCATCTGGAGCATACTTACGACCAGGCAGATAACCGAGAATCCTCCAATGCCACCATTGACCGGCTCATTCAAGCCCCGCATGCAGAGGAAGTGCTTGATCAGCGTAACCAAGATCGGCATGCCGGGGTATTGCTCTTTCCAAGCCTTGAATGTCTTGATGGCAGTCAGGCCCGTGACGTTCTCAAAGGAAATGTCAACTTTCAGACCCGTCAACTGATCAACATATTTGACTAAAGGAACTTTGGCACCAACGACAAGTTCAACTTCACTCCCAAAGGCTTTGTTCCTAGTCAGAAGCGAGCTCTTGAGCTTATAAAGAGTGCTCTTGGTATTGTACTTTGGGTAGCCGTTGTACTTGAAATATTGGTCCGAGACGAAAACCAGATCCATGTCAGCTGTGGGTAGGTAAAGGCCGGCAGGGTAAGAGCCAAATGGATGGACCTCAGCATCTCCGAACGCATTGCGGCAAAACTGCTTCAGGTCTTGGACAAGTTCGTCTCGAATGCGCTCTTCAAATTCTCGGGGCTTGATATACTCGTAGAAGTCGACGATTTCCTTGTGAAGCCTGGTTAAAGCTGGTTAGTGGACTTGCAGGGCAGTTATGGAAGAATATGCTCTTACCAGACCCCAGCCTTTGCGCTTTGAGAATGATCTGCGACGATCCATGGGCAAGGGTCTTCGCCCGGAACCGCTCGCCAGTCACGAGCCACAAGTCCATCAACGGGCGCCTTGTTTGCCTTCTTGAGTCTTGTGTGGGGAAGCTTGATCTCGTCGTCATATGTGCGCTTTCGACTACCCAGGGCACCGGGGGCGGGGTCTTGGTAAGTCGAGCGATCCTTGGCCCGTGTGTGTTTTGACGGAGGGCTGGATGAGATGTCTATGACCTCAGGATCGCGTGTGAGGTCAACCGCCTGCGGAAGCTTGGCGACGTATGGGGCCAAGGGCTCAATGACTGGCCGAGGCCGAGGAAGTGTCAACAGTCGCGGGCCGGTTGGTGCATTGGGTACATCATCCTGACCACCCTCATCACTGTCATCGAAGTCGCAAGAAATGAAGTCCTCGGACTCAGTGATCATTGAAGGTCGGGCTTCCTTATCTTGCACACGCGCCTTTCGAATTAGATGTACGACATCTTTTTTTTTGTTTGCCACACCGGACTCTGCGGGCGGAAGCACGGTGTAAGGGTCTGGGTTTGACCACTTTGGAGCCGACTGGCCCAACTCAGACTTGTCCAGTCCGAGTCGGACACGCTTGGTGGGAGGCGCAAAGGGGTCTTTCTCGTCACCCGAAATATCCATCTCGGCTTCGTCGCTGTCCGACAAGTCTTCCAGACGCCTGTAGGTCAATCCGCCATCGGCGTTGAAGAGCGGGAGCTCGTTTCCAGTGTCATGGTTGGTGCTCAGCAGCTCGCGCTCTGCGGCAAGATAAACACGCTTCGGGCGATTGGCAAAGTTCCTATCATTACCCCTTCCACGGCCGCGGCCATGACTACCGCGTCTGGGCTGCTGGCGATCAGATCCACGGAAGCCGTTGGATGGCGGGTCCTGCAAACCAGGTGGCTTGTCCACTCGAAAACTGAAATCACTCTGAGGAAGTCGGTAATTGTCATAGCCCGGCGGACCGGAGTCGTATCGAGAGTCGTATCGCGAGTTGCGATCATCTCGTCTATCGTAGTTATCTCGCGAAGAGTAGGACGACGGTCTGTAGGTGTCGGCGGGTACGGAAGGGGGTCGTGGGGGAAGGGAGGAGTAGCCAGGCGGTGGATGAGGCGGTGGTGGGGGAATGAACTGCGCAGCACCGCGACCGTAATCACGATCGTCGCGACGGTCGCCGCGGCGGTCGCGATGCTTGGCAGCGCCGCCGGAGGTCGAAGAGTAGCGCGAGAAAGACATCTCTGTATCGTCAATCCGCGATGCTCTAAGGTGTTCAGGATATCGGCGGACGTTGTTTGCGGAGAATTCCTGACACGATTTTGAAAGAGGGTGGGAATTTTATCGGCGCCGCGGTTGGGCAGAAAGAAGGCAAGGTTTGGAGAAGGGAAGGCGGGAAGCGCGAGTCTGCGACCGGATGAGGGCTAGCGCGCGCCCACATACCCCACCTTTAATCACCTCTTCGAGGCAACTGCGTTGCCATTTGATGTTGCGCAGGGCGGGAACTCGATTAAAATCAGTGCGGTTGAAGTGCAGATTCTTTATTAGGCGGCGAACCAAAAAGTGTCATGGTCCAAGCTGCAGAGCTGGACCAAGCCCCACGAGGCGTCAGTTAGGGTTAGGGTTATAAGCTGGGTGTCAAGGTTAGGGTCCCCGGGGGACTTTTTGGGGGGCGGTGGGAGCCCCCCCAAGTGTGAATTTGTCTTTTCGTTAGTTTGTTATACATATTCATGTATTTAAATGCGTTTATGTGACTTGGTTGAAATCCTTGTTAATTGCGGCCGAAAGTGGGGCAATTTGCGATCGCCGTTTATAAAAAAAAGATTCGCCGCCTGAAGTGCTGTTCCTTCCCGTCGCACATGCTCCAAACCGCCTGTGACATCATTGGCACGGTTCCTTTCGCTCGAACGTGATTCAAGCCAAAGAACAGGGCTTGTTGCTTTCGGCAGGACCTACCTACTTACACGCATGCAAGGAAGTTACGGGGGTTTGTTGCGGAGGAAGAAATCTCTTGCCCTTTCCTTGCTCAAGTTGGGTCGAATGAGCTTGGATGGCTTCCTGAGTCGCAAGTTCCTCGCCGAGGCTGTGACCATTCAGCGACCTGGAAGATGAATTGCGACGAATTGCGTAAGGCAATCACTGAGTTTGAGGGCTGCAGTCGAGATTGGAAGATATCTAATATCTAATACGGAGGCTAATGTCGAGACAGTGCCTCCACGGTTCTTGCACCTCAAATTTCGTTTCCCGTGGTGCTGGCCTTTATGTACAGAAAGCAATAGATGTGCCCAACAGAAAACCACAGGCCATTCGAGCGTGGCAAATGGCAAGTGGCACACCTTATACTGTAGGCGGCGGCTTCAACTCTTGCCCAGCAACCCAGATCATGAGTAGGGGACCTGGGGCACTATTTCGAAGCGAGCTTGCCAGGCAAGCTTTTAACATCACCAGCAAATGCGCAGGGAACACAGATCCTACTCAAATCGGGCTGGGAACAGCGTCCATGGAAGGCACATAGGTCGTGCGCTCCCAACCGCGCCTGGCCCAAATCTTCGGGCAGACACTGGGCTGATGGTCAGAAGTGCGCCTTCATCGCATTTTGTTGCGCAAGGAGCGCATGCGATTCTTTTGGCGTTGTGTTGCACGGTTTCGGACTTATCCGAAAATAGTGAGGAAGTCCACCAACGACAGACGTGTTCAACCATGATAACATGGTACAAAAAACTTTGGGGCATCAAGAATCAACGCCCAGACCAGCGGCAAACTTCCGTGCCACCCAACCGGCCCCATTCTCTTCGTACTCCTGCTTTGTCACGGCGAGCCTCTCGGCATGCTCATGCCTGGCAAATATGGAGGCTCCCGTCCAGGTGCTCGTGATGGGGTCCGCAGGGCGCCCTACTCGAACAACGCAAGAGTCAGGGACTCTCTCCAAGAGTTCCGTCTGCAAGCGTTGGCTGAAGTTCTCTATCAATGTATTCCCGCCAACAACCACAATATTGGCCATCAGAGCTGGCCACAGCCCAATGGGCAGAACCGACAGTGACTGCATAAGCAGGTCGGCAAGACCAGGTTGCCTCATGCCGATGTCGGAAGGGCGGAAGAGAAGCTCAGGAGTGACGAAGCGCTCGTTGCGCAACGTCATGATATCCTCGGTGACCACAACGCCTTTCCGCACCCGGGCCGTAATACCGGGTTCATGATCTCGTAGAATGCCGTGGAAACGTGTATGGGAGTCGGGTAGCACGTAGTCTTTTGCTATGCCTGCGCCTGTCAGGTAATCTTCCCTTCGCTCCCCACGTGTGCCTTTCCATGTCTTCTCGAGGTCGCGGCCGAAGTCCAGCGACACGTAGCAAGCAGCTTCTTTCATCTCGTTCACAACGTATGGCTCGTTGCGCATGTCAAAATGACGGACAGAAAGCAAACGAGCGAGGTAGTTGGTCATCAGCTTGCCACCCACCTGGAGCCTGCGAATGGCCGGCTGCAGCGGACGGCCCTGGAGGAGCGGTGTGACGGTGGTGTGAGAATATCCAGAGTCGACCAGAAGCATAACCTCGGCAGGTATATCGATGGCGGCATCAGGGGCTCTCGGGGTTCGGAAGATGGCTTGGATGTCTTGGTACGCGTTGAACGAGGGCCCTGTTGGGTTGGGCGCAATTAGCATGCATGCATGGCTTGGCGGGACTGAAAAGATGCTATGGAACGAGACGCACCGATGCCGCGGTAGTAGCTCGCAAAGCCATATTCTTCAAACACTATTTGATCGCAGTGGGCCTGAAGTGCGGGTAGCGAGTTGGGCTGCTCGGCCAGGATGAGGCGCGTCTCGGAAGGGTCACATTTCTGGGGAGCCTTGTCGTCAAAGAACTCGCGGTCCCAAATCTCTTTCTGAGCCTCCCAGTTTACGATGAACCCCTTCTCGACCGGGCGGCGGAAGGCGATCTCGCCAAAGTCCCTGCATTTTTCGAGCTCAGACGCCACGTACGTCTTCCTGTGGCGGTCTCGAGCGATACAGTTGGGGATGAGGCGGGGTGTATCGGTAATGCCATCCGACACGAAACCTGCCTTGATGGTGTTGGCACCGTTGTCGAGGACGAGCGTGGTTGACGGAGGCGCTGGGCCTGCCATTCGAATGGACGCCAAGTACTGGGTAAGTGTCGGTTGTGGCAAGTAGAACTATTGGAGTGTTCCAAATGTTTTTGTGAGCCGCATTGGCCAGTGCCAAGGGTAACCGTTTGGCGCTGCAGGGCCCTGTCGTTCAGATCTCGGCCCGTGACGGCTTGCATCGGCCCGTCCATGATTATGGCCAGCACGGACCTCCCTCAATAAATACTGGAGTAAAAAAACAAGCCCGGTGCTGGGCTGCTAAAAGTTGTGGGAAAGGGCAAAAAAAAGAGCTTGACTGGGGCGCGATTCGAACGCGCGCATCTTACGATACTAGAATTGATTCACATTACTGTAAAAGATTTTTTTCTTGAGTCTAGCGCCTTAGACCGCTCGGCCACCCAGCCATTGTATTTGATGGATGTTAAGGTTGCTGAACGGGATCATGACAGCACTGGGAGTGGCAGTACTAGTACATGTGGACCCTAACCCTGATTTTGGGAACATTTACTCCCAAGGATGGCTTGGTATACCAAAATTGTTTAAAAAGGAGCTAATAACTCCTTAACATTTCATGGCTTTGAACCTCTCGGCCACTCATCCAGGCTTTTTTAATACAAATGCCATCCTCTAGACGCTCTATGCAGGTTCTCCTCAGTGGATTTGGTTGAGTTTGGCGGTGGATTTGGCGGGTTGCAGGGACCCGTACATATTAACAATGCTGTGGGCCCTTCCTTACCTTCACCCACCCCATCGGGCGTATCAGGTTGGGCCTAGTCTTTTTTCGCGAAGTCTCCACGGCTTCCTCAGTGGGAAACCTACCTCCACCTCACATTCACAAACTCCTCTGTCCGTATGAGTATTCACAATTCCATGTTGAACCCCACTTGGTCGCTACTGCTTTGCAGTTTGGTTATCTTTTTATGAAGTCGAAATGTGACGAGGGTTCAATGATTCGATTGGCTTCTCATTTAATCTTGTCTGAAGAAGATGATCTAGTTCTTGCACGCCCCCGAGTTCAACGACTCAGTAACAACCTACCTAAATACTTGACCTCACAGGGTTGCAGTCATCGCCTGACACACAGTGGCTTGAGTGGTTATAAGAGAAACGGGATGATAATCGACTCGACCACTACCCAGGAACCCACCAGTCAGCAATTTATTTGTCATGATTCCTCCATGTTTTCTTCCCTAGCTACCGAGAAGCAGGCCTCCCATAATTAAGGGCGAGATAATAACCGATGCTAGACCGATCTGACTGTGTTCGGGACCGTGAACTGGCAAAGACGGCCCCGAGTGGACAGTAATATTATAATAAGCCTTAAATGTCTTGGCTTCCCGGCCGGGGCGGGGCCGAGAGAGATGAACAACCGGGATCGGGGTTTTCTGATACACTTGGCTCTCACCATGGCTGAGGGAACCGGCAAATCCAGTGGTCTACACGGCCACGCCGACCGCGTTTACGAATACCGACTGCGACACAAGACGGAGCTGAGGCTTTCACACACACTAGTACTTGATCATCCCCTATTTAAACCCCACCTCCTTATTTAAGGCTGAGACAAAGAATGAAAACAGCAGCGGACAAAAAAAACCCCTTCACTTCTCCATTGTCAAGCAAGCCTTCTTGTTCGTTATACTCAAATACCAATAACCACAGCAACATTGTTCACAATGGGTCTTTACAGCCGATACAAGCAGTGGTATCCCCCAAAGCCGACCTTTACCGACAAAGATGTACCTTCACAGCAGGGGCGAGTATTTATTGTCACAGGTGGAAATGCTGGCATCGGATTCCATCTCTGCAAGTTGCTGTATGCCACCGGAGCGACCATCTACATGGCATCGCGGTCGCAGGTAATAAAAAGCCTCATTACGAAACCCTCACCCCTTGCACAATGTAGTTCAGTTCAAGACTAACGGCCACGTAGGAAAAAGCAGAAAAGGCCATAGCAGACATCGTCTCGTCCTTCAGCAGTGCGACAACGAATGAGATTTCTCCCGTGGGAAAACTCAAGTTCCTACATCTAGACCTCAACGACCTGCACAGCGTCAAACGCGCCGCCGACACCTTTGCCCAGGAAGAGTCCCGGTTAGACGTGCTTTGGAACCAAGCCGGATTCGGGCCCGGCTCCATCAAGGTGGGGACCAAAACAGCGCAAGGCCTCGGGGCGTTCATCGGCGCCCACTGCGTCGCCCATCTCCTGTTCACCGAGCTGCTCCTCCCCCATCTCCGTGCTGCGGCACAAACGCTATCACCAGTGGGAGGCTCTGTCCGGGTGGTCTGGTGCGCAAGCTTGCTAGCCGAGACGGACGCACCTAAATACGGGCTGGAGATGGACAAACTCAATGGCACTGCCAACAACCAGCGGGACTATGCCGTGTCCAAGGCGGGGAACTGGGTTCTGGGGATGGAGTTCCCTCGCCGGCATGCGCAAGACGAAATCTTGAGCGTCGTGCAGAACCCCGGTAACTTGAACACCAACATATTTGCGGGCGTACCGCGGTTCTTGCGGGTCTTGCTCGAGCGCATTGCGCTGTATGACCCCCTTTTTGGCGCATTCACGGAACTGTATGCCGGGCTATCGCCCGAGTTGACTCTGAAGGGGCACCAGGGCGCGTATATCATTCCGTGGGGGAGAGTTCATGAGAAGTCACCCCGCCAGGATATTATTCTGGGGGCAAAGCCGGCTGAGGAGGGTGGTCAGGGAATAGGGAAAGCGTTTTGGGACTGGTGTGAGGAGCAGTGGAAGGATGTTGTTTAGCACTCCTCAGGCGAGGATTACGTGAATCGATGTACCCAGCGGGTAAAAAGGGGGTCAGCAGTATGCCTCAGCCCCTTTCTGATTTCTCGTTGGAGCGGATGTTCTGGGGACGGACAAGCAGGAACCAGCAAAAATATATAGCACGTTTTCTCTCTCCCGCCGGGAATTGAACCCGGGTCCCGAGCGAGATCTTGTTCTAGATGACAAGCTTATATACTGACCACTATACTACGGAAGATAAGTTGTTCTTTGCAGATGTTTGACATACTGCTGTAGAGTTTCAGAGAGAACCAGCTTGGACGAACCGTGGATTGAACAAGGGACCTTCTGTAGGGCGCAAGGTTTGAAGATGCGAAACAGAAATCATACCATTAGACCATTCGCCCTGGGTTATTGTATGCTTTGTTGAAATGGAGCTGCGGAATTCGGGCTCTTATGGAGCCACTCGGTGGCACTCGGTGGTGGGTGGCTCCAGGATCATGGATGGAGATTGAGTGCTCAATCCGACGATACTCGAATCTTTGCAACCCCCAATTTCTCTGCCTCAGCGTTGAGCGCGTCAAGTTCCTCCTGGAAATATGGGATGCCTTCCTTAAGTCTCTTTTCTTCGGTCAACTGCTCGATCTCGCCGGGAAAGTAAATCCTGTCGACCCCATCTGCCTTGTCCGACCTCACCACTCGCTGATAAAGCACATCCATGCGCTCCTTGAATTCTTCCAGGCTTATGAAAAGATCTGGCTTGATGGCTATGAGGAAATGGCCCACATCGCCTGGCTTCGACATGTCATAGGGGCCAGTAACACCACCCGCAAAGGCAGAGCCGGACAGCACCCCTGAGAACACATCCATCATGATGGCCAATGCTGATCCCTTGGGCCCACCCATGGGGAGCATTACACCCTTCAATGCCTCCTGGGGGTCGTCGGTCGGCTTCCCCTCGGCATCAAGGGCCCAATGGGCCGGGATTTTCTCTCCGCGTCGCAGCGCCTTGTAAATCTTGCCGCGAGCAGCGATTGAAGGCGCCATGTCCAGGATGAAAGGCTTGGATTTCTTGCCACCTGGGGCGCCACAAGCGATTGGAGAAACGCCGAGGAGTTTCGACTTGCCGCCGAACACGGGGAGAGCGGGCGATGAGTTGGTGAATACCAGAGAGCACATGCCTGCTTCTGCAGCCTGGCGGACTATCCAGGCTGACATGCCAAAATGGTTGCTATGCTTCACGCTCACCATGCCGATGCCAAACATTTGGGACATATTAATGGCAGCGTCCATGCCGAGGTAGGCGGCGAGAAAGCCAAAGCAGTTGTGGCCATCCACCTAAAAACTGAAGTCAGCAAAGGCAACAAAAGAAAATTATGTCTCTTATAAGTTATGAAAGAGCAACAGTATATGTTCCTTGTTCTTCCCCCTGAGAGAATCGAAACCGTTGATTTCTGGAGGCTTGCAAAGTGTTGAGCCAAAAGAACTGGGCAAACTGATAACCTCGACCGTGCATTGACGCACACAACGTTGAACGAGATGGCATAGAGTGCTTCTCGCCGTGCCTTATTAGAAACAGAAGCAGCTCTTGCTGAGTCTCACTCACCTGTGCAACAACCGGTGTCACCTGGCCCAACGTGGGTTCTGCCTTTGGGTCTAAGACGCCATTGCGGACACGTGCTAGGTAAGAAGGGATGCGGTTGATGCCGTGGCTTTCGACTCCCCGGAGATCGGCCTGGACCAAACCCTCTGTGATAATTTTTGCGTTTTTGGTAGGCACGCCGGAAGCCTCGAGAATGGCAACGACAAATGACCGGGCATCTTCGGGCCGGATGGGTACGGGA
Source organism: Lasiosphaeriaceae sp. G1095 (assembly GCA_027569635.1). NCBI lineage: Eukaryota > Fungi > Ascomycota > Sordariomycetes > Sordariales > Lasiosphaeriaceae > Lasiosphaeriaceae sp. G1095. The sequence goes on along the minus strand of JAPDFK010000003.1, from coordinate 397,384 downwards.
CTCGCGACTTCTGCCATGCTGGGCAAGTTAGGGCAGCTCGTACCAGTTTCTTGGGGTGTTTGAGTGTTTGAGTGGGGAGCCAAGTCAGGTCACAAGTTGTCCATGTGAGCAAGAGAGAATGGATCCACTGCACTGGGTTGGATGCGGGGAACTTTGGGGAGCACATTGCGCGACGGGGAACGAGGGGAGGAGGAGCCGGGCAAACCCTTGTGGCTGCAGCGAAAACGCTCTCTCGTTTGGCGAGATATCATCCTCCGTCCCTCTGAGACGCAGTCTTGCATCAAAATCAAAATCCCACGTCCCCAACCTATCGCTGAACCACAACTATCCAGCTGTGGTTCATCTCTCCGCCCAACTCCTACTGTCTCATCTTCCACCTTGCAGCTGCAGCCAGCTCCACCCTCGAGCCCCAGAAACGGGAAGAGGGAGGTTGGTCTCAAGATCATCGTCGGGTGCATACTGCATACCTCTTGGGCGGGGAAACAACTGCCTGGTCAACGACTCTACACCTTCCTACCTGGGCCAGCTCGCATACTCGTACAGCTTTTGAACGGCCCGATTGCCAATGATGCAACAACCTGAAAGAATGGAAAGTGCCTTGCACATTTCGTACTGGCTATGCATGTCCACTTGTTACTTCAGCTGCGATAACCAGTTGCGCCTGCATCATGCCGTGTAAGCCATCGTCGATCGTCGGAATCATTTTGGGCCAATCTTACAACAAAGAGACTGAGCACGAGCAATTCAATGGTGCCGAAAGCTCTTTCCCAGCCTGCCCTGGTCAGGTGATCGGCGCGTCGTCATGGGTCCCCTTTCCCTTCCTACGAGAGCCAGATGCGGGGAAAACCAAGATGGTGGCATCAAACCTTGGTCAGGCCGGGAAACCGTGACGCGAATGGCAGAGGTCAGTCAGTGGTCACGATGCCTGGAAAAGGAGGGGTAGAATTGGGATGAGAGCAAGACGCCTCATTGTGCTGGACGTAATTAACTTTGTGTTCTCCCGTGTCTTTTACAATGATCCAGATTCCTTCACTTCAATTGTTCTCCTCCAACAATATTGCTCTTGGTTAAACATGACTCTCGCTAGCGTTGCACGACAGAGCCACCTTCTCCAACTTGACTCGGAAGCCACTCATTAATTAATTAGTTACCCTACTACCCAGGCTGCCCGTCCATCTGCCGATCGTGCTTCGTACCAATTTCATCAAACCAAAACAATGGCAGGCGGCGTCAAGAAACCCGTCAACATCTTCAAGCTCAAGAACCTGGGCGAGCCAAAGGAGGTCTTCAACTGGAGACTATGGTTCGCCGTCATCTCCTTCGGCCTCTTGGGTGCCGCTCGCGGAGTTGATGAGGGTTTGATCAGCGGTGCCTTCAACAGCAAGCATTTTCAAAACACCATCCATTACAAATCCTACTCCACGGTAGAGCAAGCAAACATCAAGGCCAATGTCTCGGCTATGGTCCAAATCGGCTCCGTTGGCGGTGCTCTCATGTAAGCCCCTATCGTCTCTACTTTCTTGTCCGCACATGGCAACTAAAGCTCGGCATCAGCGCCTTCCTCGTGTGCGACAAGATCGGCCGCATCTGGGCGACACGACAGCTTTGCGTTCTCTGGATCCTTGGGATTGCCATCTTCATGGGCTCCAATGGTAGCCTCGGCGCAGTCTACGCCGGCCGATTCATAGCTGGCCTTGGCGTCGGCCAGACGCCCGTAGTAGGGCCTGTGTACATCGCAGAGATCGCCCCGGCTAGTATCCGAGGACTGTGCACATGCATCTTCACTGGATTTGTCTACCTCGGCATTGTGCTGGCATACTTTACCAATTACGGCTGCCAAATCAACCTTGGCGACACTACGCCCGCGCGATGGGAAGTGCCTACGAGCCTGCACGTCATCTTTGCATCTCTAATCTTCATCCTCACCTTCTTCCAGTACGAGTCTCCGCGATACCTAATCAAGCGGGGGGAGGATTCCCAGGCCCTCGAGGTCATGTCGCGCCTGCGCAAGTTATCACCAGACCATGAGTACGTCCAGCGCGAGATCAAGGCTATTACCGTCAGCCACCACGAGGAGTTGGAGGCCACACGCGGAACCGGCTGGCTGGGAGTTCTGCGGGAGGTGTTCACGGTCCCAGGTAACCTCTACCGCCTTGGTATCACTATCGGCGCCCAGATCATGTCACAGTGGTCAGGTGCCGGGTCCATCACGCTCTACGCGCCTGACCTCTTCAGCCTACTTGGTATCACAGGCACTAATGAATCCCTACTGGTCACAGCCGTGTTTGGCATCGTCAAGCTCGTCGCTGCCATTCTCTGCGCGCTGTTCCTGGTCGACTTTGTTGGCCGCAAGCGCTCTCTGCTGTTAGGCATCACTTTGCAGGCAATCTCCATGGTCTATGTGGCGAGCTTCCTCACGGCGGTGCCCCAGCTGGGCACTGAGGGCGGATACCAGCTGTCAGCCTCCGAGGTCGGCCCCTCTAAGGGCGCAATTGCCATGATTTATGTCTCTGGGTTTGGTTGGGCACTAGGCTGGAATAGCATGCAGTATCTCCTGACGGCGGAGCTGTTCCCTCTGCGCATCCGAGCGTTCTGCACCTCGTTGGCCATGTCTTTCCACTTCGCCAACCAGTATGGCAACTCCCGCGCCGTACCGAATATGCTCCTTCCACGTGCCGGCGGCGGGCTCTCGCCAAAGGGCACCTTTTGGTGTTTTGCAGCCGTGACTATCGTGGGCGGACTCTGGGTGTGGTTCGTCGTGCCCGAGACGGCCGGCCGCAGTCTCGAGAGCATGGATCGACTGTTTAGTTTGCCGTGGTACAAGATTGGGCGGTATGGAAATAAAGATGCCGCGGCGCAGGATATGGTCTTTGCTGAGAAGCAGGCCGAGGCAGATGCTGCTGCTAAAGAAGCTACGGCGCAGCATGTGGAGGAGAAAGTGCCGAGCAAAGTCAGTAACGAGAGCTCAGATATCCGGGTGTGATCCATACTGGTGGATGTAAGGGTCTTTTTGAGCTCTACTGAACAGCTATCACAATTACGCTCAATGATACAAAGTGCACCTCTGACGGATTTGAGAAGTCAGTTCTGAAGAGAAATGGTCTTAATACCTAGCTACTTTACAAGCTAGGGGCTGTGTTTTGTGAAACGAAATTTATTCCCACATGCGGTCATTAATGACCGGCCCTGGTCTTGTGATAAGCAGGGGGCTTTGATGATCTCACAGTGGCTTCATACACTCTAACCAAGCTTGCCTAGGTTATATTTGAACGCGGTATGCGGCTTCCGGTACCCAGTCCTTTATGTCACTGGACGGCACCCCAACCATCGAACCCAAGCGGCTAATTGAAAGTGGAGGATGCCTCATCGTCTGAACTTTTCGGGGCGTCATTTGCTCATATCTTGGCGAGCCAGTTGGAGGATTGGGTCATTATTTCTTGCTCGTCGAGGACTTCGACTCCCCGCAAGGGCGTCCAAAGTTCCATATCTCTCGTCTTTGATTTCAGACTTCGCCATTTGGTATTGTCCGTCTTCGGTGACCATACACAGTCACTATGACCACCCCCAAGATTGACAGAGGCCTAATCTATGCAGCTTGCAAGGACATCTTCAAGGGCGACTGTGCCATTAATATGCAAAACCAAGAGCCTGTGCGCAACCACGTTCGCAAGCACTCGGAGATCCTCAAGCCTCTGCTCTCCCAGTTTGGAGAGGAAAAGCTGGTTCACCATCCGCAAGGGCTCCTGAGTGACGGCATCTTCGTCTCGAAGGAGCGCGCGCCCGGTCGGTATTCCCAGAGCTATTTAAATCGCCCGCTCCCGGCGGAAACACAAACAACAAGTATGGCACGACACAAGATCCCCCAGCAAAGCCCACCCCCACCGATGGGGATGCGAAAAAAGCGGTCGCTACTGCTAAGCGAGAGAGGCCTCAGGGCCTTGATAATGATAGGCAAGAGATTTAGGATTCGCCAGATGGCCAAGGTACGATCTAATTATCGACTCTCGAGTTGCTTGTCGATGTAAAGAGTGTAAACGCTAACACATATTAATACACCACTTGAAGATCCCCTCGAATCAGCCAAGGAGCTTCGACACGCTGCTGTCCATAGAATCCGGATGTCCTCTCGCATCATCAGCCGCCTTATCGAGGCTGCAGTCAAGCTTGCAGATATTATGCAGGATTATTTGTGCGCAACGAAGCTGAACGAGCCGAAGCATGCGCTCGACGCAAACACCAGGGCTATGGAACTCGAGAAAGTTGCCCTCGAATCCAAGTTGGGCCGGAAGCTCGAGGAGATCCAGCGAAAGCGTGAAGCATTGGAGCGAGAGCTAGCTCGCCAACATGGAAATTAGGATGAAGCGGAGAGGATGCTTAAGGTGAAGGTGTAGAAGGAGGATGAAAAGAACAAGACTCCTGGGGGCCACGTAATCGAAGATGCTGTTACGAGAATCTTCGGCGGCGATACGGGAACCCAGACGCAACCAACAGCAACATCCGTTGCTTTGGTGAGAATTGATAGAGGCAGTGAGTCATGAGGGGGTGGCCTGTGTGGCACGGACATGGGACATGATTAATTATGCCAAGCTAGGTACCTAGATACAGACGCCTGGTGTTTTACTATTTGACAAACGGCAAACTTGACAAAGGGACGTTTGTTCTTGACAGTTACCATATTTGGCGAGGAATAGAGCTATTAGCTAGACGTCGCGACCCACTTCCTGAACACCCCCACTTCCTGAACACTTGGCGGCCCACACCGCCATTCCACACCACCAACTTCAACTTGACATAACTCATTCATTTCTAGGGAAAATTACACTAAAGTCGACATGGACTCTGTTAAGGAGCACCTTATTGAGCTGGCAATTCAAGAAGTTGAATAGGGTGTTTCCCAGCGTCGTGCAGCAGCCAGATACAGCATAGCCCTCGGCACACTCAACAATCGAATCTATAGCAAACAATCTCGAGATATGGCCTTCCAAACCTCTTAACGGCTAAGCCCTTTTCAAGAGAGCTTTATTACTAACTGGTGTCTTAATGAGGAAGGTGCTGACTGGGCCCCAAGCTGTAAACAGGTGGTAGGATTCACTTAGGCTGTGCTCTAGGAAGGTGGTAATCTTAAGCCCCTCAGCGCGCGTTAGTATAACCGCTTTCTACGCTGTAATCCCCGGATAAAGATAAAAAAATCAAGCTTGTTGGAGCTTTCGAAAGCTAAAAGTTCTATTAAAGAAGCGTATATAAATTTTTTTAACCTTTTGGACAATTAAATTAAGGAAAAGAATATTGCTTTAGCTAATATCGCTAATATAAATAAGTATAGCTTATAAAAGTTTAAAATTGTATTTGGAAAGGTTATAAGCACTATATTAATATTCAAGTTATACGTTATAAGCAATAATATAATAACTTAAATATTAATAATAAAGTGTAATATAGTTAAGGGCTGGCAATTAAGCTCTATAATTATCTTTTTGAATGCTTTTTTTTAAAAATAATAGTTTTTTACCAAAGTTAAATTACGTTAGAACTTTTCTAGTTAGCAATACAATTTCTTACTTATAAGCTAAAATAATGTTAAAATAGGTTTTAAATAGCTTAAAAAGGTTTACTTAATTAAAACTAAGCTAAAAAAGCTAATAAATTAGCGGTTATTAATTATTAAAAGCATTCAAGCTATTTTATTAACAACTTTATATTACTAGCTTAAAAAAATAAAATTCAATTACTTTATTTACTAACATATACTTTATATAAAACCTAGCCTTTTAACCACTTAATCTTTAGCTCATTAAAAACTTACTTTTAAAAGCAAGCTAAAGCAATAGCGCTATTCGCTAGCTTAGCTAATATTAATAAACGCTAATTTTTTTACATTTATAAAGATATATTAAAAAAAAGAATATATCCTAACAATATACGCTCTAGCTTTCGAAAAACTAAAATATAGCTACAAAACTCATTAAAAATACTCAATAACCCCAATATTATTATCTATAATAAAGCCCTCCCTAAAACACTACTCTAGCTAGCTTTAGAGTATATTATAATATTACTAAAGCTATTTTGGATTCTACAAAAAAGCAAGGACTTTTGCAAATATTTAAATTTTATTAAAAAGCACTTAGAACTAACAGATTAGCTAACTTAGGCTTTGTTTACTAAGGTAGGGAAATCCTTAAACATAAAGAATGCGGAGATAGTTAGTTTAAAGTATTAAAACAAGCATTTATAAATAGAATTAGAAGCTTACAAGCTACGTACTCGAAAAAAGGTTTGTAAGAATGGAAATAACAAGTTTACTAGGATTGAAGATATCAGCAAGGCCGAAGCAAAGTTAAAAAGGCCCCCTAAACGCAAGAAGGTTATAGAAAAAGCAGCTAAGTCAAAAACACTAGCCCAGGGCAAGGAAATTATAGTGCAGGGGCTTAAAGTAATACACTGCGTATAAGAGTATTGAAATGCATTAATCAACGTATAAATAGCTTTATGTCACACAGTAAGCACTAAGAATGCGTGCCTTACTGTTGGAAAAAGAAAGGCCTGTGAAACCGGCCCAGTAACGGCACACACCAACAGTGCCTTAGCTATCTAATTTTGGCCACGATTCCTAGGTATAAAGGATCAAGCATTTCAACACAAGAAGACTCTTCTTGATCAGACAATTCAGACAATTCAAGCCTAACCTTCCTGCATCAAATGCCCACTTCCACCGTTGCCATGTGAATACGCGTAACAGTTATAAGCCCGGCTCTTACTGATCTACCGCTTCCGCACAAGCAAAAAGCTCTCTCTTCAATCCAACAGCTACCGCGCTATTCGCAGCAACACAAGCCTTCTTCCCTTCTCCACGCCTTCGTTACACAGCCCTACAACATCACACAATGGCTTCAACCGCCCCAATCAAGCCCCTCTTAACGCGCCCGTCCGAATAGCCTAACTAGTACGCCGCCCTCAAGAAAGTCGCCCGCGACCGGGACCTTGAGGAAGCAGTCAACCTTAACAACAAAAAACTATGGCAAGCCCTCGTCGAACCAGAAAAATACGATTTCGGCCGCTTCCTTAATCAAATAAAGCCAATCGAACATTCTCCCGAAGGCACAACAGTCGCCCAGACTCCCCAAGAAAGGCTGTCGCTCGTAGCCGCCGCCACCACACAAGAACTCCAGCTCTGGCGCAACGAAAAAGACAACCTATCTCAGCGCTACAAGAAATACTAGGCGCAAAAGGAAGCCATTACAGCACTGAAGGACTGGATCAGAGCCACGGTCTCGGCAACCTACGCCAACCTGGCTAAACAAGATGGTTCCACAATTCAAAACTTTGTTAAGGAACTGTATTCCCTGGTATCAATCTCCTCAACAGAGGAGGTCAGCCGGGCCCGCGAAGCCTACCGATACGTCCTCACCAAGCCAGGAAGATCTCTTGCACCCGAAAAATGGCTAATCAACTGGCACGAATGCTACAACGAAGCAGTACGCCTAAAAATCAACGAGATTAAAGGCATGTTGGCCCTTAAAGACTTCGTTAAAGCCACAGGAAAATACGAGTAGGCCTGGGAGGAAACAGCGATAATGCAAATCGAAGAAGCAAAGCTTTCAAACACAACCTGTAAAAGCATGCAATACTACGCCAACCTGTTCAGGCTGCGAGTTAAAGCCCAGCCTTCGAAAAAGAGTGGAGGTATATTTTCAACTTTCAACGGCAAGCCAAAACCAGACCGACCTACATACACATGCCCTTGCAGGCCCGACCCGGCATTCCACAAACCAGAGAAATGCTAGCTTCTTTAGGAAATCGTCACAGGAAAAAAGGGCCGTTAAACCTACTCGAAAAGGAAGGTGGATTATGCCCGCAAAGCTTTAAAGAAGCCACAATAGAAAGAGCTTATCAAACAAATCAAAGAAAGAGCTAGAGCAACAAAGGACCTTAGCACAGGAAAAGATTAGCTAATAAATACGGTAGCTGCAATGCTCTCTCCCGAATACTCAGTCGGTCCAGTTAATTTGGTTAACGCAATCAATTCCAGCCCACACCCTCTCTCTCGCTTAGTTATCTTCGATATAGGGGCTTTGGTTTATATAGTCAATTCCAAAGACTTGTTAGTACCAAGCTCCTTCGAACCATCGTTAGCTAATAACTACATTAAGGTCGGTAACAGTCACCTTATAGTCAAAGGCAGGGGAACCTGGGTTATTAAAAACATCCTCAACAGCCCGAAAGGAAAGAAAACACAGGACCTAACGCTTACCAACGTAGCCGTTATACCAAGCTTCCATGTCAACATTATCTTAAGCACTATTATGCACTAAAAGGCCAATTTTTAGTATTTAGGCTTCGACAATATAGTTAAGTACAGCACAATAGAAAGTAATAAGGTCATAATGGAGCTGTTAATTATATATAACCTTCCAATTATTCAATACAACACTCTTTCCTCTTACTTTATAGTGCTCGTACAAATCCTAAAAAGTAATGCAGGAGTCTTCGTGCTCCCAACCACACACATAGTCAAAGGCCGTAGCTTTCAACCTTACCGCCCATCAAAGGATCCTACGCGCCCGCAAAAAGACTACGCAAAACTATAGCATCTCCAAGCAGGGCATCCACGCCCTAAAGCCCTTAAAAAGCTAGTTAACAATGCACGCAATATAAAGATCAGAGCAGGAGAAGCCAAAGACTACAAGGCCTGCTACCTAGGTAAAGCACACGAAATTGTTTCCCGCCAAGCGTTGGAAAATCGCTTAAAACAGCTGTTTTGGAGGGTGTTTATTGATTTATTTTACTTTCCAAAGGGCTACAACGGCTACAATAACCTCCTTGCTATTAAAAACGAATATAGTAGTGGCATTTGGGCCTATATAATAGCCAATAAAAACAACTTAGTTTAGATTATTATTAACTTTGAAGCGTGGATTAAAAGGCAATACAGCCTAGCTATTTGTAGGATTAGAATGGACAACGAGAGGTTTTGGGTTAACTTGGATCACCAAAAACAATCCCGCCTTCAACTTTGGGCCAAAGAAGAAGGCATTAAGCTTGAAAGAACCCTAGCCGATACATTGGAGCCAAACGGAAGCGCAGAGAGAGCTGGAGGAAGGATTAAAACAATGGTACGAACAATGCTAATCTCCACACGCTTCCCCGAGGACTTGTGGCCTAAGGCCGTAAAAACGGCATCATACCTACACAATAGGACCCCCTCTCCGCTCTACAGTTGGAAATCCCCCAACGAAATCATCCAACTTTGGATAAATGCTCATTACCAGTGGTTTGACCCCAAAAGGCTGGCCAGTGCAAAATAAGCACTTAAACCAAACTAGAATGGTATTTACGTATATAGTGCAAGAGCATACCCTTTAAAAAGGGATTATAAGCGCAACAGCCGCAATAGCCATTTCAGCATTAACTTTAGGGCATATATTGGATACCTGGTTAGTTACATTGCTTCCAACATCTATAGAATCTGGGTGCTTGCACTTAACGAAGTTATAACTATAAAAAATGTTACCTTCAACAAATAAAAGTTCTTTAATCTAGAGGAAGAAAAACGGATTGGGCTCCCAATTAGTGAATACCGCCCGGTTATAGAAATCCTCTCGCTCCCTAAACTACTACTGTTTAGTTAGGACGCTAATAGCGAAGAAGACGAAGTTGTAGAAAATTGCATTATAGTTGCTACTAACTACCCTCAAGAAAAAGACGCTCGTTAGAACTCGGGGGTGGAAATTGGCTACAAAGGAGTACCTGACAATACTGCTAAGTGGCCAGGTAGACTTCTAACGCTGGAACAAATACCGGAACCGCCGCCTGCACTTAAGGTCGACCACTAGCAGGGCGTTCAACAGTATATTACCGAACAAAACCTTCAAATAACAGCACAGAGCATAGACTATGATACTAGCAGTGCACAGCGCGGTGATCGAATGCCAGCTGAACAACAGGCAGTTCCTAAACACCGAATAGGACCTCGCGAACCCTACCAACCAACAGGGCCGTCAACCCAACCAAGGCCGTTAACCTAAAGCCACACTCTTCCGGCCGGAGTAAAGGCTTTCGCAGAGCCAAGAAGAAGTGGAAGATAAAGACAACAGACTGAAAAAGGCCGTTAGTTACAAGCATAACAACGGGAAAGGCGCGGCGAAATAGTAAATGCTATTAACCTTCTAGAAGATTTCGACTTCCACAATAAAGAAAAAGGACTACACTACACACTCTACGCAGTCTTCACCGCAGCCGCTAAAAGCGTACTATATAAAAACAACCTCGTTAGGGTACCAAAAAGCTATAAAGACCTTCAAAACCACCTAAAGGGCCCCGAATTTAAGGCGGCCTACAGAGAGGAAATACGGAATCTCCTACGCAAAGGAACATAGCGCGCAGTTCAACGAAAACAAGCACACAGCCGAATTCTTCCTCTAAAGTAGGTCTTTACCTACAAGTTCAACCAAGAAGGGCACCTAATTAAATGCAAAGCCCGTATCGTTGTTCGAGGAGATCTATAGGAAGAGGGCATCAACAATACCTACGCCCACACATTAGCCGGAAAGTCATTCCGAACCGCCATAGCCATAGCAGCCCGCTTTAACCTCGAAATTAAGCAGTTTAACGTAGTTAACGCTTTCCTTAACAACAACCTCAATAGCGATATATTCTGCAAGTTCCCCAATGGATTTAAAAAGCTAAAACAGGCCCTTAAGCTTAACAAGGCACTCTACGGGCTCCGGGACTCGCCGCTCCTTTAGTACAAAGAGTTTGCCAGCTTCCTTGAAACCCTAGGACTTACCAAGTCATTAGAGGAGGCCTATATCTTCGTAAACAACGAAGTCTTCCTGCTTTTCTATATCGACGATATTCTTGTTATATACAGGAAAGAAGACAAAGCAAAAGCACAACAGGTAATCGAAAAGATCAAAGACAAGTACGAAGTTCGAAACAAAGGCAATCTACACTAGTTCCTAGGAATTAAAGTCTTCCAAAAAAGAGAGAATCAACGAATCTTCCTATGCCAAGACTTTTATATAGAGAAGATTGCAACAAAATTCGGCACTCTCAATAACCAAACAAGCTTTCCCTCAATACCAATCCTAATAGCTTAGCTTACTAAGTACCAAGGCCAGACCTCGCCGCAGAGTATTAAGCAGTACTAAGAGAAAGTCGGTTCTATTCTCTACCCAGCTGTAATCACACGGCCAGATGTGGCCCGGGCCGCAACGGAGCTCTCCCGGCATTTGACCAATCCTTCGCCAGAACACCACAAGGCAGCCGACCAAGCCATAGCCTACCTTTACGCCACACGCTTCCTATCTATAGCGTACGGAAACAAAGCCACCAAGGCCCTCGTCATCTACAACAATACTTCCTTTGCTAACGATAAAGAAACAAGAAGGTCATTACAAGGCTACATTATAACCCTATTTGGCGGACCAATTATGTGGAAGGCCAGTCGACAAGCCACTGTCACAACGTCAACAACCGAAGCCGAGCTCCTAGGCCTACAACGTACAGCCGCAAAAGCAATAGCACTCGAACGGCTGTTCAAAGATATCTCGTTGGACCTGCAAAAGCCACTTAAACTCTACTATAACAACCTCCAAACGATACAATTGGTAGTCAACGAAGGAGAAAGAATCAACACTAGGCTTAGGCATGTAGATATATAGAACATGTGGATAAAGCAGGAATTCAAGAAAAGAAGATTTATCCTTGAATACCTACCTACCAGCGAGATGCCTGCCGACGGCTTGACCAAAAACCTCTCACGGCAAAAGTTCAAGCACTTCAAGGCCATGTTGAACCTCCAAGACATTCAACATCTAGTAAAAAGGGACGAATAACACAGGTTTGTGGACCTACAACACCACAAAACTATCACCACTTTCCTATGTAAACAAAAGTCAGGGCATCAACCTACCGCTTGCTGACCTGGGGGGTGTGTCACACAGTAAGCACTAAGAATGCGTGCCTTACTGTTGGAAAAAGAAAGGCCTGTGAAACCGGCCCAGTAACGGCACACACCAACAGTGCCTTAGCTATCTAATTTTGGCCACGATTCCTAGGTATAAAGGATCAAGCATTTCAACACAAGAAGACTCTTCTTGATCAGACAATTCAGACAATTCAAGCCTAACCTTCCTGCATCAAATGCCCACTTCCACCGTTGCCATGTGAATACGCGTGACACTTTAGAATTAAATAAGTTATAGTGGTTGGAAGTTTGTGGTAGGTGTGTAGTCACGTGTTCAGGAAGGGGGGGTGTTTAGGAAGTGGGTCGCGACGTCTAGTACTTCTAAGAAGGTGGAAGGTCTGTTTTAGACTACTCTTCTTGCATTGTGTTGATCTGTCCACGCATTTCACCAACAATGGCGTAACTTGGAGAGCAGCCACGATCGAAGATGAATGAGTGATTAGGGGAATAGCAAGTTTCTGATCAAGTGTTTGCGCAGTCGTCCATCTCCTCTCCCGTTTTGAGTACCTCCTTATTATCCTATTAAAAACCCCAAAAATGAGTGAAATAATTACCCACCTTACCTACAGGTATAGGCGGTAAATAAGGTATGATGTTTGATGCTTTAGAACACCTACCATGCCAATTATGTTCTCTTCCGACAGCAGCAAACATTTGCATTGCATCTACCTAGCTGATCTTTGTGCTAAAACACTGGGAAAGTTGGAGGTCGGCAGTTGGGGAGGTGAGCCTTCCATGTAACCACATCTGGCTTCGTACCGTATTTTTGCTCGTTCTTGCCAGTTTGTAATTCATAATTATGCTCCTGCCGACACAGTCTTCTCAATCTACTTTGGTAGGCAGCCATGTCAGCCCGGCATATACCTAATACTGCCGCACTATTCCAGGCGTGACAGCTGGCGAGATGAGTATTCTGTGGTCTCGTGCCATTGGGCGTTGCCACCCCGCACGAGGGGCTGCCCAACATTTCCATTCTCTACTGGTCCAAGGTACCTACCTACCTTTACTCACACCGCCGTCCTCGCTTCTCACATTTCGAGCGTCAAGGCCATCCATATTCTGTTTGTAAACCCCTTTTCCTCCCCGTCTTTATACAGCTACAGCCTTGGACCAGAAACTGGTGCCTTTCCAATGGCTCGGCTCAGCCTCTGCCGTTTGTAAAGATGGCGTTTGGGGGAAGCAGCTGCATCACTCTTACGCCTCCCCTGTTTCCGCCTTCATAAACTCGAGCAATCGGGGTTGCAAACCCTGCGCAATGATCTTGGATCTTGTTGAAGAGTTCAGGCCAGGCTGGAAGTCGCACCTGGCTGAGTCCAAACGTATTTTTCTGAACTATAACATGTTCAGCGAAGACCTTCACTACAACGCACTCGGCGTGTACCTCAAGCTGCCGGAACACCAAGACCACTTTGCGAAACATGACGCCGCGTTCCAGTTGCTATACCGAAGAGCAGGTGTGTGAGCTCAATACTTGTAGTTGTGTTGCTATAAAACTTTGTTCTCTAATTAATTCTAACTAATTAACAAACGTGAACCGTATAGACGAGCATCTCTTCCCTGCCGGATACCACGGGTCACAATCTGGTGCAGGTTATGACCTACTGAGGACGAGCCTTCAGATAGTCCAAGACAGTCGATCGCGTGCCGCATTCGAACGCGTCTGCAAGTGGCTCTCTCGTTGCGTTGAGCAGGATGACTGCTGCGTTACCATCGACTCGGATTTCAAGCCCAAGAGGCTCCTCCACGTGGGTTCTCTCAACAACAGCATGCCCGAATTGTATTTCTATGAGCCCGAACGCCCAGAAACCTACGCGTGCTTGAGTTACTGCTGGGGTACCGATCTCGAGGGTGTCTTGACTACCAAGATGGACAACCTGTCGGCACACCTCAGCCATGTCGACCAAGAGGCCCTCCCGGCGGCCATCGCTGACGCCGTGGTGGTTTGCATACACCTGGAGATCCCAAATCTGTGGGTAGACTCACTCTGCATTGTACAAGACGACCGAAACGACTGGGCGCAGCAATCCTCCGTCATGGGCGAGATTTACGCCAAGTGTCACCTGGCCATTTACGCCAAGAACACAGATTCTTGGAAGTCGGGTTTCCTAGGCCCGCAGAGATATGGAAGCCCGTCGTGGCAGCAACCGGTAAAGACAAAATTACCAGCGGATCTGCCGCTCAAGGACACAAGACTTCTCATGCGCATGCAGCCGTCGCCTTCCTTCACCACTCCTCCCAACTTCCCGCTGGACAAAAGGGGCTGGACTTTGCAAGAAGCCTGCTTACCAAACCGCAAGCTCATCTTCACTGGGAATGAAATGATGTGGGAGTGCTGCAGTCTTTGCATCTGCGAGTGCGGACACAAGGCACGAAGGGTGGCGGCCTGGAACTTACCGCTATTGCTTGGCATGAAACAGGTCTTGGGCTTCTCACAGATCCCATCGTCGCCTGGGCGGCAGCGCATCGCATATGATGAGCATCATGAAACCAACCGCTCCGACATATTGGAGGACTGGGCCAAGGTTGTTATGGACTACTCCCTGCGTTCGTTGACCAAGGGCGAGGATAGGCTAAGCGCAATATCCGGTCTAGCAAGCATGGCTCTCAAAGCAATCAGGACGGTCAGCGAAACGCAGGAGGCGTATTTTGCCGGATTGTGGAGGACCAACTTCCATACCTGGCTTACATGGCAGACCTCGGGCGGCACGAGGCCCATTACATACAGGGCTCCCACATGGTCGATTGATGGGCCCGTAACGGGGTTCCAGAACGACGCGCCGAGGAGACCGCAATACATGAGGCACAGGTTTTTGGATACCAAAGTGTGTGAGATTTTCTGCCAGCCCGAGAAAGAATCGGATCCTACCGGCAGACTTGTGGGCGGGTATGTGATCCTGCGAGGGCCCATTACCCCAGTGCAGCTGGACTGTCATGAGACCGGAGACTCGCCCGATAAGACAAGCAAGAACACCGACAATACTGCATATCAGTTGCCCGAATATGCCTGTATCCGGCTAGTGACATGGAGTCCTCGTGGGGGAAAGGGCGAAGTCATCAACCGTAGCCCAAGAACGGTGAATGTTGGACATTGGGTGCCGCCCGAGACTTGTTTCTTGGTGCTCCAGAAGCACCACAGCGGAGACGACGTCTTCACCAGGGCCGGGTCGAGTATTGCAGCGCCATGGGAAGCAGAAGGAAAAGATGGCGGAGAGGTACATCTGCCGATGACCGGTTTACCGAACCTACGTGGGATTTTCCGCTGTTTGAGCGCGCAAATACCAGAGTGATAAAGATTGTTTAACAAAACATGTGCGAAGGCTCGGGCCAAAAAAAAGGCCACCCTCTAATTACAGTGCTTGAAGATACGACTCCTACAATGCTGGCCAATATGCTCAATGTCAAGCCAACTTCTCGCCCTTATAATAAAAAGAAGCCTTGGGCGCTCTCCCGTTCTTGTTTAAGCCATGATAAAGAGAACCTCGCGGTTGGCGAGTGCCTGGGGAGCTTGGGGAACTTCATGGTTGTCGTTTATGTTTCCGCTGGGAGGGGATGATTGAAAAATTAGAGCGGGGAATGGCAACAGGGCGCGCGCTTCATCGGGAAGAAGATGCTGTCCTCATTCAGGAGCCCTTTTAGATGGTGAACCAGCTTTTTTGAGAAAGCAGAGGCTTATGAAGCTCCTGGTGTCGTACTGTATCCTACCTAAGGCAGGTAGGTAGGTAGGTAGTTTACCTCCCTTGGATGGCTACGGGTGGCGGAAGAGATGGGGGGAGGAAGGGACCCACCCATGTCTGCCATATGGATGCTGCTCCTTCCTCTCCAGGCCTCGAGGTCCCCTGTTGAGCCTTGCCTAGGTACTCAGTACTCTCTCACTGTAAAATACAGCGTGGATTCGGTATATTCTTCCGTTGATTGGCATGCAGGGAGATATCGCAACAGCAGATGCCGAACATCACGAGTCTCGTCGTCGTCATCGTCTGGTATCTCTTGCCATTATACAACCCCCCCCCCCCCGGGTTAGCTCCTGGGTATCTGCTTCGTGGAACAGTTTGGACCCACATCGATGGCCAAAGAAGTGTCAAGCGTGGGCCTGTTAACCCTCGGCTCATCAACCACTTCCCAAAGATATTTGCAAGCACCAGCTACTTATTTATGAGCACCTACTTCAGCCGCCTCCCTAGGTTCTTCGTCCTGCAAACATTTCTGACCAAGCTTCTTCTGCTTCGAGATAAGCGACAAAAAACACGGACAAACAAGAAGCTGCCGCCACGGCCATGTACGACGTGATCATCTTCGGGGGAGGCCCGGCCGGGCTCTCGACGGCGCTTGGCTTCCCCCTCCCCCCCCCCCAGGGCTGCTCGGTTGTCTTGTTTGACTTCTTAGAGTACCGCGGCGCCGGCACTGACGCTCCGCACCGGGGCAGCCTCACCACCTGGGACCCTGATGATCATCGCGCCGAATTCATTGCCGCCGTGCGCAAGAGGATGCTGGGCCGCTATAGCAAGACGATCCGTATGGAGCAGGCCATCATCTCGTCGGCTGCCAAGAAATACAACGGCACCTTTGAGATCGTCGACAACCAGGGAAACAAGTACCACGGCAAGAAGCTCGTCATTAACACGGGCGTCATAAAGTTGTTTCCAGCGAACATCGAGCGGTCCCCCGGCAGTGGTGTGAGCGATGAGTCGGTGTGAGTTTCTTTCTTAACTTACCTCATCCCAAAACGTGCACGGGTGATAAGTATTAACAGAGAATAATCAAACAGATTCCACGGCCTGTTCCACCACGACATCGGAGAGTTCGGCGACTCTTCCATTGGCGTGCTCGCAGTTGGCGCCGCCCAGCCGGTCATGGTCCTGCATATCCCCCAAATGGCCTCTCGACTGACCAAACGCGTGACCATCTAATTACACCCACGGCAACGAGGAGATCGCGGCGTGGATCCTTATCGACTTCGAGGCCAAGCCGCCGCTCACCATCGAGACCCGCATGATTGCCGCCCTGGCACGCACTACCGACGACGAGAACCGTTTCACCATCACATTCCAAGACGGCCACACTGAGGAAGACTTTTTGGTTGCCGTCCCGGAGGCTAAGATCCGCAGCTCTTTCCACGAGCAGCTGGTTCTCCAGGTGGACTCTGCTGCTGCCCATCTCGAGGCGGACCCGCCCTTTCACGAGACGAGCGTTGCCGGTATCTTTGCCGTTGGTGACTGTGGCACCGCGACCAAGATGGTGCCTCGGGCTATTACCATGGCTACCTGGGCTGCCACGGGTTTGATTGCACATCTGGGCGCTGCCACGGAGAGTATATGAGCCTAAGCAGGCAGGAGATGAGTGATTAGGAAGCGATACTGGATCAGACACACGGCAAGCCTGGCTGTCAATGGTGCCAAGGCGCAGCTTGAGTAGGTACTATCTATCTGCTGACAATGTTTGCAGGGATTTTCTATCTGAAAAAGCATGGCCTTCGACCTCTCTCTCTTCCTTCACACAAAGTGAGGAATCAGCATAATAGAGTGGAACGGCCCAAACTTTAATAGTATGCTACCTATGTTATATAAGGAATGGACTATGGACTGCAACCTTATTCTAAAGCCCCGAAACCCTTTCATCCTTAACCTTGTAGTGAAGTGATCCATTGCTCAGGCCTCAAAGGCTCAGGCCATAAGACGGGCATCCCGCAGAGTGTTTAGTCTATATATCTACCTCAGTATTGATGAATAACCTCCAGGAAACAATGTGAGAGCGATCAGGGCTTCTTGCTCTGCCTTATAAGGGAAAGAAGCTGCGCTGGCACCGACCATGCAGGCCACGGACTGTGGCATTTATGCCTTTGACCCACCAAACAGAGCGAAAATTTCTTTGACACGAATTTTAGCAAAAAGACGCTGTTGAATAGATAAAAGAACACTGGGAAAGGGTGTGAAATTTGTGCTGACATACCATTAGACCAGCGCTCCCACTGCAGTTATCTCCCTCGTCGATGCCTGTTCCGAGGCTCGGTATGGGGACGACTCGATGTAAATGGCGAGTTGGCGGGCACAGTGACTTTGAGTCTTCGCAATGGTGAAGAACCTTGCGGTGCCAGGGTTGAGAATGGTTCGTGCTGGCTGCCAGACAGTGCGGTGAAGGGCCTCGGTTGTCTCGTGGGATATGGATCGAATTTCAACGGGGGAGTGGCGCCGCCTAGGAGCCGCCTAGGAGAAAATTACATGGAGCGGGAGGGTGTTGTGGTCGTCCTAGATGACGATCGTTAGGAAACAATGGCCGTTTCGCTTTTTCGCGCTCAGCACGCTTTTTCGCCATCTCTTGCTCGTGCCACTGTCTCGCTGCCGCTTTGTAAGCCCTCGAGGCCTAGGTTAACGCCCCAGGTGGCGGCTGGCTGAGCATTGTATTCCGCTGGATGTTGTGGATCCTGTATAGTTTGTTGGGTTGACAGTCATTGGAGAGGAGTTTGACAGATGGCAGCCCATCCCTCTTGTGCTTGCAGCAATATGGGCAATGTTGTTTGTACGCTTAGGGCTTGTCCACACGGCAAAAGAGGCACATGGGGGTAGTGTGATCCCGAACAGGATCAGAGGGCAGATACCAGCTTCGGCACTCCTGAACTTGGCCATTTTGCGGTGGTCAACTGGCACACGTCGCTCAAAGTAGTCACCTCCGGAATTCCCTTTGGGCAGGGTGGCTGACTCTTTGTCAACGATCTGTTCAAACATGCCTCGTCAGCAATGGCAATAATTAGTGCTATTATCAGAGATGCAAAGCGAACGCACGCACCCTTTTCATTAGAACAGGATCATCCTGTGTCTCGTAGAAGCTCGTGACGAGGATCCCTTTGTTTGTATTCCTCGAATTGCAAATCGAGGAGGCTAAGAAACTGGCCATGCCTTCGAAGGACGTCCAATGGAGGCGCTGATATAGAGAACGTCCCTGAAAAAGAGCCCATCCCCACGCGATCTGCAAATTTAGACAAGACCCTTCCTGGTAAAAAGCTCGCCTCGTGCATGAGATCTACTAGATTATTCACGAGGCTCGCTAGTCCGCTGCCATGATGTGGTGTTCCGAAGGTGGCCAAGCCTTTGACGCAGTAGCAAAAGTCACCGGGCCCAAGGAATCTAGCACATCTATTCTGTGTAATTATGGTATTTTAGGGAAGGGAAAATGGAGGGGGCCGTAGTGACAGGGATTCTTAGCACAATATACGATCAATATTTATCTCTTTTCCAATTATAAGTCGTGGCATGCAATATTCCCATTCATTACGCCGTGGTGGCTTTCAGCTGGACACAAGCCTTCGGGCCTTCGTTGACACCCCCACGTCAAGGTCAGAGGCCTGGAACATTTCCAACGACTTTCCGTGTAACCTCGCGGAGGGGTTGAAATCCAGTCCTGAATACGAAAAGAAAAGTTGTCGTCTCCGGGTTATTTCCGGTCTCATGGTTCACACCAGGGAAGCTACTAAGACCACCCGTCATCCTCACTCATACCCTGGCAGGCGCAACTTGCGTTTGTCCCACCCTCCCACTTTGAAGGCTGCCCCCCCATACTGGTTAACGATATTAGGTAGGTACCTAGTACCAAGGCTTGGGCCTCGTCGTGTTCGAGAGCCCTAACCCTGAAGAAGCTGGACAATTCCGCGGTGGTGGGTTTGATAGGTCTCAATTATCAAGCCCAAAACTTGAATGATTGGGCACCTTTAGGCTGGACTTTTGGTCGCACGCAAGAACCTGGACTGGTCCTTCGGTTTCTTCTTCCTCTTCTTTGCTGGAAGATCCCGCCTCGATTAGCGCCATTGTGTTTCATCATCTCAGTCACTTTGAAGGACACCTTGAGCACCCTCGCCGCACTGCCATGGAAGGCGCCGCGGGTGAGCTGTGCCAGACCTGCAAGGCAACTTTTCACGGCGAAACATTCATCCATGACCACGTGCAATGGCACAGAGCAGGTGGCGAGTACTCCAACTATTTCAACAGAACGCACCACACGAAATACGGCAATTTCGTGGCGAGCAAGAATGGCAATTGTTTCATCTGCTCCTGGTTGTGGACAAAACATGTGCCGCCTCCAGCTGGGGACAGCGAGGGAGAAGATGCTACTGCTGATGGGTTTCGCATCTTTTGCCGGGTCAATCTTTATGGGAGCGAAGGAGTGATCAACGCATACTTTTACGTGATGTGTCCCTGGGCTACCAACTTTGAGCTCCATGGTGAGTTGAAACCATTCTTTGGACGGAAAACCACGGGCACTTGAAGGCCATTGCACTTACGTTCCACGTCTCTCACTCAGTGTCCATGGCCAAAGATACAGACCCTCGCTCTTATCAATACAGAGAGGCACCACGTCCTCTCTCGTGGAGCGAGCTTGACGAGCGTCCTTGGTCTATGCTCGGCACTTGTTTAGGGTCTGGCCAGGACCTAGAATCCATTCTCATCTGGCTTTCATCGTGCGAAGCCAACCATGAACACTGCAACCCTATTCGCTCGGCAGCGGGTCGCGCCTATTTTCCGACTCGAATCATCGACGTCAGGGACGCTGAGCTCGGTGTGGTTCGGTTACGAAACCAAAGGGACCATGAGCAAATTCCGCAAGGCACATATCCAGCCTACTGGACCCTATCTCATCGCTGGCCCAGTGATCCTCACACGATTCTGCAACTTCGCAAGACCACCGAGCACCGCTTCCGGGATGGCATTCTACTCCAAGATCTGTCTCCGACTTTCCGTGATGCGGTTCTTTTGGTTCATCGTCTCGGCTACCAGTACATCTGGATCGACTCCCTCTGTGTCTTCCAAGACTCGCTCGCCGACTGGCAAAAAGAGGCCAACGCCATGGTGGATGTCTATCGCCACTCCTTCTGCAACATATCCGCAACCGGGGCATCATATGACCCGTCCAACAGCGGCTTGTTTTGTAACAGAAGACTCAACCCGAGGTTGCTATATCCGTTCAAGACCCATGTCACTGTTACTGAATACGCCGCGCGCGATCAGCCACAGACAATGACCGGTCCCTGGATGGCATGTAACGAGTCAACCTGGGCAGGCGAGGTCGAGAGCGCGCCCATCAGCTCACGCGGCTGGGTCGTCCAAGAACGGTTCCTGGCCACGCGCGTCCTTCACTTCACGCGGAATCAGATCTATTGGGAGTGCCTGGAAAGCAATTTCTGCACCTCTGACCCAAAAGACACCCTTTTTAGGTCGCTTGGATCTAGCACGGGATACAAGAGGTCCAGACTCGAGCTCGCCCAAACTCGAGCAACTCTCGCCACGACGGGCCAGGCGTACTCGGACCCCAACGAGGGCCATCTCGCCCACTCGTATCACCGCCAGTGGGGCACCGTGGTGGGCATCTACGTCAACTGCGAGCTCACCAAAGAGTCGGACAGGTTCCTCGCCATGTCCGGGATTGCCAAGGTGTTTGCCGAGGTGAACGGTGACGAGTATCTGGCAGGTCTATGGAGACGCATGATCTACACCGATCTTCTTTGGCACTCTGGAGCAAGCAAGGGCATTCACGCCCGCCGACGCAAGAGTGGTGACGTCGAGTCTTATGCTCCGTCCTGGAGCTGGGCCTCGGTCGTCGGCGGCAATGTACAGCTGGGTGTCCCCCAAAACAAGTTTGGCTCCCTTCCCACCCCGCTCATCAGACTTGTCAACTCGCGCATTGTCCCCGAGGCCCCTGAGAATGGTGGAGACTCTATGGGCCTGCTTCGCTCTGCGGAGTTGGACATTGAGTGTATGCTCTACTATTTCCGTTGGGCCGGGCTAGAGAAGAGGGTGCTGCGTGTCTTCACAGACGAAGCAAGGACAAAGTGCTACTTTGAGAAGAAGGATAGCCCAGGCTCGAGCTCGCATCTCGATTTGAAACTCGACACATCGGAGCTCGTGGAAAGATTTGCGGCTGCAGAAGATATCAAGGGTGTCTGTGTTCCAGTATATGGAGCATATGAAGGTTACGGAGGGGGTACGAACCAGTACATCATGCTGGAGCACGACTCGGGCGATAGGTACAGGCGGATTGGGCTGCTGAGAGCGGGCGAGATTGGAAAATGGATTAGTGACTGGTCTGAGAATACCTCGCGGATCACGTTGGTCTAATGGTACGTAGGTAGGTACCTAGGCACCTAAGAAGGCGTGGATTTGATGGGATGGTACGCTATAGTTGATGGGAACAGCAACAATCTGAAAAGAAAAACGAAAAGAATCGAAGGGTACCAATCGGTGAAAGATTGGTCAAACAAAAGGGACAAGAAAGGAAATGAATTTAGAAATTAAGAGGTTGATCAAAAGCGAGTCAAGGTCCGAATGCCTGAAGGTCGGTAGTGCATTGCATTTGTCCATTCAGCCATTCAGGGGTTTGCTTACTCACACTTACCACGCGGCCAGAACTCCCTTTTCCAACACATCCAATGCTGCAGCTGTCTGTACCTTTCAATACAAGTTCGTACTACTGAACATTTGCGGTACCTACGTGAGATTGAAGCTCCAAGAAATAGCTTTTCCTGTTGAGATGGCCAATGAAACAGGATTGAGCCACCTTGTCCTCGGCAGCAAATTGAAGAATTTGTGCTCAGGTCTTCCAGGTCACCGTCCTCCGCGTTATTCGACAACTCCTTTTCCAAGTCCGCCCAAAACCCTTGATCTGGGCCCCCCCCCCCCCCCCCCCCTCCGTTTGTAAGTTTTTTTTCTTTTTTTTTGGATTTCAGCTTTGCACTCCTCCAGTTCCCTCTCGTAAAAGGCCCTCCATCTGTCTACCTTTGGGATTCCAAATTCGCGGAACTTGACGCGTTCCGTCCAGCACTTGGTCCACCAACGCACCAGCCATCCCACAACGGCCGGGAAAATCCTGCCACCGATCTCCAATCCTGCCGTTTGGACTCTTAGGGCTGAAACTTCCTCCTCGGCGTCCTTGACGGCGCGGTATAGCCTCTCCCGCTCGTACATTGGCGGTGTCGGGTCTGCCTCCTTGTCCAGCTTATTACAGGCGTCTATTTCGGCCTTGAGGTCTCGCTCTATTTGGACTGGACGAGTTTCTGGAAGTATTCCAGTCCGGCCAAGGTCCGCTGTCGGGGTGAGATGGACTTGAAGGTGAGGATAGGCGCATCGTTGCCTTTGGGCGCCACGTCGTCTTTGGGGGAAGGGTTGTTTGTTTCAGAAGGGTCTTCCATTTCGGGCATCCTCGCAGGGTCTGCGTTGTGTTCTAACGGGTGGTGGACTTTGGTATGGGGGTTGGGGGTCTGAGGAGGAACAAGGCGCCGCTTGCTTATATTCTTCTCAACAAAATGGGGCGGAAAATGTTATTTCAAGGATTAGAAAGCAATTCCCTACTGAGCTAGGTTTTCACGCTTAGGAAAGCTTTTTCAATGTGTGGTTAACTTTATGGGGACATCAAACCTCAGGTCTTCACCTCCTGGTAAGTAGAGCTCGGTAGCCGTGAAATCTTGTTTCCTACCAAGCTTAACCTCTTTTCCCTGGCACTTGTGGCAACTTAAGCCAGATAGCAGGTTGGGGCAGGACGAAGAGAACTTTTTTCTGCATTGTACACTCGAGAAGGATTTATTTACTAACTATCGTACCCAAAACTCTTCAACGACTTTGCCGTTGGTCCTGGCCCAGCCGAGAATCTCACCCTCAGACATGCCATAGACATACGAGTCACCAACGAATTGGTACTCGCGCCCACTTGTTGGCGGCCGAAAGACAAACGGTACATGAGCCGTCAGCACAACGCAAACCAAGTCGCTCTCTCTCGCCGTCGGCGGACCAATGCCAAAATAGCCGTTCGTGGTCACAAAAAAGGTCCTCTCGTTCAGGTTTATCGCCACGCGCTGGATCAAGAGATTGCGCGTCTTCTCATCAGGCGGTAGGCCAATCTGGTATTTCTGCGTCGGCTTGTACGGCAGAAGCCTCTTTCTGTTTGGGGCGCGGTCCAGAAACAGCGTCTGCCAGAAGATGAAGCGCTTGTTGGGGTACGGGTCGGCGGCGTCGTAGGCCATGGCGAAGGCCTCGAGTTCTTGCAGGCGCTGCGATCTGATGTCATCCATCTGGAGGTCTTGCAGATTGTTCATGGCGGACTCGATCTCCTGCGTGGAGAATAGGGCCGCAGGCATAATCCCGGCCACCGTGCCGAACGCGATGCCACGGCACGCCATGATTCGATGGTCCACAGAGAACTTGGCCGAGACGTTGCTGGGGGAGGCATCGCCCGACGGCAGCGTCCACTCAGGGAGCCCCAAGGCAGTCCACTCGGAGGATTTGCCGTCTGCCGTCCAGGGATCATGGGTCATGACCCCGGGTTGGCCAAGGTAATATTTATCCGGAAAGTTCAGAAACCATTGCCCCGCGGAGGGCGTAGTTCCCAGGTCTGGTATCCAGCTGGGAAGCCCCATATTTTCCCCCTTGACGAGCTTTCCCAGTTGCAATGCCCCGAGACCGGCAGTCCGGATGATGTACATGAAGGCGCGGAGCGCGGCGGTTGGAACCGGGATCTCGTAATCGACGTGGATGTTATCTTGGTATCTCTTACCACAGAGCCCGAGCAGGGCATATACTCTGTCCTGGTGATGGGTGAGACCCGCAGTGCTCGCAAAGGACATCAGAGGAAGCAGGGAGAGCTCATCGGATACCCTGCCTTGTCCTAGTCTCTTTCCTTGAAATACGCCGTGGAGCGCGAAGAAACGTGCGAGGAACTCGGTGAACGGGATGCCTCGGAAGACGTGACGAACATATGGCGGCATGAGATGATGTTTGGCGTGTACCGACAGGAACTGGGAATAAAGGAATCCGAATTTGTACACGCTTGTATTCGCACGACCGCATGTGACTTGCCCACCGTAGCTCGAGAGCAGTGATTCCTGGATGATCCAAGTCCGCGACCACCACGTCCTCAACAGGAATGCTCGAAGGGCTCTCCAATACTTGGGATTCAGGGGGTCCTCGATGATGCCATGTTGCGGTGGCAACCATGGCTGCAGGGGCCATTGCGATGGTGGCCGTGCCGCCTGCTCGACGAGTCTGGGGAAGAAGTCGTGGTCAATTCTATCCACAAACTGGACTGCGAGCTCGCCGTCGTCGCCGCCGAAGCCCAACCAGATCAGTGTCTCACTTGGGCGGAAGTAGATTTGGTCCATGAGGCGGACCTGGGATGCTCTTTCCTTGAAGTCCTCTTGGTTGATACATAACTGGTCGATCCACAGATAGCCCCCGACCGCCCAAGCCACGTTAGGGTTGTGCCTTTCACGATAGCCGACATCAACCTTGAACTTGAGAAAGTCGTGGACATCCTCGGGAATTTTCAGCTTCTGTCGTCCTTGGGGGTATCTCAGTTCGATGGAATGATTCCTCTGCTCCTTTATCGTGTACTTATTCATCGCATCCACGTACACCTCCCTCATGGGCTTGTCCTTAGACCAAGCATATGATATAGGGACGTAATTTGGCTTGTCGTTGAGCGAAACGGTGAACAAAGTGATGTGAAGATCGCTGATGGCTTGGGGATGGGGGTCGACCGATGCGGTGGTAGGAATCCAGGGGTCGACGGTGAGAACCCGGATCTCCCGCTTACTCGTGTCAAGAGGGTGATAATAAAATTTAGATGGTAATGATGCATTTGACGAAATAGGTGGTCCTCTCTGACTATTCCCCCCCTCTCCATCCTTGAAGCGAGATGCCAGAGACTTGAAGAATGACATAAAGGGCACTGACTAGGTCTAGGCCCAGGCTAGGATTTGGGATGGTATCGTTGAGCAGAGAACACTACCTCTTTGAAGAACGACCAGATTTCAGCGGGGGGCCGCGGGGGTTTTAACGTGGCTAGGGGTCATGGCCGACACCACTGGTTTCAGCCGCACGGGAACGACGACGCCTGGCCGCCTGTCACAGGTAACGATACAGAGGAATGAGACTGACTGTACATATACATGTATGTACATACATACCCCTCCGGTATTGAGACCGTTCGCTAAACCTACCTCAGCAATTTTTTCAGCCATTGCGGCCCGATTGGGCACATACCTCCAGACATCGTCTTTGGGGAAAGAGTGGTTTGTTTATCCATTCAAGGGATTACTTACTTTCCATTGGCATTGAAACGATTATTAACTACAGAAAGAGAGCTCGCACTCCAGAACTCAAAGGGTTATTCAAGCGCATATATTAATTATTTATATTATTAACAATTAGGTACCATGGATGTGATGTTTGCAGAGAAGAAATGCGCGAACTTATGTCACCCCAAGTTTTGTTTGTTGTTTCAAGCGGCAACCTTCAAGGTCAAGTCATCCATGAAATACGTCCGGGCAGCGGATCCCGAGCATGTCAGCCTGACATTGAACGTGTACTGCGTGGCGGCCGTCGTGTCGTAAAACCCCGTGGATTGGGTCCAAGTCCGCTTGAGATTGGACGACGTTATCTGGCCCACCACCTTGAGCACTTGGTTCCCATCGGCCGAGCCAATGTAGTATGACACGGAACAGCCGGGGTTTGAGGTGCTGGATTTTGTCCACTGTTCCTAGGTTAGTGATTTACTTCTTTTTTTTACGCCCTCACCAAGACATAGAGCGACAGAGAAGGAGGTTATGAAGAACACTACTTACGCCGCTAAAATTGTATCGCGTGCTGGCAGTCAAGGTAATGACCTGGTTGAACCATGCCTGGTAGGCGGCAGACCCGGCGCTATAGGCAACTGATGCCGTCCGCAGCCCGCCGTGATGATCGTTGGTGTTGACGAAGTTGTACGTCAGTGCCCCTGGTGCCGCGTTCTTGATGGTCCACCCGCCGGTCCCCTCGAAATCGCCATTGTTGACGGCATTGGTAGAGCTCGGGAGAGCCGACGACGAAGATGACGACTGTGGTTATTAATTAGTTGCCTGAAACTCAAGCAGGGACAGCAAGCTGGAGGAGAAGCACCGTGCAGACTCTAGACATACCGATGAAGAGGAAGCCACCGTGGACGAGGAACTTGTCGTGGTAATGAAAGTGGTGGTTGACGAACTGCTCGAAGTGTTAGGCACTTCTGTAGAGGAGCTGGACGTCGTGGAGATAGATGCAGACGAGCTGCTGCTGGAGGTGCTGCTGGATGAGCTGCTCGAAGTCTCGGCTACTGTAGAGGAGGTAGACGTAGAGCTGGAGATCTCGGTGGATGAAGTGCTGCTCGCTGAAGTGACTAGACTGGTGCTGGAAATTTCAGAAGATGTTGACACAGGTTCAGTGGACGTGGTGCTAGATGATACTGTTGATGTTGTGCTGAGAGAATCACTAGATATGCTGCTCGAAGTCTCCGAGGATATCGTAACCGAGGACTCGGTTGAGGAGCTGGTCGACAGCTCAGTGGACGTGGCACTTGAGGATGCCGCCGGCACAGTGCTTGAGGATTCCGAAGAGGTGGTGCTCGATGCCTCGGTGGACGAGCTTGAGACCTCAGCCGAAGAGGTGGTGCTCGATGCCTCGGTGGACGAGCTTGAGACCTCAGCCGAAGAGGTGGTTGAGGGCTCAGCTGAGGTCGTCGTTGACTCCACCGGCGCCGAAGTGACCGTCGACGAAGCATCCGTGACAGTGCTTGTGCTGATGGGGAGAGACGAGGTTTCGGTCTCCTCGCAGTATTCATCACCAGTGGATGTAGAGCTGGTTGCTGAGCTTGTGGGGGTTGAAGAGGAGACGGGAGTTGCACTGGAGGTAGTAAGGGAAACAGATGACGATGGCTGGGCTGGCGGGAGGTAGCGGTACATGTTGAGGCGGTTTCCAGCTCCGCACCTTTGGGTGCTATCCCCAGGGCAGGCAAAGCCGCAGTCGGAGAGAGCGGTCGGTACGCTGCCTCCGTTGATGGTGTTGCCGCAGTAGCACTCTCTCCCATATTCGAGGCCGAACCAGGTATAGGTCTCACAACGGACGGCACACTTCTCGATAGTCATGGCGTCATCGTAGAAGGAGACATCACTCAAAGCCCGGATTCCCGTGGCCTCGGTGTAGCAGCCCTCGCTCGTGTAGATAGAGGCCCCGGCAGTGGGTGTAGATGATGGAGCCGACGAGCTCACCGTGCTGGCGGGGCCTGGGCCGAACTGGTAGACATTGAGACGCCAGTCCCCTCCGCACGTGTCGGCTTGGTTACCACTGCAAGGGAATTTGCAGTCTGTCTCGGGAGCAGACTGGGCGTCAGGTGCCAGGCTGTTGCCGCAGTAGCACTATGTGATGTGTGAGTGTGTGTTCAGAGTTTGCTCATGGTTAACAGAGCATCATGCAAACATACCTCGCCGTAGTACTCTAAGCCAAAGTAGGTGTATCCAGCATTGCCGCAGAAAGTGGCACACTTGGCAACAGTCATGTCATTGTTCCCGACCATCTGACCTGTCAAGGCGCGGGCATTGGGAGGCTCGGCGTAACAGCCACGGTATGAGTAGGAGGTAGGAGTCGGGAGAGGGACCGTGTCGGTAGTGCGGATGAACATGTCCAGACGATTACCGGCGCCGCAATTCTCGGTGGAATCTCCGGGGCACGCGAAGGAGCAGTCGGCAAGCTGGGCCGGGACACTCCCGTCGTTGAGGGTGTTGCCGCAGTAGCACTCCCTCCCATATTCGACGCCAAAGTACTTGAAGCCGACGCAAGCAGCAGCACACTTCTCAGTAGTCATGAGATCATCGAAGGAGGCTGCGCCGGTAAGAGCCCTGGAACTGGTGGCTTCCGTGTAACATCCTGCGAAATCGTAGCCCGGAATCTGGGGAACGGCGTGGCGTCGAAAGACGGCATTGTGGGGAGACGCGTCAACGCCAAGCCCAGCGAGGGCAGCAGCCGTCATGGCAACGGAAGCGAGGGTGCGCTGCATGGTGTTGTTGTCGTTCCTTGGCTTTCTGCAAAAAGAAGGAAGATGACTAGCAAGCAGCCAAAAAAGAGTGACTGGAGAGGCAAGAAAAAGAGCGGCCCGACAAAATCCGCGAGGACCCATCCAGACTCCATCAGCACTCATGGAAATGAAATCCCCTGAGTTGAACCAAAACGACAGGGGATGGGAAGTCGGGACCTGCATGATCGGCACCAAAACGGCCTTCAACCTTGCACTCAGCTGAGAGCGAGAGGCTCATAATGGCAAAGTTGAACGCCACGATTTACCAAATTCGGTTAAGGCAGCCGGTAAAAAACCATTACTGTGGTAGCGCAAATAATCACAGCGCCACATTGCTGGGGTCGAGATTGTCCGTGCCTCTGCAAAGATTATTATTGCCTTCTGGACGTTGACCTTGCCGATTGCCGACTTGGCAACCACCCGCTGGGAAGATACCGACTGAGAGCACAGAGGAGCAACGACCGGGGCTCAGGATGGCTCTGATACGAACCGGACCAGTGGCGGACAATACAGTTGTGGAGCACAGACGGCGGTGATGAGGGATGCTTGTTTCATCAGATTGCCGAACAAGCAGGTTTGTACACTAGAGTAGAATGTCCATGTCCATGTCCATGTCCATATCCATGAAAACTGTGACTTTGATGAAGAGCCTTCCCTGGTAATTACACGTACCTTACCTAGAGAGGTTTGATTGTCACCTCTATGGAGCACCTTCCCCAATCAAATGTGGTCCAACATCAAATCAACTAGAATAATAGCAGCTGCGGCAGGTACGGTACAGCGAGGAAGAGACCGCGTTCGGAATTAGGGGTGGAGTCTTGCAATTGTTTGACAGCGAGAAGGGGAAAATCCATAATTAAATGTGAAAGGGGACATAAATGAGAGTGCCCCATGGTGAGGAATCGTCTCATGGAATCTTGCTGGTAATGATGCAATGCGAATAAGCGAGGTAATTACTACCTAATTAATTTACATACTGTACAGCCCCTAACCCCCGTGGCCGGAATGATTAGCACTCGTGAGAAGCGCTTTTCAGCATGGCGGGCTCCAACGCAATGTTAATCAATTCCCGGTATTAGTGTAGGTGTCCGTCGTATGTTCCCAGTGCCTTCTTCACTGACGCCTGAAAATCCAACCCTCGATCTTGGCTGCCATTTCGAATATCATGTTCATGACTGGTCGGATCGACAGCGAACCACCCCTCCTCGCTTCACGTCGATTATTCCGCCTGACCCTACGCACCCTCACTTTCAACTCATCCAACCTCTGTTCTGCCTCGCGGCATGCCTCCCCTAGAATATCGCCGTCCAGCACGGCGTACTCTTCGACGGATTTGTGGTGCCGCTGGATAAGGTGGCGCAGGCGAGTGGCGGCGGGCTTCATGGCTGTGATTTCTCCCACGATCGCGTCAAGCTCCTCCCCGAAACTTGTGTCTCGGGTCTTCCAGGGCGCTGTGATGTTGGGCCTCCAGGTCCGGCGATTCAGGCGTGCTTCAAAACGCGCGTTGGCCTCCTCTAGCTCAAACCGAAGAAACTGCAAGTGTTCGCCGCGCGCTTCGTTGACAATCTCCGGGTAGCGGCGGAGGCCCTCTTGGAGATCTTCAACGGCCCGTTCGATTTCTTGGAGCCTCTCCTCATAGAGCTTCCAGAAGTAGGCGTTCTTTTCATGGTCGGCTGAGGGAGGATCCATTTTTTCTCAATGTGAGGTGGGAGGAGGGAGGTGGGCGGTGGGGAGTAGAGAGAGTAGCTAGCGACCTGAGTATTCCTAAAAAGAATAAACAGACGGTGGAAAAAGAGACATATTCAGATAGGTTCACGCCAGTGCTTTGGTGACCTTAGAGAGAGAGTTGCTGGACGTCAACCGGAGATGACTGAGACTAGATTATAGGCCTTCACTTTTCATCCGATCATTTAGGCTCGTCCAAAGCGTCTTATTCGTCAGAAGCTTGCCCATCAAAATTCAAGCCAACAAGCATGTCACAGAAAGTGTTGAGACTGACGCAGAGACAAAGGATTCTTCTGATGTAAAAAAGTGAGGAGATTGTGAGCGGACAGCCACGGGTCTGGGGTGAAAACATGGAACATGACCCTCGAGCCAAAATATAAAAGAAAGGGTCACAGTGTCCAGGCTGCTTCTAGACGGGCCGACCCACATGTTGAATCTGCCCCCCTGTTGAATATCGCGACCACACCACACTACAATACAAGAACATCAACAACTTCGTCAATTGTAAAGCTATTTACACGCCGATTGATGTATTTTATTCCTCATGCGCCTGCCTAAGTCTTTCTAAGCCACAAACAATCATTTCCTCTGCTTCTTCAACCACATCCTCCTCCCGTACTGGTGCCGCCCTCTTTTGCTTCTTACTCGGCACCTGTGACTGTTTTTGGGCATTGATAATATCCTCAATGCGAGCAAATCTCTCATTGCCACTCTCGCGGACCTTCTTACGCGTATGTGGTTTGTAAGCCTCCAATTCGGTCTGTAGATATGTAATTTGGTGCTTTAAAGCTGCAATCTCTACATTCTTTTGATCTAAGGCTTTCCCAACTTTGTAAAAGAGGGTCCGTACGTCCCGGTTAATCGGGGAAAGCTGTTCCCGAATAGCCAATTCTAATGCACGTACATCGTAAGACTTTTGTAGTGTTGAAAAGAGGTCATTTTTGGTATCTTTGGCTCGTGGTGGTGTGGGTGGCCGCGCCGGGAGGGCACCGTTCTTCAAGACCGCCTCTGGGTCATCCACTACTTTTGACGGGTTGGGCGGCCAAATGCCTGTCTCCCGGAAGCCAGATCGTACATTGGAAGGCTGCATTCCAACTTTTGATGTATCCTTATAGCAGTAGAGAAATCGCCTTTTGTTGATAGCTGCAGAGGCAGTGAAGTTCGCTAGGGCTTTTGTTGCTTGCCGAAAGTAAGATTTTAATGGCCCAAAGACCGAGCGATCGAGAGGTTGAGTCTTGTGTGATGTATGCGGTGGTAAATATACTAATTGGACCTTGTGCTTCCACGCCTGGACCATGAAGTCGTCAGTCAGGTGGCTCGAATGCTCATCGAGGATCAGAATGCGCCAATCTGACGGCCTTTGTGGCTTGGTTTCGATCAGGTAGACCTCTTTCAACCATTTGAGGGCAATTGAACTATTGCTCCAACCAGAAAGCGAATAAGTGTATTTCCAACCGGAAAAATCACGCCGGAGCTCCTCTTCCGGCGGGAACCACTGCCCCTGAAGGCTGGCCCCGGTGAACACGATGACTGGTGATAATCTTCGGCCCTCTGCAGTGCCGCACTCTATTACAGAGACCCAGGTCGTGGCGTCACTGCTTGTAACATACGATCTGGAAGTAAGCTTGGTGCCGATGACCTTCCCGGCCCGAGATTCGAGCTCTTGCATGCCGTGCTCATCCATATTGGCGATATTCGCTGGGACCACCTTCTTTTGCTTGACCTGCTTGTCTAATAAGGCGTAGAACTTATCGTATTCCTCACGAGTAGATCCCTTCGCTCTCGAGAGCTCCAAAGCACTCGATTTCTTCATCTTTACCGCAGGGTTGCGGCGTAGAAAGCGGTCGCACCATCTCGCTCCAAGGGGCTCGGCATCACCACCTTCTCGAAGTATGGCTTGTGCGAAGCCCACCACCTGGGTACGGCTAGGTGCCCGGCCAGAGCCTTCCTCATTGAGGCACCAGTCGGTAAGGAAGCTCTCCTGCTCAGGGCTTAGCCGTTGTTTTATTTTGAAGGCCACTGACCTGGATCGTTTGCCGTGGATACGATAGTTCAAGGTGGACGGGGCTATTCCGTATCGGGCCGCCGCGTCGGCTTGGGTTAAGCCCTGCTCAACATCCAAAATAGCAGCATCGATGAGGCCCTCTTTGACAGGTTGCATATTGAATTTGGTGTATTTTGGCCCAGAAATGAATGAGCTGTGTCAGGTTGAAGTTATCGTGGTGGAATGGCGGTGTGGGGTGCCAAGATTCAACAGGGGGGCAGATTCAACATGTGGGTCGGCCCTTCTAATAACTATTCCTTACAAGATATAACACGAAGCCCTCAACGCTCTCCCATTCTTCATTTAAAGTCCTCGCTCGATACACGAATTGTCTCGAGATTTTGTACGTACGAGGCCGTGCCGCTGATGCGTTAATTATTCAATATTGTAAATCATTTACAAAAAGAATCTGGGATGTGTCCTAGCAAACTGCCCAATTTATCAAGATAAGATGAAAATGGCAAAATTCCAGTCGATGCCCATTAACCTCTTCAGCTAATCCTACCTAGTCTAATACCTTTTCAGCCCCTTGATCATTGTGCCCGCAAGAAGAAATAGTCCTGTGCGTCGCCGGTAGATCTGGGATAGAGCCTGTATATCGGCACGAAAGCTCGGGCGTTAATAGAAAAGGTCACTCTGCCCAGTGCTTAAGGGATATATACTGGCAAGTCTCCCCTTTGTAAAGAACTCGTCCTCCTTGCTGTAAAACTCCCTTCCCTGCCTGCCTGCATCCCTGCCTGCCCCACGGGGTATCCGTTGAACAAACATCATGTTGAGCCCGTTGCTAGTTGGACATACATACGTAGCTGGTGACGTCAAAAGAGGCACTGCTTCCCCCTTTCTTTCAAGCATCACAATGAAAGCGTATCACGCTGCAAAGCGCGTGCAGGACCAGGTGCTTAAAGACCACGAGATCGATGTAAAGGGGTATCCTCCCATGATCCGCCGACTATCCAGAGTTCTGAAGTGTTGCTAGGCGAACGAGGAGTCACGCAACAGCCGACACAGCCGAAGCAATTGAGATCCCCCCCCCCCCGTGGTTCTTCAAAGCTCGAAGAGACGCTTCTGGGCTTCCGCCGCCTCCTCAGCTGCTCGCTGCAAAAACTGGGGATGCATCTTCTCAAGGATGATGTTATAAGTGAAACGGTCGAAGTAGTCATCCATGCGGCGGAGAGAGACTTGGAAGGCCGCGACTTCCTGCTCGACACTGCCGGCCTTGGTGGTGGGCTCGCTGATATGCTCTTCCGGCCCGGGATTGGTCCCCTCGTTGACCGACACGATGGCCGCGTTGGCCTTGTCCAGGGCATTCCTTAGATTTAAAAGGGGCCCGCCCTTGAGTTTGCGAACCTTCTTATCCTTTGCGGCATTGATGATGGGTCCGATAGATTCTTTGAGGCTTTGAAGCGATTTCAAGTTGACGTCTAGATTGGTGTTCGTGTAAGGGGAAGACATTTTTTTCTGGCTGGAAAGAGGGGGACAATCTAGAAGTCTAGATTATTTCCCTGGGTACGGAGGCGACTCGTCTGCTGGTTGGGTTGGCGCTGACAGGGAACCGACTTCTCCTTATGATATTAAAATAAATTCTTTGGGCACTGGACAGAGAACCCTTTTTGTCCTGGCCCGAGCCCTTTTATTACCCCAACAAAGATCCAGGGAAAGGCGAGCAACACGGTACGACTACATACCTCAAGCTCGGAATCTGCCAGCACAAAGAGGCCAAGAAAGCGGTTGTAATCGGTAAAGGAGACCGACGAATGGTCAGCGACTCCTTTCACTCGGGCTGGCTTTTCGTTAGCTTCCTCAACGAGAGTCCAGCGAAAGGCGAACATTACGGCACGACTACGTACCTCCCAAGGTCGCGATTGCTAAAAAGTGAGGAATGATGAATGTGCCATTGACAAGTGACCTAAAGTCCAGGTCCATGAACTTACAACCCCCTTTCATGGTTCAATTCATTGCACATTGAGGAAACCCCGTTTGTAGCCCAAGAGGTCATAGTAGCGTTGCGTGTCAAGACGAAGAACAGACACAAGCAGACTATACCTGACGCAAATCTGGTATACAACGCCCGAATCCTTGTTTGAATCTAAAACCTACTTGACTCATAACTTCCAGTCAACCAAGACAACTCACAAACAACACCCCAACCCATATTCCATGCACCCAGCAAGCCAAAAAGACCCCCTTCCCTCCCAAAAGCTTGGTATCAATTCCAACTCGAAGAAAGGAAAAAAACCAATAGACTCCCGCCGGTATATTTTCCACCTCGCCTTCTTACAACACAGTTCGCACTCGTCCGCCGTGTGTATGTGTATATAGGTATTTATCATGCCTAGCCTTTGAACTCTTGTTCCTAGAACCACAATAATTAGAAGTCACTCCAATCCCATCCTAACCTCGTCGCCTACGCCCCAGCTACCAATTTCCTTCCCAGCATCATGCAGGGCGAGGTTGATCTGCGTGCCCAGGGAAGCGGCATCGTCCTCGCTGTTGGCATTGCTCGTCCTGCGGCTCCTGTGTGACGTGTCCGTCACACGCCTCCGCAGAGATGGCGACTTGAAGCGTGTGGACCTGCTAGACGTGCTCATCAGGGAGGCCGAGTCATATTCTTCTTCCCTATCTCTTTCGCGTTCTCTATCCCTTTCTTCGGCGGCAGTAGAAGCTTGTGATGTTGATAGTATTTCAGGCGTGTCAGAGACTAACTCGGCAGAGGGTAGTATCGGGGCATCGGCGGCTGCTGGTCGAGGCGGGAGGGACGGCACTGGCGCGGACGCTTTGCTTTCGTCGGCATCTGCTGTGGTACCAGCCAGCGTTTCCGTGTCAACATCGTCTGCTTCAACGAGCTCGGCGTCGCGGAACCATTTCCTCCGCCGTGTCCATCGACCCCATCCGTCCTGGCCGCGGCGGCCGTTTTGCCACTGTGATACAAGCAAGTCAGCACAAGGTTGCAAAAAGACAAGGTAAAAAGCTAAGAACGAACCTTGTTATCGTAGTATACCCACCCCATCCGCCCGCCAGTCCCGTCGTAGTCCCACTCCTTGTCTTTATCCTCAGGCATGACTGCCTCGTCCGGAACGCCGTCAACGCGCCATCGGGAGCCTTCAACCCACCGCCACCGCATGTTACTGCCGTCCTCGACCTCGGGCAGCTCGAACTGGTCTCTCGGCGGGACGCTGTGGTTACGCTCGTCCGTCCAGGCCGGCCGTTCATAGGCGAAGAGACTCGTCGTCCAGCCCAGCCCGACCCAGCGCCGCTGGTTTTCGTATATTATAAAGGTGAAGCGAACGCCCGTGTCATGCCCGCCACGTGCCCGCCGCAGCGCTTTTGTTAGCTCCGACTCGCGAGACGTTTTGGTGGCAGGGGCGGTAGTCTTGGTTCCCGCTGTCGTGGGTGTACCTGCCACTGTGGATGATTCGGCCGAAAGTGTTGCTGCCGGCGCCGGTGGTTTGGCCGGGCCTTCGAATTGCAAGCCAGTGATGATCTCCATCAGCCTTCGAACGGTGGCGCTGCGCCAGAGGATGGCGCGAGCCACCCGCATGACGCGGGCGTGCCAGGTGAGTATTATGGTGCCGAATAGCAAGATGACACGGCGGGTGGTGATAATGCGGAGCGGTGGGAGAGTGAGGAGGAACCAGAACGGCGTGCAAAGGAGGATGCGCACGAAAAGTGTCGTAAGGGCAGGCCGGGTTGTGGCGGACGTGGGGGTGCGCTGGGTGCTGAGGAAGTCGGTGAGCTCCAGCAGCGGCTCCAGCAGGATGTTACACCGTGCTGTGAACTCCTTGAGCGTCTCGACGATCTCGTCCAGCGTCTTCTGGTGGCGTGTGTTTGTGATCTCGGATATGGAGCCCTTGCTCCGCTGGTGGCCGCCTGTGGCTGCTGCCCCCCCTGGGCCCGGAACCTTGCCATTCTTGTCGGGAAGGCCGTCGACCGACAGATTCTTGCTCTTGCTGGTCTTTTTCTTGAGCTTGGCGTCTTGCGCCGCAGCGTTCCCGTCACCAGCGCCGAGTCCAGGCTCGCTCCAGCCGCTGCTGCTTAAAGGACTGAACCGCCGGCCGTACATGCCGCCGATGAGAATCAGCACCAGCACCACTGGCCCGGCCAGGCGCACCACAATGTCGCCATAGAGGACCGATGCCCAGTAGGCGACAAGGAGCAGGAAGCTCTCCCAGGGGTCGCCTGTTGTCCAGGTAAGCAGACCCGTGAGCCTGTTTAGCGGCAGCAGAAACGGATGGCTGTAGGCGAGGGCACGTGTGATCTGTGGGGGTGTCGCGAGGAGCAGCGGCGACTTTTGATGTACCAGAATGGTGCTCCTCCTCTTTGCTGCCGAGGTGGCGCTCGGGGTGGTCGAGGTTAGGGTGGCCGGGGAGAAGGAGGCAAAGGTCGGGTTCGGAGCGCCGGAGAAGATGGAGGCAACGGCGCCATCGTTGGAGTAGCCGTTTCCGCGCGGCTGGGAGGGAGTAGAGGGTGTGTTGAGGGAGGACGAGTCCAGCGTGTCGCCGCGCTGGGATCGAGGAGGAGCGGACATGTGCGCCAGCCAGGGGGGGTCCTAGGCGGCCAGCGGAATGCCAATTGTTAGTGCACTAGTTGATCTCATGCTACGGTGGGGGGTCTTCGGGGGTGCAGGCTTTGTCGCATGGTGGCCTGGGGAATGCTTGCGGTGGTGGTGGTGGTGGTGGTGGTGGTGTTGAAGGAGGGGTGGAATGATGTCGTGTCTTGCGCGTCGTCCGCTTTCGGCCTGGCAGGTTGCTGACGTCGATGGCCCCCAAGTCCAAGAGACCTGGTCCGTCCCTGGCGCTCCCCACGATTTCGATCCTTGAGCGAGTGTCGAGTATTTGTCCAGGGCGCAGCAGGCGAAGGTGGTGCTCGTGCTTGTGGTGGTGGAGAGGCGGGAGTAGTAGAAGGTAGGAAATTGGAACTCACGAATGCAGCCATTAATGGATGACCGTGATCGCGGGTGGCTGTCGGCTCTTGCACAGCACAGCGTGCCCCGTCGGCTCCAGAGAGTTGATTCGTCACGTCATAGGTGGCTACGCTGTGACGTCCACTGAGCCAGGACCAGGACCAAGCTCAGGTGGCCCTAACCGCGCAAACGAAGGGAAGAGGCAAAGAGACGACGACAAGACAAGGGGAACAAAGTCGAGTTACAAATCCTCCCAAGGTAGTAGACAACACAATAATCATACAGAGTACAATGGTGAAGATTCGAGGAGGATTGAATAAACGAGACCTGACCTGGGTCCTTCGGAAAGGATGACCGAGCAGGACGCCACGTGAAGGCAGCCCACCAGCGCCCAGCGCACAAAGAAGCCCTAACGAGGTAACTACCCCGTTCCTCAGACTGGTGTGCTGACCGCTCAGGGCCACAGAACCTGGCCCCCAAAGCGGAGCTCGACGAAAGGTTGGGGAAATCACATGCCAATCCCTAGAAAATCATTATCTGCCGAGAAACGCCACCGTCACCAGCAAACTATCGGCTCCAGACGGTTTTATAGTGTGGCTTTGACAAGGTTTCTGCAGCATAATGATGACCGAGCGGTTGATTATTTGGCTCTGAAGAAACAGCCCACAACTGGTTTGTCCGCATACGCGCCATTGCAACCAAAATACTATTAATACATTAGAGAGATATCAACCTTTTTTTAGCCATCATAACCCTTTGTTTGTTTAAAATACTGGTAAACGTAAAGATCGCTCACCGTCCCAGCCATTCGCTTTTCAGCTCCGCTGTTTATCCTCTGGACAGGGTTAGGGTTCAACATGCCTCGGCTTATTTACATTGACCACAAACAGCTTCAAGATGATGAAAGTTTATTTCATCACCGCCGCATGCCGTAATGCCCCCATAGGTCGCATTTGAAGATAAAGGAGGTTTTATATACGAAGACCTCTTTCAAAGGTCTCGGAATAGATTTTTCCAAGCTTGATCCCAACATAGAGCTAGGCTTCAGGAGAAAGAAAGAGTGGCCTCTTTTTTCAAGCCGCAGAGTCTTCGACCAAGAGACAGGGAATGCCCTAACAGTGCCTGTCATGCTCGATATAATATACGAGCATTGATAAAACACTAGCAGAACGTTTGGGACTTCTTCCTATGCCCATATTCTAAAGAACAGAAGTGACCTTCACGCCAAGCACCCCACCTCGCACAGGCATTCTATCTCTTTGGACATTCGAAAAAGTGACTCCTCTTCTTTGTCCCTTTGACTCCAGCCTTTGTTTCTCATCTATTATGATGCCTGCTGTCGCTTCATTACGAGGCGGAAACTACGGCCCACAATCGTTCTCAGTGAAGGCCGATGCATATACAGCTCACACAATGGCTCTCGATGAAGGACTACGTTGTCATCTTTAGAGCTGGAAGATGCAGGAGCTGGAGCTATCACCCCGATTGATTCGACAATAAACTTTGATAAGCCTCCAAACTGCTACCAATACTACATCCCCCCCTGCACGACATGCCCTGGAAATGTCACGGTAATTGCGCCAATATACCTTCCTTTCTCGACCCCAGAATGCAAATATGTAGTTCGTATTATTGACGGTGTGGAACATTAGAGTTCCAACTTCCAAGTCAAGGTCGTGGGCCTCCTCCGGTTTGAAGTGCACAAGGTACAGCGGGCTCCGGACAGGTTAGGCTTATCGTGTCAGCGAGCGCACCGATGACCTCTCTTGACAAAGCCTAGAGCGCGAGACCTGGTCGAACGGCCTCTAGTTCAGATATCGACGGTCGTTCCTCCTGTCGAAGCTCGCATCCGCTGTCGAGTGCTTTGACTTTACCAGGAACGTCTTAGCGAATGACAACTGTGGGACTTATCTGGAGGGAGCGCGAGCCAGTCGGTGATAACGTCCAAAAAGAAGCTGCATGGTGGTGTTGTTCGGGCTGGAGAAGAGGACCCCGAGGCGCTGTGTTGTCTCTCTTGGTTGGCGTTGAGCCACACTCGGGCGAGTCGGGCAGCCTTCTTCCTCGCAGCAGTCTGGTCGACAGTTGCTCCTCTCTGTCTCTGGCGATTGCTGGCGGAGCGTCACACCCGGCTGCCGATGGCGGAAGAGCAACCGAGCACCTTCCGACGGCTGCTGGCATAACGCCATACAGAAGCAGAATGTTGATCCTCGACGTTGGGCTCTGGGCGGATACCCTGGGACCAGATCGCCTCCAGCCGGGCAAAAGTAATCTCCGGGCCTGCGCCGGCGTCTCTGGCGCCGCTTCTGCCGGCTTTCTTGGCTGGCAACCCAAACTGATTCAGCACTTTCATGCTTTCCGCATCCGCTGCGGGCTCCGGCTCCTTGAAGTAGGTGTTCGTGCAAGCAAGTTCTCACTGGCCAAATCTACCGAATAATTGCCTGTTTTAATGAGCCTGGTAACAAATTTTGGTCATTGCCTGCCCGTTCGAAAGCCTTGGGGAGATATTGGAGAGCAAACTTACCAGAACCATGGATCTATAGGGAGCCGTCCAACGCACATAGTTACGCAGAGCCAGACTGAAGTTGTGCTAGTGAAGGTAGATACTGTCTAGAAGCTTTGAGTGGTTTGAGACGCCGGCGAGAGAGCTTTGAGTGCAAGTCCGGCGAGGTGAAGCGGTGGACGATGGCAGCCGAGGATTGGTCGAGGAGCTTGGGTGAGATGGTATTAGGACTCCTGGGCCGAGATGATGGTGCGGGCGCCCAGATGGCACGAAGGACGGATCGTAGCGAGCAGCGACTCTGCCAGGTAGGACCCTACCCTGGGCGCCTTGGTCATATAGGTATTTGGGGGTTTGGTCGAGATCGACAACGTGCGCAGCCGCGATGGAGAGAGGGCGAGCAAATTAAGCTTGGACAAATGTTGGATAGTGTTACCTAGATCGTGTTAAACCCTAACCCTAATCGAAACGCCGATTTTCAAAGAAAGGCGGCTCGATCCATCACCTTTTCTTCGTCACCTTGACAAGAGTCAGCCTGTCGTTGGCGGGGTTTCTTGACTCCCTTGCAAGACTGCACAGAGATGAGAACCTTCAGGTCCAGCCCGGGC
Organism: Lasiosphaeriaceae sp. G1095; assembly: GCA_027569635.1. NCBI lineage: Eukaryota > Fungi > Ascomycota > Sordariomycetes > Sordariales > Lasiosphaeriaceae > Lasiosphaeriaceae sp. G1095. Next base: position 356,806 of record JAPDFK010000003.1, on the reverse strand, counting down.
CTTTTGTGCAAAGAAGACGACAAACCCTTCCCCAAGAACCAATTCATAGGACCACCACCGCCAGATCCTGAACTTTTGCCGTCATCACCTGGCTCTACGGGCTCTCCCCCTCGTCCCCCACTCCAAGTTGGCCGCCGAATCAAAAGGCAGAGGCTTTGGCCAAAGGTCCAGAGGGACATCCACGAAGAACAAGGTAATCAATCACGTATCTCAGGGCTGCTTGATGGGGCACGATGCAACCAGCAAGACTAACTCGCTTAGTGTCAAAAGCTTCGGCTTTTGAAAGGCCAAATTCCCCGCCATTCCCGAGCGCTACGAGCGCAAGGACTAGGTGACATCGAGGGCATCACGAATGGAGTCAAGCCTAACAGCAAGTCTACAATTGACACATCAAGAACCCGATGGGGCCATCACTGTGACGAACAGCGATTGGCCCTCATCACTAATAGAATCGTCACCGTCCCCAATGGAACCATTGGAAATCCCACAATTATAGACAAGTCGAGTCCACTTGACAAAGCCAGCTTCAACGAGTTGGAAGTTTTTGCAAGCTAGCTATACTGGCATCAAGATTGTCCAGCAGACTTTCACTCCATTGGGTTGCACTTCTTTACCCCATACCTGCATCGGTCCCAACCACGAAAATCATCATCGCTTGCACCTGCTCTTGCGCTTGCAGCAGCTACACCGCCGAGGCGTCCCAAGATCACGGTCAGCACGACCAGCAAGGTCAAGTACTTGACCATGGGCAGCTGCCACGGGAAATCAAAGCACGCGAAGCCAGAGAACGAGGCACACGGCACACGGCACTCCTCCCGCCAAACCACCCCAGACCGCAGCTCTCAGGTGTTGGGGCGCCGCCTTGAAACAAAACTGACACAGTTTCTTTGCGCAAACGACTGTACGTTGGCTCGTAAGTCTCCCATCTTGAAAAGTCTCTCGTCCTGCCACAGAAGGATCAGAACACTAACCCCTGAGCCTGGTCAACGAGGAGGAGGCACCGACCAGCCGGCTTGCTCGTGGAAATTATACCGCCATTTCCAGCTTCGTCGACGAGGTATGAATCTGCTCGCAGCGCTGCACGACCCAGGCCCACGGCTTGAGAGGCTCTGGGCCGACTGCCGCACGAGCATTTTTGGAGTGCCTGAGCGTCATTTGCTGCACCTCGACCTTGGCCGTCGGGTCAATCTCCCCTGCCACACAGCCGTGCTCAGGGGAATACGAGGTGTTATCATTATGGATTCGATGCTGGTTACTTTCTTTGGCTTGCTCTTGACAGGGGCAACCAAAACTTCAAGATTGTCTACACAGCCTCCACCAAGGCGCTTTGCGCCGAGAGAGCTCGGGACTGGGAGAAAAAAAAACTCTGTCACTTGAACATGAAATGTGCTGAATTGACAGGAGATAATTCCCAGGCCGAGACCAGACGTGTCGGCGACGCAGCCATCATTGTCACAACCCCGGAGAAATGCGATTCAATCACATACCCGAAAGTGGCATGATCACCGTCGACTCCTTAGCATGATCGAACTCTTCCTGATTGACGAGGTTCAAATCCTGAAGGACGTTCAAGGAGCCACCCTCGAGGCGGTGCTGGACCACCAGGGGATGCATGGTAACATGGTCTCAGGACGTGAGGTGCTGGAGAGCACTCTCCAGCTCAACCTCAAGGAGCATCTCAACTCAAAGATGTATACTCAAAGAAGCTTGTAATAGAAATAGTCATTAGTATCGCCGGCGGGCGCCCGTGAGCTTTGAGATTTACTTAGGAACTGTCAATGACCTTTCAATTGGAACTACTCAAGTTGCACATGAACTCTTGGTTGACTCGGCCTTGGCGCGATGCTCTAGACCCCAGGTTTTTAGGCAGCGGCATACCCATGCAAAGATCAGCCGTTTTTAGGGTAAAATCACAGAAGAACACATTCACGGAACACATTCGGTCGACTAGCCAATACCCATTCAAGAAGACCAGGTAGGGTGGCAGCACAGCCTTGTGTGAGGCTGCTCGAAAGATATTCGAGGACGGCCTAGTCAGGAAAGTCGAGCCAGGACATTCATAAACATCCGAGAATGTCCCCTGCTCTGATCGTGGATGCATACCTAGGGAATGTAGAATCTTTGTGGCCAGGCGCGGCCTGACAATACAGGCAGACCGATTCGGCGACATAAAACTCCAGAGGGGAAGGTACCTATCTACCCAGGAATGTGGGGTCTGTGACGGCTGGAACAACTGACCTGCACTGCAATTGCGCTAATAAGGTTCCAAAGGGATGTGGGTTATATACAGTGGCTGGCACCATACCATTGCCGTCACAGAACCCACTTCTCTTGTACACCCGCACGAGGATTGGCATCCAGCCCTCTGAATGAGGGGCGAACCTTCAGAGACTCGGACGGCTACTATGACAACATTGAACGACGTAAAGACCGACGAGAAATGTCATCCTCTGCGAGAACTTGGTTGGCCGGCATATTCTTAAGCGTCCGACTGAGACGAAATCCCAACCATTATCGACTTCTCGACGGAAGTTCGAACCCCTCTGCCATCGATGAACTGCTGGAGCAGAGATTTGCGAGCGGGGACACAAACGCTGCTTCAGGAGGCTGAGCTCGTCACGGATGCCGAAAGGTTCAAGTGCACAGACTATGGACAGGCCCGCGTTCCCTTGGCTGTGGTTTCGCTACATAGTAGATGGGTACAGCACTGATCAAGTTCCTCCAATCTACTCGGAGACGATGATTGACAAGAATATCGATATCAAGGAGCGTCATGTTGCAATTCGCCTGCCGAGCCTTTACGTAGCCGAGTGGACCAGCGACCACGGAGGGCTAGACAAGTCGGGCTACAAGAGTTGTGTGATACATTGTGGGGAGTAATAGTTTGCATTGCAACTGGGATGCCGTTTCCGTGTGAAATGAAGGAAAAAGCAGTGGCTTGGATGCGGCTAGAAATAGGTGGGCGGGATGGCAATTCGGGCCATCGCAACAACAGGTCGCTGCAACTGCTTAGCTGATTTCCGCTTTGTCCGCCCTGAAGTTGAAGAACAGGATATGACAGTCGAGGAACTGGACCCACTGATCGTCTGGGGTTTGGATGGCTGCATTTTATTAGAGAAAGGATGTATTGAAGAAGAGGCACCGAGGGGCGGAATGACAAAAGGATAGCGTGTCTTTCCTCTGCGATGGGCTGATATCATGGACACGATCATAGAAGGTATCGAGCGGGGTAAGATCAATATTGCCCTTCAACATCTCTCCGAGGCTTGGACAATGTAGTCTAGTCTAAACTAGGTCTTAATAATATTCGGAATACTTGTCCTGTTTACAAGTCTCCTGTGTTTATAAGGTTTACTAATTATAGATCACACCCTATGGAAAACGTGACATATTTTGTCTTTTGAGATGATGGAGCTCTCCGACGAAGAGAAGAAGTAGAGCGTCTTCGATCGATAATTTAGCCTGGCTTGTGGATGTAATACTAGGAAGCACGTTGCAAAGTTTCAAGTTTAACAGGAATTAACGCTGTTTCACATTACTTAGAGCACTTTGCTAGGCTTCCCAACTTTCAATTATGGACCGACGCCACGACAAGACCGGTTCGACGGCCGGCCGCGGCACCGCCAGAGAGTCGAACATAGCACTGTGGCCCGAGTCATCATATTAGAATCTTCAGTCTCTTTTTAAGCCTCTACAATACATTTACGCCTTGTTATTGAGGTTGCTGGCATTGGTTAAGACGATTGACAACTTGAAACTTGCTTAGTTGTCACAAGAATACATTAGAGTTCTTACCTACGGCAGTTGTCTCAGACACCTCAGTCTTGTATGAAGGGGTGCAATATGTCTGCATCGCTACCTAGGTCTGAGTAATGTAGTAACAGTAAAATAGCGTCTCTTCTTACTGAAAGACAGATTGGAGAATATGCTGCCGCGCTTGGTAGTGGGTGGGCGTGCCCTCAACGGCCTTCTCCTTCTTCTCCTCGACAGGCGCAGCAACCTTAGCGACGACCTTAGGGGTCCGTGTTGGTAGCGGCGACGCCATGGTGCAATACCCTCGTGAGGACCGGGTTTCCCACATCTGCAAGGATGCTATGCTGGCGTAATGGCCATCAACGGCAGCGCTCGTCTCAGCGGCTAGTGCTTCAGTCTTAATAGCCTTGGTCTCGGCAGCGGGCTCAGCAACCTTGTTTTCCTCCTTATTCTCCTCCTTCTTACTGAAGGGCAGGCTGCCGAAGATGAAGTCGGCTTGCAGCTGGCAGAGCGGCGCTTGGGCTCCTCCTTCTCGGCCTCCTTGACCTCCCCCTTGGGGGCCCTTTGTGGCGGGCGCCTCGGTGGCAGGCCCCCAGGCCGAAAGCAAAGAAAAACAACAACACCGTCAACAAGAAAATGGCGTCCCGGACTGACAACGTCAGATATCTTGTGCGCGGTTTTCCGTGCTCCCCCCCCCCCCCCCCCCCCAACGGGGCGGGCCCGACGGCGACACCGTGCCAAGCGAAATGGGGAGTTTAGGGTCGTGCACGTCGTGAGGCGTTTGTTCCAAGTCGTTCTTCACCCTTGGTTACCGACGCCAAAGCCAATCATCTCGCCCCTAACACAATTAGCAAAGATTAGTTAAGGGTAGCATACATCGTGTTGGGGAAAGACACTTACATCTCCGTTGCTGTCTTCAAACCGAACACCGACGATGTCATAACCTGAAGCTGGTGTCCCCAATCCTAACAAAGCCTCTAGTGCTATTCCCCGTGTTTCGCGACGTCCTGGAGAAGAAAGAGCTATCGCCGTTCTCGAACCAATCTAGAACCCTAAGGTCATCGCAGCGCTAGTCGAAAAGCCTCGCAAAGAAAAATCATCGATATCGGTCGAAATCGGTGGTGGCTGAGAGAACGCAGGTTTTAGTTCAACATGGGCAGAAAAAAGTTGAACATGGGTAGAAAAACCCTAACCCTCAAAAGCTCAACATGGGTAGAATCGTTCTACCCATGTTCAACTTATAGCATTTACTCAGCATATGCTGAGCGATAATACAATTAATAATAAATAATAAAATCTTGTCACGGCACCAAGATGCACAAGCGAGCGGTGGGCGACGCCAAGGCGGGCAGGGGTGTCAACGCGACGTATTTAACCACGTTGACAGAGTCTTCAGTAACTTTCCCTCTCTTTGTCTAATAACACATCTATTTACCCAGACCTAAGGTCGGCATCGTGACAAATCTATATGTAAGAAAAGAGGACCCTAACACACATACACCCTACATGTACGCACGTACTACCTGGCAAGCTACTAAGAGCTACACCGTGGCGTGACTACACCCACAAGGGAGCCCAGTCAATGTATGCATATACAAAGCATATGCTAAGCGGAGTGTAAGTACATACCTAGTCCTACACTTTCTTAAATTCCTCCCTCAACTTTTCTTGTGTTAGCTCCCTTTCGAAAATTGGCGCCAGTAAGTGGATGAATGTTGCAATGCTATCCTTTCTAGTATATAGGTAGGCTAGCATAACGGCAGAATTTATAACCTCGATCACAAATACTACATTTTTACCGTTAGAGCTTATTATTAAACTATAGTTACGGAGTATATTCTACATGTGCTTAGCATAGGGACAACAAATGCTTGGCATATACTTAAGCAGTACCCTACCTGCGTAAATTGCATTTCTTACAACAAACTACTTTTTTCGTAATATAATATATTTTTCACTTTGTATAGTTTGCCCTGGTTATTTTATTGTTAGTTTAGGTTTGTTTGTATGCACTTGCCCAACATAGGCACGACATATGCTACAAGTTGAACATGGGTAGAACGATTCTACCTATGTTGAGTTTTTTGAGGGTTAGGGGTTTTCTACCCATGTTCAAGTTTTTTCTACCCATGTTGAACTACGACCTCTGGTTGAAATCTTTGTCAAAGGGCGACTGAAAGACATACGGAGGAATGATACCTTACCTAACTAAGGCTTGGCTCAATGACGGAGCCTTGCGGCGGGGTATGGTCATGTAGTCTAATTCTTGTTTCAAACCACTACAGCCATCTCTAGCAATTACCTTTGATAATTACTCCCCAGTTTCTACATTGAGATCTCGACTTTCCAAATAATTATACCGGTGATTCTATCAGGCATGTAATAACACTGCGTATCACTGCTCGGCTTGAATGGTCAGGAGTCCGGTTGGGTCTGGCTCATTGTAATGTTGCCCGTTGTATTGACTAATTAACAAACTGACTAAACCAATGCCAATACACGCCAAATTGAAACCAGATTCAAATCTCAATGGGGGCAAGCGTAATTTAATATTGATATTGGTAGCCAGACACTTCTCGCTCCCCATCTAGGTCCCAGTAGCTCCTATCGCGGTCGTGTTCGCAGTCCAGGATGATCGGAGAGGAGGCTCTCTGTCATACCTGACTTGCAATAATCACACTCTTGCTCGACGATGGCCTTGCGTCGTCGATCCACCTGTCCTGCTTCAGGTGCGAGTTTGGGCGCGGTTAATGGTCCTTTCCGTCTTTCTGCTCATCCTCCAGTTTTTGGGTGCCACGCGCTAAAAAGTCTCAACTTAGTCCAAAACATAAGGCCTTTCTATGGGCAAGAAGGTAGACTACTTCCAACATTGGCTCATTGTGAATCTCGTACAGATTGTGCTCTAGGGTGTGGCGTTTGGCAGAGCTCAGTGCCCGATGACCGCTGCACCATCCATTCTGCTGGACAGGACTCGCGGCTTGGATCACTCCAGCGGTTCCCCTATTTCCCGGACTTGCCTCCCGAGCCGCGGTATACCTCTCGCACGTCGTAAACACATAAAAGTAGGGTCCGGCCTCGTATCTTAGCAGGCGCCTCAGCAGCCGGCTAGGCAACAACAGCCTTCTCTTCCTTCCTGGCAGGCTTCAGGCTCTCGAGGGTGGTCTTGCAGGTCTCGGGCTCGGCAATGGTGGCGGCGAGCCCCTTTGTCAGAGCCGCTCACTTGCAACCTCTTAGTCAAAGAAGCAGGCTGTTCTATGGACTCCTTTTCGGCGGGCCACTCTTTGTGATAAGGGCTCGATTTGAACTCGACGTTCACCGCCCTCGCAAATTCTTCACGCCTTGCTTGTCAAACAAGGCGGAGTCGGTTACCCAGACGGCGTCATAACTGCCTGTTTATTCTGCATTGCGAGAAAGAATTAGTCAATGTTCTTAATGCTGGGGCGTTCAACCGTAACGGCTTCCCTAGCTGGCGGCTACTCCCGCTGATGGACCTAGGCCGCGTTTGTTGTTTGTTACGGCCAAACGCCGCGAGCCCTTGACTAGTGGGTGCAGACAGATGCCCCAAAGCTTCGGCGGTGAGATATGCGGTGGAATCAGGAGCCACACATGTAGCCTGAGGGCCTTCTGGCTCATGCGAGGCAGACGCAATGAGAAGTCGGCTGGCTTCTGGGTTCTCTTAGGCTCCTCCTGGACGTCTGCTCGCGCATTCACACCCACGCGACCAACTGCGAAGGAAGTGTTGCATTTCAACTTGATTTCAAGTTTTTCCCACCCGTAGCAAGCGTCGTAGCGGCTGGATCTAGTCACCAAGAGGTTAAATTTCGGGTTATTGCCATGCTTTCCTTTGTTGCACCGCTCAATAGCTCAGACGTCCTCGGGCCAAATGGCTAACTATTTTTTTGACGGCTTTGCGAATATCCCTTGACGCCTTGCACTGCGCTCATGCGGCGGATGTAGAGAATAAAGAGTAGCCGAGACGTGATAAATGATTATTTCTATCATAGGCGTATCTCCAGTTGCGTTTTTTTTTTTAAAAAAAAAAAAAAAATCACCAACTTCTCTCTCAGTGACCACACCTTCCCGCCTTCGATTGCGTCTGTGAAGGCTTCTCCACCACTTCGAAACTGGTACTTCCCAAAAGTTGAAACCTGCAGGGACTTTCAAGTCAAGCCGACCCAGTTTCAACTTTCACAGTCACTGCAAAAGCAACACTGCGAAACCATTTGCCAAGGATGTTTTCATTAATCAGGAACAAAACTACCTACCTACCGAGGTATCATGAGGGAGGGCCAAGGTGGCGGTACGTCTTGTCCCGGATCTCGAGCGCAATCAATCATGCAGAAGATATTGTTGGGCTGCATGTTCTCAAGCACCTGCGAGCCCTCTTCTGCGGCCACATCGAGAGACGAAGCATGCATCACGACGTCTTGGCTTTGGCTTCTTCGCCTGCGGTTGCGCCTGCGGTTGCGCCTGCGGCTGCACCCGCGAGGGCTTGGGTTTCTCTTCTTTTCCATCCCAGTCTTCGGCATGGCTTTGGGGGATATAACACACTCCCCGCCGCCAATCGGTGGGACGTAGTCCTTCCACTGAATTTGGCCACGATGATGTGCGGGAAGGCGGCAGGTCTTCCTCGGTTCAGCTCAGGGGCTGGCGATTGCTGAGCGGCTGAGTGTGGGTTGAAATGTGCACTCTGTGCAACACCCTGCCCATTTGGGACATGAGGTGTAATGTGCCTGGAAAGATTGGCGAGCTCCATGCCCGAGCTAGTTCAACAACATTGTCGCTGCTGAGATCAACCTCAATTTCAAGCGCCTGCTGGGCCAGGCACCTGTAGGGAGGCCGGACAGCCGGACAGCCGGGAGCCACACACTCAGTCTCGGACACAGAGCGGGGCAACGCCGATCCTAGGACTCTCTGATCTGAATGACGTTAGTCGAGCTCAATAAAATATTGCGGAAGTTATTCCAACATACCAAAGTCGTCCAGGCCATCGCCATACAAACAGGGCGGGCCAGTTGATATGACCACGATGTGCGGACATAGTGGCGGTGCGAGACCTAACTTTTGGCCCAGTGGGCAACTGGGAATACTTGCAGTTGATCTGACCAGGACGAATCATCGCTACATCTTGATCTCAGTGCCCCATGTAGGAGTGCCTTGCGCTTGGCCAGTCTCGATCCAATGAGAGCCACACCAACCCGAGCATTCACTGGGGCTGAATAAAACCGCAGTCATAAGCAGATTGTTGAAAGAAGAGCGGCTCAGCTTTTTACCACGATCTTAGCCATGGTTTGGCAATGACGCTGTGGAGCGTCAGTACCTTAACACAAAGCCGGATCCAGACATAAATATTGCAGAAGCTGCTACTGCTGCCGCTGCTGCCGCACGCGGGGAGGAGAAGAGGGCGGCGCGGAGTGGATTCCGAGCGCCCTGAATCGTCTCACGGCGAGCCTTGATGGCGTTCCTTCCTGTAGTTCTGAAAGGACGCTGGGTAAGGCGACGCAGGCAGCCTGGGCGAAGAAGGGATCGAACGCGAATGCTTGGGTCCTCGTGAAATGAGAAATAGGCTCCTTGCAGATGAAAACCAAGTCAGCGAATGGAGGTGACCGAGGTGGTGTGGGTAGGGTGGAAGCAATACGTACCCCTGGATATCCTCTCGAGCAGAGAGTGGTGCTGGGGTCTCTTCCGTCTGAAGACGGCGAAAAGTTGCCGTCAAGCGGGAACTGTATGACGGCGGTTGTCTTCTCCTCAATTTCTGATGGGCTTGGGCTGGCTAAGCGTATCGTTTCAAGACAGGCAAGACCGGATCCTCCTGCGGGACTTTGAATGTGTTGTAGACAGTCAGGAAAGGGCATGGTCTCAACCAGAAGTAACGGATCAAACTCGAGCTCATCCTGTTCAAGCAAAAGTTCTCAGCAGTTAGCAAATGGTCGGCTTCAGTGACCTGAATGACGAAAGCTTAAGATGAACTGATGGGGCCGAGGTTGCATAGGTAGGAAGAAGCAATACCGTCGTCGAATTCAAAATTTTGGTTTGTTGCCGGGCGCGGAAACGTCGCTCTTGTACCCGGCCGGGAACCCCTCAGCTGCCCGATCTTCGGGCGCCATGGTCAGCGAGCTGTCTTGTCCGCCTCGAGCCATGTCCATGGGCTTTAGGTCCATGGAGAGGCCGCGACCGCCCGCACCTTCGCCGGAAGCTATCTGTGAAGTAAATGCTGTGGTGTGCCCACAGTCTCACCATGCCAGAGGAATACCGGCAGCTCAATGTCGATGGGCTTGGACGAGTGTCGTCCAATGTCTAAGAGCAGAAACAGCAGAGGAGGTAAAGCTGGGGTTCAACTTTGTCAGTGAACTGTTATGGAATAAAATATCATAGACAACAAAGACTACTCACAATTTTGGGGCCCACCAATCGCCCCAATTCGTACGCCGATAGTGCTAATGAATTTGAAATTGGCCAAGAACTGTGGCAACATGATGAAGAGCATTCTAGTAACAATATGCGCGCCGGGGGAGGCCAGGTTGCGGAACAGCTGTCTGGAGACACAAAGCCCCTTGTTGATTGTGAAAGTCAAGCCGATAGTATGGTCGTTGATGAGACTCTTCCGTGCGATCCGTCGCTTCTCAAATTGCGGTAAATTCTGCAAATGTCCTAGGATGTCTTCAAGTTTTCGATCGCATCATCTAATGTCGGCAGTCATAAAGACAACCACAACATCGTCGGAGAGCTTTCTCTGAGACCGGCACGCAGCCAACTGTCCTGCTGGTCTCGGGCGACGATACTGACGGCGGAGGCACCATAATAAGAATCTCAATAAGAAGATACTCACGCAGTCACAGCGAGTGCCCCTTCAATGACATGAGGTCGCTACTCTAAGCGTACTCAATCGCAGTGTCCATTGACTATTCCTGGTGGATAAAGACTGCTAAGTTAATTAAGGTATGGAAGTAGACGTAACTTTTGGCTTTGACATGGGCATCCTACACATTTGAAAGGCCGGCTCAAACTTGAAGGTCGAAATGGCCTGGAGTGTTCCTTGATGATCAGAAACCGCTTGACCATGTCTCGCTGAGAGAGTTTTGGTGGCAGCACAGGATGTGCACTCGGCAGCGGCCAAGTCATTGAAGGTTTTCATCCGTGGAAGGCGTGGGTGTGCCATCGCTCAGAAATGCCGCCAGAGGTTTAGTACTGATAAGGCCAACACGACCGCGGCACTCCATGCGCTAATAGGCTTCGAAACTGCGAGTGGCGGCGAGGAATGGTTTCAACCAGGAAGAGTCACCGGTTCTCATGCCATGTGTTAACGTTGAGTTGAAGAAAACGTGAAGCCCAGTGACGGAAGCAAGCGGGGAGCAATCTCACACGCTACATGCAAGAGAAGACGATATGAAGCGGATTGGTTAGGCTGCAAGTTTCAGCAACGAAAAAGGTCTTGTCGACTTTGGCAAGGTAGTGAAATCTAGAAAGCGGTGTTTGATCTAGTCTAATCCGTACTTGGTGACCCTCCGTTGCACTCTTCGTTCAATTGAAAGCCAAAGTCGAACTTGAAAGTAGTGCCGATTCCGAGCATTTTCTTTTTGATAACTTGCACGAACTCAAGAAGTTATTGCTGTCGGAACGCAATTGAGCAGCAAATGCTGAGAACATGGCGACGAAGCTTTCAAGTCTCAGACGAGGAACTTTCAACTTGAGGACCCTTGTTGAGCTGCCCAAAACTAGCCGAGCGAAGGGTTGATCGTCTTTGCTTGGCTTGCTCTTGGTTGGGATCGGTTGGATCAAAGTCTCCATCACCAGAAACGCCATTGTTGCTGGAATCGGAAGATCTTCGGGAGAAAAAAACCCAGTTCCCTCATCGTACCAATGCGAGAAGGGAGAAGGGAGCAAGGTGTTGACGATGTGCCGGAATTGACGAAGATAAAACACAAAAGCGCCACGCCCTGAGCCTCGGAGAGGGGCTAGATTTCCGACAGGGAACTCATGGAGAATCAAAATTACCAGTGCAACAAAAAGGTAGCCAATTGTAAGGAAAGAAGCTGAAGCATCCGCGGCAATACTCGAATCATGACTTGTGGGAGAGCTTGCCAGGCTTTGTAAAGGGCGGCATTCCCGTCGAGCTGCTGGTAGCTCATGTCCGCGGCAGCATTGGCACCGCAAGGGTTTCCGGGAAAATTTATGTTTCGCTTGACCCAGTTCTATACGGCGTCCCCTCCAAGAACGGCAGACCCATTCATTTGCGATGGGGCGAGGACAGAGTCGGCAAAGACTGTTGTGGCATTGTGGCGGACGGCGGGGCTGGGAAGATACACTCCATATTCTGATCTTCGACGAGATCCTCCTCGCTGAGCTCGATTTTACAGCCGTCAATCAACGACAAGAAAACAACCTTTAGGTCGATGCAGCAGTTGATCGTCAGGTTGTCATCAGCTCCAGCAGACTGCATCGGGCAGACAGACGGTCTACGGCATGGCCTTAGGGTCTACGATGCCATAAGCCGACTCATCCCTTTGCAGGAGGGTGAAGTGCACGAGCCAAAGGGGGAAGTGACGCAACTCATGCTCGGCTGGTAGAAACTCTTCGAGGTGAACTGCCTTGGAGAGTGTCTCTTTCAGAAGGAAGACATCGTCTAGGGACTGTGTAATGTGGTGGTTCCTGGGATCAAGGAGCTTGCTCATGATGGTTGTCGAGAATCATCGGAAAGCTAAGATTGCAGTCGAGGAAGGGGGAATATGCTAGATCAAACCACAGCTTGAAAAGTGTGAGGCGGCCGATGTCACGCATGGAAGAACTGCGGGCCGAGTTCGATTAATGGCATCAAATGGCCCGCGTGGCCAGACAGCTCGTCAGGATGCGCCGATCTCGCTGCGAGACATGGACAACGGGCTGACTCGGCTGGCCGGAGTGACTGACCTCTTTCCTTGGGCCACTGGTCCCAGTCCTGGTACTGGAGGCTTGCAGTGAGTCGACTCGGGGTGGCCATGGGTGCTGCGGGGACGGAGATGGGGAGAGGCTGGTCTTGCTTGGTTGCTCTTCATCGCCGTCGAGATCATTGGCCAAGCCGATGGCCATCCGCGAGCTGCCGAGTCGGGAGCAAGGCTTGCTCACGTCCTCCATCATCCGTTGTTCCCGGTATGGCTGTTGCTCGAATAGCCATTGGACTGGAGAAACCACCTACACCCAAGTTGATCTGATAGTTCAGGGGCTCGAGCTCAGGCCGCCCTCGGCTTGTGCCACAACACCATAAAATCTTGCTCGTCAGGCCTTCTAGACATCGCGACCCAACAACCGGATTGACCCCATTCCCGGATCGCCCCCCTAAACACCACCACGATACTAAAACAACTACAACTTCGTCAATTTTAAAGCTATTTATAAGCTAATTAATCCTTTTTATTCCTCTTTTAGCCGTTTAATTGTATCTAGTACGCAAATAATTGTTTCTTGCGCTTCTTCCTTTTCTTCCTCCTCCTCAATTAGCGTTATAGTCCTTTTTCGTTTAGCGGGTTGTTCACTAGCTAACTAGGTAGCTATAATGCTTTTAATCCTCGTAAAGCGATTATTAGCAGGCTTTTTAACCTTTTTCCTCATATGTAGCTTGTAAGCTTCTAATTTAGTAGCTAAGTCAGTTATTTGCGCTTTTAATTCTGCAATTTCTATATTTTTTATGTTTAAGGCTTTCCCTGCTTTAAAAAAAAAGAACCCGGGCATTCTTTTTAATTGGGCTAATAATTGCCTGTATAACTTCCTATTGTTCTTGAAAGTTTTAGCTTTTTTAAAGGGTTTGAAAAAAACTAAATTTTAGTGTAGGAGGTAGTGTTGAAAGTAGTGCAAGTAGGTAAGTAAGGGTATTTTTATAAACAATTGCATTAGGGTCGTTTAATATAGTTGCTAATTTAAAAGGATAAATATTAGTTTTTTTAAAGTTAGAAATTAAATTCCAAATGCTTATTCTTTTGTTAAATGTATTTCTATAGTAATATAAAAAACATTGCTTATTAATAGCTACTAAAGTAGTAAAAGTAGCTAAAGCCTTTGCATTTTGCTTAAAGTAATTTTTTAATATAGAAAAGATTGTACAATTAAAAGGCTAGGTTTTGTAAGAGGTATATAAAAGTAAATAAACTAATTATACTTTGTTTTTTTGCGCTTCTAATATAAAGTTAGCTGTTATATAGTTCAAATGCTTATTAAAGATTAAAAAACGCTATTTTAACAGCTTTTTTAACTTAGTTTAAATTAAATAAACGTTCTTAAGCTATTTAAAAGCTATTTTAGCATTGCTCTAGCTAGTAGGTAAATAGTTATTGTTGGATTAACAGGGTCAATCACGTTAGTCAACAACTATCGTGATAGGTAGTTTGGTTAGCCACGTAGTGGTAGCCAGTGGGTTGTGTGGTAGTTGCATTGATCTATCTTGTTCTTTGTAAGAAGAAGGATCCTAACTAGGTTGACAGGAAGCCTTTTGATGTGGCCGATCCATGTGGGTCCCTGTAGTCCCTGTGGTCACGTGATGGCTACCCCTTTTACCTTCTCAATGCTCCATGCCCCTCAAAGGGCCATTATTCCCACAGTTATATTTTTAAATAAAAAAATCTTTTTTTAAAGCTAAATTTAAAAGCAACTATTACCTTTATAAGCTAGCCCCTATAAAAATAATAACTAGCAACAATCTATAGCCTTTTATAATACTGTACTTAATAATTAAAACCTAAATAGTTACGTTAAACCCTATAATATAAGCTCTATATATAAAAAAGCTCTTTATTTATTTTTCCAACTTTTATTTTAAGTTCTTAAAGGCTATATTTGTTTATATTAGTGATATTAGCTAGTATAATGTTTTTTTCCTTTAATTAGGTATCTAACTGAGCAAAGAAATCCTTATACGCTTTATGAGTAGATTTACGCACTTAACTAGCTTTTAGAATTTAGAATAGCTTTACTTTAATCTTAGGGTAGCAGTTAAGAAATTAGTTGAACTAATGCAGGCCTAAGGCTTTAACGTTGCTTCCTTTACATAATATAGCTTTAGTGAAGCCTATAAGCTAACAACAGCTAAAAGCCTTAAATACAGCCTTAAGGTCAAGGGCCCAGTTAACAACAAAGTTTTCTTATAAGGGAGAAAGGCGCTATTTATTTTCCTTAGCCTTGTATACTATATGCAAGCTATAGAGTTAGTTTAACAATGTAGAAATCAGTATACTATATTACACTATAGCTTCTTTCTAAATAAGTCTGTTTTTAACAGCTTTAATAGCTAATTCAATTAACTACTTACAAATAGATTCTATTTTTAAATATAAAGAAATTTGGCCTAGAATTGAATAAGTTGTATCAAATTGAAGTGGGTGGTAATGGAAATAGCAATATATAGTGCCAAGTCCGGAAGTGGGGTTGATCCGGTAATGGGGTCAAGATATCTACTCTTAGGGAAAATATCGATCTTCAATCCTTTTTCTAAGCCTACCGCTCGCCCTGTCATGTGTTTTGCCTGGGCCTGTGGTGTGTTGTGGAAGACGGAGCTTTGACTGAAATCTTCCCGTGTGCTGGCACAGCTCGACGATGACGCTGTGGAGGGTCAAGATCAATAACTGGTGTAGCCAAACTCCCATGACGGTGGGTCACGGGATTGGGATCTGACCAGCAACGCATGACCATGTATACCGACTTACAGCCATCGCAGTGGATGTTGGCCCAGGGAAGTGAATGGAGGGACTGGGTCCGCGGAGGGGTGCCCGGACAAGCCGGACATCCCCCCAGCAGGCTGTCGTCCCCCGTGGGCCTGCCAGGCAAGACGCTCGTAGGCTACGGATTGGATGAGACCTCATACATATTCTTGACGCCGGTGAAGCCTTTGCCAGAGCTTTCTTGTTTGTCCTCTCTTGTCTTTTGTGTCGTAATTAGTACTGAGCTCAGAAGTGCCGTGCGGCATTGCAGAAAAGAAGGAAGCTACAAAAATAGTAAAAGTTAGCAAAGTGTAATTAAGGGCATCAGAACGGCATGGCTTCTACACATGATAACTGTACCATTTCGTCGGCCAGCGAAGTGGCTCGTTGGCAGGCGAGTCTCTGAGCTCACGTCGTGATCTCTTTCTGGTCACTGCTCACCCTTTTACAACCTGCCGTTTTTTGGTCGAATTGCCCGCTTTCTTTTCAAAGACAGTTGGATATTGTCCGCAATATGAGACGCTCGCGGTGAGTAGTGCTGCCGACTGACAACCTTCAAGTTAGTTTGGTCAATTGAATCTTGGGGTAAACGAGTATGAAGTACTCGCCACTTCTGGCCTACCACTCGGGCGATATTGGTGTCCAACGCTTGCCCCAGCTATCTTGCCAAGCTGTGAGGTCGTAGAGTACCACCGAGCGCGCGCCGATGGCTTTGCGATCCTTGCAAAGCACCCATCTGGTGTCGATTGATTTGACTACACAGCGAAGGTGCGAGTCAGTGACAGCCGTGATGATGTTGTCGAGGACGATTTGCATCACAAGTCCAAGAACCTCAATTTCTATGTCGGGCCAGGGATAACCCCCTCGAAAATTGCAGTAGGTCACGTCTCTGCAGCCCTTCTGGAGGTGCCTTGCGAGCGACGAAGTAATGGTTAGCGGGTTTTCGGGCCTGCCATCGGTGGCTGTCAGGGTAGAGGAAAAACTCACGAAGCTTCAGAGAGAGACGCTGGTCGAGCAGATTTGCTGACGGTTTCGCACAATTCAAAGCCAAGCACAGAGAGCTGTCTCGGGGCTAGAATGAGAGGTGTCAAAGGAAGAGAGGTTGTAGGTGAGGAAGTCCCTCAGGAATCGAGCCTGGCAGGCACTGAAGGGCAAGGCGAAATCAAAGGAAGGGCGGTGAAGGAAGCAAGGCAGGTCTTGGTCAGGGCGGGGGGAAAGTCCTCAGGGAGGGCGAGAGGGTTTTCAATGCTCGTGTTGGAAGCTGCTGGGGGTTGCCTGCCTACGGTAGGGTCAACGAGATTTTGGTTAGGCAGTTACAAAGACAAGGCTGCTAGTGGGTCCTACCTAGCTACCCACCACACACCGGTATACGGATTCCTGCCGTCAATCGTCCAATAAAATTACAGGGTGCCCGTGTTAGCAAGTGGCAAAAGGAGATCCAGCTCCCGCTCCTCAACAAATTGGCACTGCTGTGACTCGCCAGAGCCGCCCCAGCACAAATCCCGAAGCAGATTTGGGGAAGCCGTCCTTCTACGGGTGAACACTAGTCTACTTTACCATACCTACGCATACAGGCGGCTTCCTTTGGTGGTGTGGCATGCCTCGATCGAGAACTCGAGCATCTTTAGTGCAATTTCTTCATAGCAGACTCAGCATAATTAGCAGACACTGCAATATAATAGAAAAACAAAGAATCAGACAGACGCCTTCCTACGCTGATCAAGGCATGAATGACTGTGTCCTATGTTTTCATTCTAGCACACTGGGAACCGAGAAGGATCAAGTCCACCGCAGTTACTGCCAAACGTAAAAATATGAAAAAAGAGACGACCCTTAGGGGGAAACGGTAAAAGAAAAATGAGATTACCCTTGCCAAGATTCGAACCATGGATCTTCGATGCCGTCGAACTTCAAACCAGTATCCAAGAAACTTGATTCGAGCTACGGCATCGACGCTCTAACCAGTTGAGCTACAAGGGCTTCGGCTTTTTTGTTGAGGTCGTGGGCTGGAATCCCGTCTGATGAAGCCACAGCTGGGCTCGTGGCACCAAAGATTAGCAAGCCAATGAGGAGGCAGGACTGGCACGGCGGTCGTCCTTCTCATACCGCTAGCACCGCGCGCAGCTCCACTCTTGGTCACGCACAACACCAGAGCGGACCCTTGCTATTGATACGATGCCTCCAGCACCTACATCCAGTCCGGTTGCCTCTTTTACACGCTGGCCAGAGACAAAGGCTACCAAACCCCGGCGGAATCTCTGCAGTTTCCAGTTTCCAGCGACACATGGAATTTCAAGTGCAAGAATGGGCAACTTTCAAGTAGTATTACCTCTTCTATCTTTCGAAACTGCAGTGAGTGTAGACAAGGCCACCTTTTTTGAACACCCAATGTCAAACTACCTCTGCCTTCAGCCAAAGTGGAGAAGACCCGAGTCACCCGGCAAGAGTAGATGGGATGACAGTCCATCCACACACTCGCTCACCATACGCAACCCGTCGCTTCCAATAACCTACCCATATCTGGGCAGCACAATAGGTTAGCGGCTCATCCTTGGGGCCATTCATTTTGGAACAAACGGCTCATTGAATATTAATTTTAACCAAGTGCTCGATATTCGTTTATCGTCATCTATCGACTGTGGTGCCTTCTATGCCAAGAATACACTTCATGGACTTGGATAATAACTCTCCCCCATGGTTCCAATGCCACAGCTCAATAGTTTTAGTTTATTCAATTGAACCGCACATACGCAATATGAATCCCAAATACGCATATGCCATTGCCAGCTTCATTAAACAATAGAAAATCAGGAAACGGGCTGGGACATTCCTGCCACACAGCACCCTATAACCCATTATAGACCTTTTGACTTTGATTTAATAAACGGGGTTTATTAGGTATATTATAGATTTAATGTTTGAACAATAGTGTATTGACGGTTTATTCTGATTTCCATGGGCTACGGAATAAGCCTTGTACCTTCATGTCTTGCCATTGTGCTATCCAACCAGGAATTCAAGACCCCCCGTATAAATATTTCAACTCTCGTGAGATTTAAGAAGTGATTCTCTTCCGCTGAGCAACCGAGCAGTTTTTTTCTGAGTCTTGACGTTGCCGCGCTCCTCCCCCCCCCCCCCCCCCCTTTTTTTTTTTTTCTCCGCGCTGCTCGCCCGCCTTTTTTTTCGCCCTCGGGCCCCCCCCCCCCCCCCGTTCTCGCCATGCCTCCCTTCCAAGGCAGCCGATTCTTCGCCCCGGCCAACGCCGGAAATTGCGAGCTGCCCGACATGTACCGCGAGGGGGGGTACCTCGCAGTCCACCTGGGTGACTTTTTGGGCAAAGACGACCGGTACGAGATACTGCAGAAGCTCGGCCACGGCACATATGCCACGGTGTGGCTAGCCAGAGACCACCGACCCGTGGCAGGCAGCCCCCCTTCGTTGTCGTCAAGATCAGCGTGGCAGACGCCGATACAGCCAGTGATGTCGACCGGGAGTCGGCCATGTGCCTCGCCTTCCCAAGAAGCAGCAACCACCACGTTGTGCGGCTCTTCTATATCGGCCGCTACACGGATGCCAATAGCGTGCACATGGTGATGGTCCTGGAACCCATGGGCCCCGATCTCGTCGACGTCATGAACCAGTACTTCCTTGCTCCCCTTTTCCGCTGGCGCAGGCCAAACGCTTCCTGCGAGATATCCTCCGGGGACTCGCCTTCCTCCACAGCCATGGCATTGTCCATGCAGACTTACACGCCGGCAACATCCTGGCCAACATCCCTCCACTCGGCGGCAATGACGATATCGCGGGCACCGCTGCCCAGCTGTGGCAGGGCAACGACGCGTGCCGGCCCCTGGTGAGACGGGATGGCCAGGTAGACCGCCGGGCTCCTCGCTACCTCGTTGAGCCCGCACCCCTGACGACCAGCCTCATCAACTTCGGCGCCGTGGACCCCATGGTCAAGATTGCCGACTTGGGCGGAGCATTCTTCGCTGATTTCGGCCCAGTCAACGGCATCGTCGTTACCCCCGTAGCCCTGCGCGCCCCGGAGATTACCCTCGGCGGCGGCCCCGGCCCCCTACATATCAGCTACGGCATCGACATCTGGGCGCTCGGATGCCTCGCATTCGAGATGTTGACAGGAGGCGAGCTGTTTGTCCGTCTGTCGGCCTTGGACCCGGACCCGGAGATGAATGAGGAGACCAACGACGAGCACCTCATCATGGTTACTGAAGTGCTGGGCCGCTTGCCAGCGGGTATGGCGGAGCGTTGGCGCCGCCGCGACTTGTATTTCGACCAGAATGGCCACCGGATTCCGATAGCTTCCGGCAGCAGCAGCAGCGGCGGTGGTGGTAGAAGCAGCGCCATGTCAACGTAGTCGTCGTCGTCCGACTCGGAAATCTTGGCCGATCCAGGCCACTTTGATCCGCTGGACCAGCAGTTCCGCGAGAGAAAGCCCGCGGGCATGAGCGATGCCGAGGCACAGAAGGTGGCCCAACTGCTGCGCTGGATGATGACCATCAACCCTTTGCAGCGCCCGACAGCTGCAGCCATCTTGGGGCACCCTTGGTTTGCTGGCATTTAAAACGGGAGGGGAAGACCCCATCCCAGAGTGGGCTGCTGCCGGTTGATGGTTTTTTGAAGCTTGTTGTCAAATAATTTAAATATCATCTTGAAAGGCTGGGGATTTGGTAGTGACTGCATTGTCTTACCACGGCATGCGCAGGGAGGCGAGCATGGGAGGATCAGGCTGGAAGTGGTTCTTCTTTGTTTCTTTTTTTGGCAATGGCGAGCTTGGCTGGGAATATCATGGCAGAGAGGGGTCAAGAATGGGAGATGTTTCTCTATTTCCATATTGACTACCGTCATTCCAGATTCAACTCTTAAATGCTGGCGCTGGCGGAGGGGGGGGGGGGAGCTTGGGAGGAGAAGAAAGGCTGGAAGTGGTTTCTTTTCGTGGTTCTTTTTTTAAAAAGTCCTTTGTGGGGAGGCTATCTGGAATTGATTTGGGATGGGAACCGTAGCTGGGAATTTCGAGGCAGAGAAGGTCAGGAATGGAAGATATTTTTCCGTCTCGCTTTTAGTATCGACTGGCCTTTTCTTAGGCTCGACGAATCATGCAATTTTGGCCCAAGATATTGCTGAAGAGAAACTGCGCTTTGAAGTTTGTTCTCGAAACTTGAAACTAATTAGAAGATTTAGATGCAATTTCTAGTCAGCTGTGGAAAGTTGCTCGACAGCATCCTTTTTAGTCGAATGAGAATGCGAACATGATCGTGTTCAGCGGAGTGATATTGTCCTGAAACTATTTTGTACATTGGTCAACTTCACAACGGATTTGGACGGCAAGGCCCTCGTTTCTAGGAGAGAAAGTAGAGTAGTGCTCCATGTTGTTTGAACAGTCTCTGAAGACAGCCCCGGTTAGCAATCGTGACTGATGTCAGTGCCGTATGCTTTCAGCCCAAAAAGGTCGGCGGTAGCTATGCTCCTACGGTGTGGTCGATCCCGGCGCTGATGCCTCTGTCGGTCTTGTCGTTTGTTGTCGGCATGCCGTGGCTCGCGACCCTGCTGGCGGCCGAGGTCGAGGTGTACCGACTCCTGGCGCGGCTGATGGAGTTCGCGAACTGGCTGTCGCTGGGGCCCGACGCGACGCTATGGGTTATATTTGGCATGGAGAAGGTCATGTATCTCAACACGGCAAGGCTCGTGTGGGACTTCGAGACAAACACCCCGCGCGCCATCTCTAACTGGGTTCTGGGCAGTGCTGTCTCAAAACTCTTGCTGCTGATGGTCCCAGGAGGCTCTCGTCGTTGTCGAGAGAAACTGTGTTCAATTAGCGGAGTGCTCCAGTGGCGTTCCATGCCCATCTGCATGCTTACATTGGTTTACACGACCACTTTGTGTGGAGCAGCTTGTTGTCGGACCTGGTGACTAGCGTGGCTGATCGGTGTACCCTTCACGGCGGTCAGTCGGCATACTCACAAATCCTGGTGTCGATGGTTGTGTTGACATCGGCGCGAACCTTCTTCCCACGGCAGTCGCTGCAGCGGTCACTACGGCGTGTGTTGCGGCGGACAAGCTGCGTCTTACAGCTGCTTCACCTAGATTAGCTTCTCCCGCCTGATGGCTCAACAAGTTACGAATGGTAAACCCACCGTTCATTGAGATGCTTGTCGACCCTATCATCCCACCCAAGCTTCCCATCCAAGACGGAACAAGACGGTAAAAACGTCAGGCTTTGTTGGTGTTCTCAACGACGCCGGGAGGATTGGAGAATATACAAGTTGTATACCCTTGGTATTCTGCTGGGAGTTGCTGCTCGTCACTATCTTCCTGGATCTGGGCTTGTCGGAGATGGTTAGCTGTAGCTCTTTTGACATGATGCGTTCGTTGGTTGCTGTTGGCATGGTTTGCTGTCAAGGGGACATGGAACGTTGCTTACTTGAACGTGGGACAACATGATTGAATTAATTTGAAAAAGTTCAAGTTGGAATCCCAAAATTTTGGGCCAAGTGGATGATGGAGGGGCTATTAGTATCTCCTCAGCCTTGCCTGTGGCAGTGCATTACCTGGGGCTTAACCCGCCTTTGAATTGTGTAGGGCTTCCGTGAGACGGGATGCTGCTCTTCCTTCCCCTTAGGTAAGGTAACTGGCCAGCCCTCAGCAACCACGAGCAGTGAGCCCCGCCACAGGTGCATATGCCAGGGTCCTGACTGCTTGCACCAGCGCGGTTCTCCTCCTCCCTTCAGCCCAACGGTATTTTCGTCTCATGCCTTTGGTCTTTGAATCTTTGTCCACCAGCTTGGTGACTTCTGGCCAGCATTCTAACCCTGCTTCAGCCCATCTCGTGGCATTCAAGATCCCCGCAAGTGTTTATTTCCTGCTCGCTACTGGCACCATCGCAGAACCCCCCTTGACAATCTTCCATTTCTTATCCTCAAGAGCGCCCCTCGTTCTTCATAGGGCGAACAAGCAGCAACAAAGCACCAAGCACATCTCCCCGCACCACATTACTCGCGTTCCACATTGCAGTATAGCAAGAGGTGAAAGGGCACAAGGTTGATTTACCTCCTTCTATCATTTTGGTGCTGACAATGCTCAGCCTTTGCCTAGATCCCAGCTTGCCCGATCAAACTCGGGGTCAATAACGACGCCTATGAACCACCATCCCACTTGCTGGGCAAAACAAAATCTAGATCACCTCTCTTTCAGCTTCCTCTCCGCTACATCCAGCCAGCTTAGGGGCTCAGCAATACCGATGGCCGGTGAATGGGAGGGACCGAGGCTTGCTGGGGGGATGTCAGGCTGGTCCGGGCACCCCTCCATGGGCACAGGCCCTCACCTACCATGCGGTGAGCTGCGTGATCGAGCGGGTGTCGTCGCAGAGCCACGGCGACTTTTTGGCGGCCCTCGTTGGCCAGTCCGGGAAGATCTCGGGGCCTCAAGGCTCGATACGTCGGGCCAAGACATGCCCGGACGTCCGAGAACACCCCTGCCCCAATCAAAGATGCATATCTTGAATCGTTGAAGCGGAGCCCGACGGTTCAAATCGACCGATTCGATGGAGAGTTCAAACTCCGCCGACGGCGAGCAGCAGAGTGGCTTCCCACAAGACATTCGAGGCGAGACCATAATCTTGGCCCCGCAACCGTCCGAAGATGCCAACGACCCGCTGAGCCGGCCTCTGTGGGCCAGAGATGGCCTCTTCTTGCTGTTTGCCTACTGCGGTCTTCTGTGCATTGTCGGGTATGTCGTCTCGTCGAGCCACCTGTCCAGTCCTATGAACTGATCAATCTTCTTGTTTAGCATCGGTCCCATCCTGTCTTCCCTGACGCTCAACCTCGTCAAGGAATTCGGAATCAGCTTCACCGACGTCTCTCTCCTCGCCTTCCCATAGCAGACCAGCTATAAGCAGCAAGCTAGTCTTCAGCAGAAGACGCAACAAAGCAGCCTTGAGCAAAAGAGGAGTCCTCAACAGGAGTTTGGTCTCTCAAGCCAGAAGGGCTTCCCTCAGCAGAGCGCTGTTCAACAGCAGGGTAACTTCCTGCAACTGGGTCGTGTTTCACAGAGCAATCTTCGGCAACGGGGTGGCTTCCCACGGCGGAATGGCTTTCAGCAGCGAACTGGTGCCCCTCCTCAAGGTGGCCTTCAACAACAGAGGCGCTTTCCCCAGTCCTTCTCGCCACCTTCGTGTAGCTCGCCGCCTGTCCGTATTGACCACTACCGACTACATGTTCCCAGTCTGCACTCACCTGTCGGTCAAGAAGCACTCCGCCTCGGCGATGTGTGTGCCCTGCGAAAATCCTGCACAGCACATGGGTATTATTCGAGAGTGGGAGCACGTATGGGCCTACGAGCGCGGCGTGTGCGGCTGTGACGTCACTTTCTCTGGCTTGTTGACCAAGCCTAGAGCCACCGGAGGAGCTTCTGCTGTTTCGAACGTCAGAGACGACATTGCGGTTCGTGGCGGCGGCAGCAGCGGTCGTTGATATCGTTATCAAACGGCCGATCGAGGGAGCAGTCTACCAACGTCAGTCCCTAATCTGCTGTGAGTCGAGTATCGATAAGGGTAGAAATATCAAGGAGCGCCATGTTGCGATTCGCCTACCGAGCCTCTTCGCAGCCGAGTGAGCCAGTGACCGTCGTGCATATTGCACACGGTGGCCCCTGGAAATGCTCGTGAGCAGTCTCGGGTCCTCGCGGCGCTGGACCCTGAGGACCTTCCAATACGAGCAAGGTTATGCTCTCAGTACTTAGATGCGCCTCGCTGCTCATACGCAACAAGCCCGACTTTACCCCTGAGAGCATCCGCCAGCTCTCGCTAGGGCCTCATCACACTCGGCGACGACCGTATGCTCGCCTCAACCAGCAGCTAGCAATCAGCAAGGGCTGCCTTTCAGCAGTCATATTTTCGCCTCCCCTTTCTGCCTCACCGAAGTCGTCAAGAGAGAGGAGAGCGCCGTAGCGACGACGGCTTCGACCTCCCGCTGTTTCCCGTAGGCTAAATACGGTTCTGACGTGTCGGCCCATATGAGTTTGACATCTCTTTTTTGAGAAACACGATACGAAAAGTCGGCACGTCAAGTGAAGAACTGAGCGCAACGACCAGCATCAGTATGAGTGAGTGGAGCTCAAAACCCGGCGACAGCAAGGCTGTTCAAGGACAACACTCCATATCACCGCAGTCACCTCCGCGGAGCCGTCACCAGATTCGATCCCCTCTTCGAAGTACTACTTGTCACCTCGTTCATCAGACTCGCTTACAAGAGTCATCTTTCCCACTGCCACAGTCTCTGCCAGCGAAGCATATCACCGAGAGCAACCTGAATTGTTCGCATTTCTCATCAGTTTGCTCTGCTCTGCATCATCCGCCGAAAGTCGACAAGAAGGCAAGAGAAGGCTTCTGCGACGGTGGCCCTCACGTAAGCAACCTCCTGCCGTTTCCGTGGGTTGAATTTGGCTTCGAATTGTTGGCACGATGTACTCAGGCCTGCCGCGGACTGTCATGAAAATGTCGCTGTCTGTAGGAATCGGGGTGGCTGCACCGAAGCTTGCTGCCGTTCTGTCACTCGCAGAACGCAACCGAATGTTTGTTCCTTGCCAGGCAGCCACGACGCCCCGCCATAGAAGAAGATTGGAGACTGTATGAGAGGAACAGACAACATGGAAAGTTACGGCGTTATTTTTGAAGCCGAGAAATGGAGCACAGCACCTGGTCGGGCGGCGATTAGGAAGCGGAATTCGGACGGACCTGGCTTGATTCCTTCCCGCGGATGTTCAAGGGACGTCGAAAGTGCACCGGACCCTGATTCCTTGGAGCTGAGGAGTGATAGCATATCGATAATACCCACACAAATTATCCCGTTCTTGTCATCTTTGAGATTCTCACTCGGGCCCGCGGAACGATCATCCCAAGTAGTTGGTAGAGAACCTATTTCAAGACTTGTGTTATTCTGTGTTAAGCCATATCAGTCAGTTTACTTGATGTTCTCATTGCGTCCGCAACAACTCGGTGTAAGTAACGATAAACGAGCCACCATTCAACGTTGCTTAATAGTAATTATGGGGATCATTATTCTCACACTAAGACTGATGATTAAGGCGGGACCGCTTGCTAGACCGTACGTCCTGTCCATCTACGAGCCAACGAGCTTTATTTATATTGACATCTGTCTGAGTATTGCCCCCCCAAGAAGTTGGGCCAAGGATCATTGCCGAGCAAATCGGATCCCAGCGCCTGAGGACTGTATTTAGATAGGCTTCCACTCTTAGGGAGAGAGAAAGAGGATATCGAAAGAGAAGGGAAAAGTACGAATTGAAGTTTGACTAGAGTTTGAGAAGAAAAGTATAGGGACAACGTAAGTTCAAAAAGAAGTGTAAAAACATATATATAAGGGGTGTGACGAATAGGTCACTTTGTAGAAATTAGCAGAAGCATGTGAGAAAAGACATTCGTTCTGCTTTTGATGTTGTCCAAGATATCTCTCAGCTGACTTTCATTCCACAACCAGAAACCTCATGGCTAGTGTTGCTCAAGATGATGAAGGGATCGATGCGAAGACATAAGAAACGCAAGTTGCCAAGTGCAGACAGACAGACAGCTGTAGAGCGAGAAGACGACATAATAGACTCCAAGTTAAATAACAAGAACAAAGGACAGGAAACTTATGTGGAAATCAAGTGTTAATTATATGAGGAATGTTGCGCGGAAAGGACATCTTGTGTTTGGGGGTATGCTAAAGAACTGGGGGATGTTGTAAAAGAAGTATATACCAAATGTGATGGAGGTATTTAGATAATGGAAAGGAATGTCGCAAATAGGGTTGTTATATCTATGGAATGTTGTGAAGGAATGCTGTACATAAATATATGTATGGGGGCTGCTCTTGTCTAATGGTGGAATGTTAAAGTTTCAAGTAAAAAGTTGACGCTTGAAGACCAGGTATTATCGCCAAGTTGAAATTATTGCAGAACCGTCGTTAGTGCTTGAGAACAAAATCCTTCTCGCGTGGTGATCTTAAAGAGAGACGCGAAGTCTTTCTTCCCCTATGTGGACCTGAAAGTAAATGTATAGACTAGGCATAACTACGAAAACGGTCTAGCGGTCCAAGAAGAATAGAACACATCTAGACAAAGCACCGAACTAGCTCAAAATACTAGCTCGGTCTGATCATGATTCATGGGTTAGTTCCAAGACTATGACTATATGGGTGCCGTGGACGGCTGACTCGAACCGACGTCAAGCAGTGAGACAATGTAGACTAAGTTGTTTAGACTAATTGGTAAAAGGCGGCACATTAAAGACTCTTAAGTCAATCATCGGGGCTAATTTATTCTGTTGCCGTCAAGGTGCGCCATGGCAATTTTAGCCACGACAAATACGAACCGTGCGACCCCTGATGCCGGTAATGTTGTCAATTGCCAACCCCCTTGAGCAACGTACTTTCAAGTTACTTTCAACAACTACCTCGCTTTAAAGCGGCTCAAAGTAGTTAGTTTTAAAAAGTTAACAATTAGACTAGTGAAGACAAGTGATTGGATATAATGCAACTTAAGCTTCTAAAATTCCTCTCAACCATCTGATATATTAACCCTTCCAAATATATAAATAACCCCCTTTCCAAAGATATATTTGCTACATTGTGCGATGCAAATATCAAACCGGTTTATTTTCAATAAAAAAAATACACTTCAGCTCAAAAAAAAAGTTGCATTTTATATTTGCCCAGCGAGACCATTTGAAAGTCCCGCCCACGACAGCAAAGAGCACCATATATACAGACTATTTAACAGACAAAAACAAACGAGACTGGAGACGGTTTTTGTGCAGTCTTTTATGAAAAGCTTCCCGCCTCAACTCCAAACTGCCTTCGTCAGATAAAAGCTTCACGCCTGAACTCCGCAAGTAAAATTGTGAATGATTCCCCCTCTTCCCTCTTTAACAAACAAATAGAAAAAAATGGACGAGGGTATAATATAGCAGCCACAGCCCCTTGCGACCCCTTCCACAAAGTAACGAAAAAAATAAAAATAAAATAGACAAGGGGTATAGTGCGGCAGCCTCCGCTCCTTGCGAAGCGTGGTGAGGCAGCGTAATAATTATAGGGCTGTTATATGTTGGGTAGGATTTGCGTAAGAGAAAAGGCGAAGTATTTCGGTGTAGCCCAGCGTGTCGACACCGGGATCGAGGAGGGGGAGGACGAGGACGAGGACGAGGGCACACCTAGTTTCCGGCCCGGGAGAGGCTGCAGAACAGTAACGGTTAGCGATGCGCAACAAACAAAGGGGGTGCAAAGTGTAGAGTCCAAAATGCAGGATGCACATACGTCTTGTTCTCGTACTTGATCGAGTCGTTGATAACCCTCAACCAAGCCATAAAGCGACGCGCATGGATCTTTCCATGCTGGGGGCCGGCACCAGAATCCGCCGAGTCAAATACAATTTGCATTTGCTCACCATTGACGAGTCCCAGCTCTACCACACGCGCCGACTCGACCTTGCCAAACTCGACCACGGCCGACTTGACATTCATGGGGTCCAGCGCAACCGCCGTGGCACCGCCGGCGGCCGACCGTGCAGTACTAGTCGCGGGATCGATGGTGAGCCGCAGAAACTCGCCGCCCGAAGCAGAAGCATCGAACAGCTCTCGTCCGCCTAAGGTGCAGTGAGCAATGTCAAATACCTCCCCTTGAGACGCAAAGCGACTCTGCTGCTCCGCCTTGATGAAGGACGCTGGGCTTGGCCTTGCCTGGCCTGGTGCCTGGCCGGGCGAACTAGCCCTGGTGCTTGCCGTTGACGCCGTATTTAGGGCCTGTGCCTCTCGCGGCGACAAGGCGGACAACTGAGGGCTTGCGGGCTGAGCCGAGGCAGAGCCGTTGACCCTCACAGCGCGCCAGCGGTCTTGGTTCGAAGCCAAGGGAGGACTATTCGCTGGGACCGAAGGAGAACGCCAGGTTGGTTGAGACGCTCCTCCAACAGCGGCTTGCTGTCCCAGCGGGCCTGGTCGTGCAAAGCCATTCGCCGAGGGGATGGGAAGCGCTGCTTGAGTCAAGGCAGGAGACATTGCGGGCGATATAGCTGGGCTTCTGCTGGCTCGGTAGGCCTGATTGTTGTGCGCATAAATTTTCTCGACCCGCCGGCGGTCAGCGCTTCCCTGCTGGGATGCTTGATCCCGGCTCTGGGGCCGGCTTTGGCTTTGGATTTGGCGCGGGGGGCTCTGAATATGGAGGGCATTAGCCGCCATCATCTGCGCAACCGCAGGGGGTGCACTATGCACTTGGCCTCGATCAGCAAAGGTGATTTCTGCGGCAGAGGGTGCAATCGTTGTGGCCACGGGCAAGGTTGGCGCTGGCGAAACAGGCTTGGGGTGTGCAGAGCCGTCATGGTCATCGAGATGGCCAGCCGAGTTCGAAACGCTAGTCCGTCGGCTGTCTGTATTCGCCATCTCGATATCATTGTCCGATTCCGACATTCTCCTGTACGAGTCCCGGTCCGAGTCGTCCTGAATGGCAGCCGTCTCAGCCATTTCGGTGTCTTCAACCTGCTGTTGAGCTCCTAGCGCTTTCTGGGCCAGGGGGGGGGGCTTGGTAACGAGACCCAGCTGAGGGCCGGGGGCAGCGTTCGTCACGACGTCTGCACCTGCCGGTCCGGGGGTAACAATCTCGGCGGGAGTGTTCATGGTTTGGGCAGCGATATATTCAGAGGGCGCCTCGGTAGCTTGGCTAGGAACGGACGGCTTGCTTGAGGGAAGGACTACATCAACAGTGTTAGCAGTAGGCGCGGAATAGCAACAATTCTATCCAGATTCAAGACGTACTCGGCTTCCAGCCCGATGCCACCATTTGCTCGTATGTCTCGAACCCATGGAGGTTTGCATAGTACGTAACGGCCTCTTGGAAGTGAGGGATCGTCTTGGGCTTCGGGTGGTCAAATTCGAAGGGAGTAAGGTGCTTAGCCCGCATCCATCCAACTGATCTGTGTTCCAGTTAGTACGATGCAAAGATGAGGTCATGAGAATGGCTCCCAAGTTTCAACTTACCCTGCCTCGTCAAAATATCGGATCGGAAACTCGCGCTCCGTCACGCGCGGTCCGCCGTCCTCGTAACCGGGCGCCCATCCCGTGATTTCCTTCGCCTTCTTGTCCACTGAATAGCATTTGGGAATCGATTTGAAGAGACCCGTGTCAGAGAGCTTGCCGATGAGGCCACAGCGCTCCAAATCTCCGTGTGGGAGACTCAGCACAGGATACTTCCGCTTTTCCTGCGACCAATACCCAAAGTAAAGCTGCGTTGGGACTGGGTTGATCACTCCATTGAAGGTCTCAAGCGGCTGCGTGTGTTGGGGGTTAAGCCCAGTCAGGTATGCCTCGCGATCTGCCTTGGTCAGCTGGTTCATATTGAACGGTCTGTAGCCGTTGTCAAAGGCAGCTTTGACGGCATCATTGTTTTGTTGGGCTTTGGCGGCATCACAACCCAGTACGACATAGCCAAGCATGCCAACTGCTTGGGCACGCTCCTTGGACAGGTTCCCGTGCTGAGTGCTGTGAAGATGTTTGGCGGCGCCGGCCAATGGGTTGGTGTTAAAATGAACCTGATGCTCGTCGCACTTGAGGATGATAAAAGTTCCACTGCCAGTTGGATACTCGACAATCGTATGCTTGTACTGGGCGTTTCCGTTTTGGTAAACCTCATCGAAGGTGATTGTCTTCGTGCTTGGTAGCGTGGCCGGCTGTGGTGTTGACACTTCACTAGTAGCAACCTGAACACTGGCGCTTGCGGGAGGCGTCCTGCCATCCTTCAACTTCGTTCGTTTCCGCTCGGCGGGAGCGGAGAGGTTCTGGTGCTCTTCTGCCTTTCGCTTGGAAGCCTAAACAATCAGTTAGCGACATGGCAACATGTCGTCGGTAGCGAGTCAAGGGGCTTGTTTACATTATTGCCCTCTGAAGCTGAGAAGCTGGTGCCAGGGGTGCTGCGTCGCTCGTCCGCTGGCCGAGGTCCACTGATGTGGCTTTGCACCGTGATAGTCCCAGGGGATGCCGTGTCATAATCATTGCCACTATAAGAGACGGGTCTTGACGTTAGCAATGGCCGGCGAGGCAGTGGCTGAGCAGCTTGCTGTAGGGCTGGTCCCTCGGAGGCTCGCGGCTGTAAAGCCTGATCCTGCGTAGCGACTTGCTGAATAGGTAATCGCTTCAGAGTCGACTGCTCTGGTGCTGGCGCTGACTGTTGGAAGTAGGTTTGCTCTCGGGCTCGGTGCTCGGCTGCTTGACGTTGCTCGACGACGGCGTGCTGCTGCTCAAGGGCCCGCTGCTGGTCTACGGCACGCTGCTGGTCTACGGCATGCTGCTGGTTGACGGCACGCTGCTTCTCAAGGTCACGCTGCTTTTCAAGAGCACGCTGCTGTTCGAGGGCACGCTGCTGGTCCGCCGCTCGCTGCTCAAGGCCTGGGATTGAGTGACGCTCCGAGGCTGGTGTCAGTGACTGTTGGGCCTGTGCCCAAATCCTCTGGTGCTTCTCCTCTTGAGATTCCATCACCTTTTGGGGGTGGATCCTTGGGGGCAGTTCTTGTGATACCCGCCGCTGTGGCGCGTCCTTATACCACTGCTGCGCAGGAATTGTGCCCTTGGATGACTTGGCAGGATTGGCTGGCTGCTCCTCCTGGGGTGGCTGCTCTACGGTTTTCTGCACTACGATCTGCTCCTTTGGGGCAGGCTGCTCCTGGACGGGCTGCTTGGCTGCACTCTTTGCGCTTGTCGGTGCAAGACCGGGTTGAGGCTCCGGCTAAGAGGGGGGTTAGTAGAACAATCAGGCGATAATGCTGGCGCAGAAGGAGGTTGGGGGCAAAAAAATCAACCAGAGGAAGTCTGCCACGATGTGCTGAGATGAGGAAGAGGTTGTGGGACACTTACGGCGAAGGGAAGTTGAGTCCAGAGATCCAGATCCGTGCTGTACTTCTCGATCACGCTGTACCGCTTCTCGTTAAGCCTCTTGGTCCGCTCAGCTTTTCTCTGGTCATGGCCGGCTTGCACCTTCTCGAGATTGGTGCGGCGTAGATCAGCCAACAGCTGCTCCACAGCGGGCGGAATGGGAAACTGGGCCGGTAGCTGTGATACCAGCTCTTCTCGCTTGAACTGGATTTCGGCGTCGACTGCTTGCTTTGCTGCCTCAAGGGCAGCCTCGTCCTGCTGTTCCTCTTGCTGAAACTCCTGCTTCACTTCGTCGAGCTTCTTCTCGAACAGCATGGCCCGCTCCGAAATCTGGGCCGCTCCGGCCGCCGAGCGCGGAGGAGCCATCGCGAAGCCTTGTAGTGGTTCCAGCCTTATTGCAACGTTAGAGAATGAAAGCTCAAGAAGCGACACGTCTCTCGTATCCTCGCGGACTGTTGCATAAGGTTAGTAGAGGGCCAAGAAGGAAAATGAGCTCGAAAGAGATGGAAAGCGTAGGTCGGTCGGGTAAGTGCTATGCTAGGAGGAGCCTGCGTGTTTGGTTGACTAGACGAACCTGCCCGAATCTGAATATCAAGCAAAGGAGCTTTTGATGATGACAGCTTGCTGTGCGAGACACTTGATGACTGACTGGCTCGCCGAGGATGAGGAGAGAAACAGAGGCCAGGTGAGTACGTGGGTAGGTGGAAGAATAGAACGGTTGGAAAGAGTAGAAAGGCTAGAGATGGATGCCTCGCTCACGAAGCACTTTGCTGCTAGCGGGAAGAAGGCAGAGCCGACAAGGGGGAGGGCCCACAGACCTGACGAGGCAAATGACTGATTGATAACCACTATCAGTCGGTCGAGGGAGGATCAGGTGAGTGGCTAGAGGGGGAGAGTGCTAGAGGCCATCAAGGTGTGATGTCTAGTCACGAAGCACTTTGCTACTGGCAAGCGGGGCAGAAACAAAACCCGGCAGGCAGGTAACTGATGAGCACTCGGGGGTGGAGACAGACCTGCCGTCGTCTGGTCTCTTCTCGTGGAAGAATTTGATGACAGAGCGCCTGGGGTGGAGCTCACGAGGAAGGGACTAGCCTGGTAACGGGTTGTACGGGAAGGCCTTAGCGATAGGCAGTAGGGAAGCACGCCTAGCTAATCTCGAGGTGGCACCGGCTGGAAGGCAGCCGCCGTTGTCTGGTCTCTTGCGAGTAATACGATGACGAATCGGCTAGTGTAACCCCCCGTGACTCTTGGAGAAGGAAGGACCGGGCCAAACAGATAGGGAAGCTCGCTGTACTGAGGCTTGACGATAGGACAAAAGAACAGGATAGAAGAGTCTAGACCACACTCGCGGTACTTATCTCCATGTTCAGGGCAGCCACGCGAATCAAAGAGAATGACCGGCCGAGGGAATTGCGCGTCCAGCGCGAACGTGTTTGATTTTGTGTGTCAACTTACCCGAACTTGGCGTCAACGCCGCAACGCTCAACACGCAATCGCGACCCGGCGGCTCCTACTGCTGTTCTGCCTCATGCAATGATAACAGAGCAGCCAGAGAAGAGTGAACAGCTACCGACGTAGTGATGCGAGGAGGCGATATCGTCGCGTTAGAGATGGATTCCCACGCGTGGAGTGCCAAGGTATGATAAATGAGGTCGGGAACGGGTGTTTGGTGATGTTTCCAGAGAGAGTTGGAGGTGGGTGTGGGTGTGCGAGTGTGTATGGGGAAAGGAGGGAGTAACAGAGAGTTGGGCGGAAAGGAAATGCGCTACAATTTGGCTTTTGCTTATTATTAGGTACCTTGGTACATACTCCCATACGGGTAGCGCCCCATACGGGAAACGAGGGCCAAGGTAATGTACACAGTATTGCTCTATTTTCCGCCATGGCGCGCTTCTGGCCTGAGGCCTAAACGGCACAGAGTACAGTCACTACCTTGTCCAAGGTGTTGGGGTTTGGGCTGGTAAGCGAAGGGAGGAGGGCAAAGCCCGGACAGAAGGGGGCCCAGAAGGACAGCTTGCAGGGGTCCAAGACACGGTATGTACCATGTATAAGATTAGTGCTAACCCGAGCTCCTGTTAACGAACCATATGCAGCATTCACTGCGCCCCTAGCAGCACCTGTGGAACGCTGTTGTGCCAGATAGAGCCACTGCGCTGCGACTTCCAAAAAGATAACCGGGGGCTTGTGATTCATCCATCCCTCCTGGCCCTAACTCTACTCGAGTATGGATCATACCGCGTACGTTGGTACATGTACGTGTAACGCTCGGTACATACAGTACGTACGTGCCCAGTACTGTGCCAATCCCTACATGCTGCGTCCCCATCCCACATGGCGCCTTTTTTTTTTTAAGTTTGCGACTCCATTTTCTGCATGGATTTAAATCTTGGCGGTGCCTTCTCGGAAGCCGACACATGATCGGACTTTTAACATCGCAATGATTCCCAATCCCTTAGCTGCTTGTTGTCTTGGCTAGTCGATAGAAAAGGATGCTGCCTGCCTGCCCATGTTATAACATCTAGATCTGCCCTGTTCTCTCTTTTGGGGTCCTGGAGTTGGTCCTGTTTTGGTCTGTTTGGTATGTGACGAATCGCTTGCTCGCCAAAATCCTCGGGGCGCCGAGTGATTTCGCGGGTACTTTTCAATCACAGTGTGTGCTGTGTGTGGTGTGCTCTTTCTATCCCTTGGGTCTTCCTTGCGATGGGTGATGCGTAGCGGATACGCAGAAAATTTGAGACGAGGATAATCCAACCCCAGCGCCAAAATGGGCATGACACCCGAAACAGTTGCTGATCCTCATCGCACAGCAAAAAAAAGGTTGCAAAATCCTGTTGTTACCCATCTTACCGATCCATGTGCTGGCCCGCCTAGCGTTTCATCACCCCATGCTTTCCTTATTACTACACTACACACACTACACTACACTAGACTTGGGGCTGCTTTCTGAGTCAACACGCCTCCATTAGCTTACTGATGATGGTGGATGTTGCCCTAACCAGCAGAGAGAAGACCTCGTACATGCGGATTACTCTTGTGTACATATACCAAGACATGTATTCGTTGTCTGTCTCGGTCACACGCACTTTTCCTTTTCTTTTCATCTCCTCTATCTAGGTAGGTAGACGTAGGTAGTTCGCACGATGACAGCATTGAATACGGGCGGCAAGATGCATTTGAAATCATGCACCTGGTAGACTGGCTGAGTCACAACGTTGTGCAGTCTGCCACAGCCAGTCATGTGCAGCGGGTTGCTGGAAAATCAAACGACGAGAGATAAACGCGGGAAAAGGTCTGCGAATAAACACGTGGGGAGAAGCCGAACAACACCGAACAACAGATAACAGCTGATGTGGTGATCATATAATGCCTAGTCGAGTGGGGGGAAGAGAGAGACAATTATCACTCTCCATATCATAAGTATCCAGAGGCAGAGACACGCTTCCAATACTGGCTGAAGAAAACAGGGGTGTGGGCCTGCAGAAATTCTTCACGTCGAGCGGGCGAATCAGCCACGCCGGTGGCAATTGCCGCCGCTTGGGTGCGGGCGGACGAGGAACCGAAAAAAAAAACAATACATGACTGACTGGGGGCCAAGAACCAGCTGGAGACCAGTTGACGACTGGGGTGGAGGGAGAACTCGGTACGGACCCACGCACAAGCCAAGGAGTTTAATGAGGAGGCTAATAAAGGCCGCATAAGCTTGCGCCAGCTTCCAGCGCATCCAATCAGGGCCTTCAGCAAACGGCAGGGGTTTCAAGAGAAGGGTATGGCCCAGATCACACGCACAGCTGACCAGTCCCGGAGGCCCACGACCTATCCAACCTTGCCAAATGGCAGTCTTCCACACCACGGACCGGCATTTCTGTTGGCTGAAGGGGACTGCGAGGTGTCGGGGGCCTTTCAGGTCTTGACGTGAAGATGGCGCATCGCGACAGTGCTAGCTTCATGCGCTTGCCACCACCACCCAGGATCGTTTGTCAAAAATAAAATCATCACACCAGGACAAATTTCCACCACACGATGCGCCTGCATGGTGATGGGACATGGCCACGCGCCCTTATCTCATCACGTGTCGACATGTAGTGCATTTGCCAAATGCCAACCAGCGCAAAATTCATTTGTGTAAAACACAAAGGTTCACACAGACCAACCTAGGTTTTGCTGGGTCTTGAAAATTTCTCGGGTATAGCGGCCATGTGTAAAAAGGGATTAATTATCCTCCCTGTGCCCAGGCAACACACAAGCTCGGTGGTATTATTACTCACAAGTCCGGCACGTATGCTGGGGCACAAGGGAGCCGGTGTTTTTGCTATTTGCAGAAGCGACTAGTAAAGGCACTTGCTTAGCATAAGGGGGGGCACAGAATTTTCATGGTGGGGTACATGTATGGAAGGAATAAACCGTGCAACTGTGAATACTGAATCTTTTTCTTGGCAATCATTATTTAGGGCTCTCGTAATCCGATATCCAAAGCTTGTTCCCGGATGGAAAAGAGAAGGAGATGTAGCCAGTACGGAGTACGGCAAAGATAAAAGGGGGGGCGGGCGGCTGGGGAAAAATGGAGAGGGGGCCAAGCCAATACAATTCCCGAACAAAGCATCATTAATTGGAAAACCAAAAAAAAGAGGTTGAATTGCTAGCGTCTGCCACTGAATAAAATCTGACATCACCATGGCGAAAGGGGGGGCTACTGACACGCTGATACGGAAATAACAATGCAAATATGACATCTATCAAAGCGGAGTCTGAATAATATTCACTTTGATCTACTACCCTCATCGTTTCAAAACCCTGCAGAGTTGTGTCAGGTGTGTACAAACACCGCGCCGCGGCGACGTGACACACAAACACTGTGGCACCATTGACGCCAGACCCTCGCCTGTTCAATTAATAAATTCACTTGTCAGTAGAGATAGATAACAATTACTTCCCGTCGTTGAGTCGCAGTCAAGTTCCCCCTTCCCATGTCTGTCTGTACCTAGCCCCATGCAAGAGTTCGGCTGTATTGCTTCATTGTTTGGCCGAATGTTACCTTATGTCAAGTAGAAAGAAAAAAACTAAACTTGCGAGTTCTCCCGACGGCAATGCGAGCAACATCCATCATTGTTCGGAGCAACAGTCATCGGCTTTAACTTGCCGTCGGTATTTAAAACCGTAGGAGTAGCAGACTCAAAACAAGTCTGCGCGCGCCCCTCTCGGGTAATAATGGTAATAATAATAATCGCCTCTTAATTATACTACAAAAGGGATACAAGACGGTCATAAAATTGACGACACCATTCTGGTCTCTCACCTAGGGCTGTAATCGTCGGTATATAGGCATATCCGACATCAGTATTGACATTATGATACCGGCATATACGAGCAAACAAATAAAACACCATTATCTTCACCAACAACACAACACGTACCTCTTTACACAACATGACACTATACACCCAAAAAAGCTACCATCCCCGTTTTCGCTGCCTAAACTAAGCTTTGCGCTGACTATGCTGCCCACAGTACAGGAAACAGTGTGATTGTCAGCGATTAGTATAGGCGCGATTCCTGATCCTCCATACCTCCTCATATTCATCTCGAAGTCGCGATCGCCGTGAGCCAGCCGAGCGGCAAATGTTAGTTTCTACTACCCTGTTCATCTTTCACATACAGGTAGTGGTATGGCGAATGTCCATGACTGGCGGGATAGGAAAAGAGTGAGGAACTGATTGTTCATCAGCTGCGGCACATTTTGGTCGGAGAGAATGACAGCTGCTGATGAGATCTTGGAAAGGGGGGGAGAACCACGAACAAGCTGTATCACGGAACGATTCAAATAAACACTGCTATTGTTAATGTTAAAAGTCATTTGTTTGCGCCACTTGATCTCTACCAGAGCAGAGCAAAATGATGAAAGGGGGGAACCTTTTATAACCTAAATAGTTGTTGCTCATAACTTTCCACCGGCAATGCAATTGGATCACGGTCTTAATGTTGAGTCAACAGAGTTGACGTTTCACTAGCAAGTAAGAAATAATTACACTATGAATCCTCAAGCACATTTCTCTTGTTGCGTCAATATAATAACAACATTCTTCCCTTGCCAGTGTAAAACGCGATGCAACGTATAGCATGTGTCTCTCCTTCTCTCGTCCTGCCAGATTGTCAACAGTGACTTTGGGACACTACGTGAACTTGACTCATTCTTGTCCTCTGCTAAACAAATAGTGAAATACGAGAAGATACAACCTAGCTTGGAATCATTACACAACTTTGTTTCACAGTAAGTAATTCTTTTCATTTTATTTGCTCCGCGTACATCGATTCCGAAAGGTGCCCAGCCGCCTGTGCCGACCTTGTTGGGCGGCCTTGTGCTTCCAACAGGAAAAACGCGTCTCCCGTTTTACTTTTGAGTTGGGGGCCGGATTTGACATTGAACCCGGAGTTAAGCTAACTTTGGACAACTTGGGAAACCCTCCCTCTCGGTGCTGCATCGAGGTTCTGGTCTTTGCAACACCGCTTGAGTGTTTTGTGTAGTCTCCAGTCCTTATTCGGTCTGACCTAGGGGACAACAAGCTGGAGCGGCGAAGCTGTTGTTGGTATCATGTTAATTAAGGAGGAGGTAGACAGGCAGAGCAAAGCCGTAGCCAATGCAAAATGCAAACCACCAACAAAAGTTGGCGGTCACGTAAATGGGGCCATCTCGCTCCCGTCCTTGTTTGTTGTCTCTTGCATTTATTACCTGCGCGCGTCAAGACCAAAGATGGAGTGAGTGTAAGTTACGGTATTGAGCCAATATGTGTACATGTCTGCAAGTGGCGCAGTACAAATCGCACCGTCTGCTATGCGCCGGTGGTGCATATGTTGGACGGTGCTGAGACCGTGTTGGTTTGAGCCAATCTTGGTACCAACGTGAAGAGAGGATAGTTGGTACTTATAATTAACAAAACATCGTTGCCAAGGAGCCAACTCGGGGAACATTTTACGTTGTTATCCATGGCTACCACCACCACATCTCCGGCTGTAATAAATCTACGCCTTTTTTTGTTCTTTTTTCTTTCCCCAGAAACCTTTGATTCTAATAATGAATGTAGGCCAAGGCGGGTAAGAGAACTGTTGGTGATTTTAGCTTGTTGGTTGTTGGACCCCGTCTTGACCATAACTTATTAACCTTTTCTCACTTCTTTATTACTCTTGCAAGGGGCTACTTGTTCCCAGTCCCATTGCAGCGTTTGCGCTCCGCTTGTTCAAGAACTAACAGTCGCTAATTGAACTAACTTTGACTAGGGCAATAATTACAATAATAGAGCGGACATTCGGGCAGTGCCTTCTTATTGGACCCAACTAACATTTTGTTAGTGTTCATTCCTTGTCCCAACGGTGGAATGCTGTTTTGACATTGTTATTATTAGTTGGTGATCCAAACTGCTAGGCGGTAGCGAGCAAAAAATATTACCTACCGCAATCGTGCATCAAATTCTAGCACTCTCCCTTTTCTTGTGCCGCAGCGCTATCTCGTTATGTATGTAAACACACCTGGAGTTGGAAACGGTATGGGACCTCGGATTTGCTTTGCCAGGCTTGTATTCGACCGTCGCATCGTCTGTGCGACAAAATCCAATGTTACACTCCCTTGGGTGATCTGCTTTCGGCTATGCAACCCACACCAGAAATGCATCTCCGTGGCACAGCAAAACAACTCGGAGTGGGGACCATGCCCTAGTCAAAATGTACACAAGAAAAGGATGGCCGCGCCCGTTTACGTGTATTCTGTATTGCATGACCCGCGCCACCCAGTTGGGGGATCCGAGTCTGTTCTCTAAACATGGCTATGTTGAAGTTGAGGATTGAGAAGGATGACTGTCTTCATTGAGAGGTTTGTTCACTTTACGATGCTTCACCCAGGTATTGTACCTGATAGTTGAAGTTTCAATTTTCACGTTGCTGATCAATTGAATCCGGGAAAGACTCTATCGAGCTGATAATTACTGAACTTGATTATGACGACTCGTTCCACAGGTGTTGCATCAACCCCCGAATCCGAGTCATGACAGGAGGACAGTCGGAGCCGCCGAATCTTCACACAACTTGGAGGTTGTACAAGTGTGATGAAGGACAAACCAGCCGCCTCAACTCTGACATTCAGAGTCCATGTGAGACTATCATTTGGTCTCTATTTACTGCAACACCGTTTTCTCAATGACGTGGGATTGTCTCCTCGACTTCAAGTTCAATGCAAACAAACTCAGAAATACCTTTCTAGATCGCATTTCACGATCGCATTTTTTAGGCTTTAGCATTGCTCAATGGTCCAGATGGTCTGACTCTACCTCGCTTGGACCCCGTGCTTCCTGCAGATAATAATGGACGTGGCTTGGATCCTGCTGCAATCCTCATGAGATGCAGTGCCAGCCAGCAATGTTTGCTTGCATGCTTTGCCAAAGCCTAGCTGTTGCCTCACCATAAACTATCTTCAAAACCAAAATAAAGAGAACGGGCGAGCGACAGGGCCGGGCGATTGATTGCAAAAAAGCAACTCAGCCCCTCTCAAACTCTCCAAGCCATTTGCCATAGTCAGGTTTTGCCAAGATATAAACAAGCCGCAATCACAAGGCCGCCCATTTGTCCAAATGTGTGATAGTAATACGGCCCCCAATTGCGCCGATGCCATGTCCAGCCGGGCCAGTATTCCCGTACAGCTTTCCTGTCTCGTATTGGCGTCGCCTTTGGAGTGGCGGCTGGGAGATTTCGCCATAATCATGCGGATAGCACAAGGTTTCATGAGTCATTATCACAATTCCATTATTAATAACAGTTTAATAAACTGGCGTGCTATTGGATAACACATCAATCCCACATTCATCAATGAAAAAGAGGCATAACGAGTTAGATATACACCGCCCCTCCTTTGTCCATGTTTACTGCATGCCCACCTCGAGTCGATAGGAGCAGAGAGAATGAGAAAGAAAAAAAAAAACGGGCTACAATTAGTTTGGTGCAGATGCGGGCTTTATTACCGTCACACCAGTGAGTCACGCTGGGCGGGCGAATGCATGAGTTTTTGTACACCCGCTGGGCGGGACACGGTCGGACTTTGGATCCGAGCCACCCTCGAGTCACACGGCAGCATGCAAATCTACACATTCCGTATCATGGATAGTACGGGAGCCTACCTAGCTAGGCATATTATTATCTGCACTTTTTAGGCGGAGGATTAGTACAATGTTCGGAAAATCAATACGCCCCCTTATCTCCAGTCCCTGACAGAGTGCATTTCCTCTCTTGATACACACGATTTTCAGACTAATTACTTGGGAAAGTGGGGGAATTACTTGGGAAAGTGGGGGCAGTACGTTGTGTGTTGTTATTCCCGGCCGCAATAATAAAATGAACATGGATCATCTCCTTTTTCTTTCTTTTTTCTTCAGTCTTCTCTGTTACACCGCTCAAGAAATGGCAAGCAGCAGGGCAATGAAACCCCCTCCGGGCCGCTGGTGGCCATTTATTTGTTGGCACCTAAAAAAAAAAAATAAAAAAAAAAAAAGAGAAACACATGCACCCCTGCCCAATGGCCTCTCCAGCATGATGGGATGTATCACCCATAGATCAGTCTCCATCGGGAAGAGCGACACACCACCACTCAAAATACGCAATATGCGCGTGTCACTTTGGAACCACACCAGTAGCGAGCCTAGCCTTGGCTGTCCCCCTTATACGCATGGGGGCTAGGGGTCATTTAGCATTGACGCTATGCGATGCAAATCCGACGGCGCACCGACACTAACCCACAGAGCTAGTAAGGGGAGTTCAGTCAGCCGTAAAATCCATTTTCAATGACCGACCCATTCCGAGGAAGAGAGACTAACTAGACACGTGGTCCCTCTCCCTCCTTCTGTCTACCGAGAGAAAAGAGGGTCTAGGACCCCATGATGACGGATAGTGCGTTTCCACATTTCCAGCTCTTCTCTTTTCTCCTGACCTGATTTTCTGGTGCGGGGTACTACGTGGATGACGACTTGCGTGTCGGTGTGTAACGCAGTGGGATGTGAGATGATGTAAGTTGAGCCCGAAGGCAGCTAGCTAGCTATCTGGGCAAAACACAATGGGTACGCGTAGGGTTCAAACAACAACAGGCTGCGAAAAGGAAATGTGGCAGCAACAAGCCGGCAAGGCATTCAAAGATGAGTAAGACGATTACCTATCTAGAGAACATTGCCTAATATTGACTAGAGGTAAGATGCGTTTGGGGAAATGGAATTCATACTCGTTCCAGCCAGGACATGAAGGCAGGTAAGCACCTTAATTCTTGATATGTCGTTTACTGCCGACGAGCAGTACAGCATAAACATGTACATTTCTTGCATGAATTGCAACTGACAAGATAAAAAATAATCGGAGACAAGTTAATGGAATTTGACAAACTATCTTATCATGGGTTTTGGCCCAAGTCAAAGGGCCTGTGGCGGCGGCGGGTCTTTTCCGATGTTGCGCTACCCCAGGCTTCCCTTACACTCGCTCTGACTAAACGCCATTTGTCAGCTTTTCTCTTTATAAATGGGCATAATCCCCGGTAGCAACTACGTCCCCTGACTGGCCTCAAACATGGCGTCTTTTGGCTTTTGGGTGGCGCAATATCGCTGATTTACGATTCGGGTAGGAATGCCGAAGAGAAAGTGTTTTTGCTTTTTGTCTCACGTACTTCCGCCTTCCACAAATTGAAACACTAACACGCCTCGTATTTACATTAGGTGGAAGACTGAAGTTTAGGCTATGATGGTCTGACTGTCAAGTCCAGCGAGATTCAGTAAGTATCTGCCTAACTAATAGCAGCTGTGTTGGAAATTCACTGCACAGAGAACTGCCGGCAGTATCTGACTCGCGCACATTGACTATTGTAGCGGGCCCCCATATCAGATGTCTACCAGGCAAACTGTTGTCAGCCATCACATCATATTACTAGAGTTCGGTTGAGAACTCAGGGCGAGGGAGGAGCTTGGATTCCACTCTACTCCACCATTCACGCCGGCAATGTCTAGACTTTGTATCTTCAAAGTATCTTATCACCAGTTACTGGTCACAAGTACGTCCGAGTTTTC
Organism: Lasiosphaeriaceae sp. G1095; assembly: GCA_027569635.1. Classification (NCBI taxonomy): domain Eukaryota; kingdom Fungi; phylum Ascomycota; class Sordariomycetes; order Sordariales; family Lasiosphaeriaceae; species Lasiosphaeriaceae sp. G1095. Next base: position 314,390 of record JAPDFK010000003.1, on the reverse strand, counting down.
CGGCGTAATGGGGCAGTTGGATGACGAAGATCCACTTTCTATGGTGTGGGAACTAAGACATTGTGAATCATGATGCCAGATCTTGTCCCATTATCAGCCCACAAGACACACCTAATGTAATACTTTGGCAGATAGACCTATACATGGCGGCAATTAAAATGAAATCACAAATACACAACTACCAGTCTAATTCTCTCGCACGTATAAAGTGAATAAGGTGCCTAGCGGATCTCTCGGCTAATCTAGTCCTGACTCGAGTATCAACACAACACGTGGCTCCCTGGGCCGCGGTTCCAGCTTTTCGGAAATTAAAATTATAGATTAGCATGATAATAAAGCCGGAAAGAATCCTGGATGTTGAGCCAGAAATTTCGAACAAGGCACGGCAGGTGCATGTACATCCCTCCTTTTCACTCGGGGCCGCGACAGGATAAGTGTATTGTAAACGGCAAAATTCAATGATATACAATGGCATATTATAGAGATAAACAAAATTTGCTCATAACCTCTGAGAAAGCGAAACAAAAAGAAATTAGCAGAAATGTGACAAATAGGAGAAACCATAATGTAAACAAACGCCCCCTTTATGATATCCATGATCCATTTTGTACAGGTAATCTAAACCACATTTGCCTTGCCCTTCGGGGGCCAAGCTATCTCCTTGAGAGGACACTTCTTGACCACCTCGTTGACAAACAAAATTGCATCCCTGGTATCATCCCAAGCCGGCCTTCCGCCAGGTTTCTCCGACTCAAAGTACCGAAACACATGCGCCGTCTCGACGCCGTGATTTATCAGGTTTTACATCTTGCGGTCCGCCCACCAAAACTTCCAGCCCTTCCACTTGAAGGGGACAGCATGCTGCCGACCAGTGGGCCCGCGTAGCCAGTACAGAGGACCACGACGTCGACGTCGTATACCACGGTGCCGTCGGCGAACTCGACCGCCTTGGGCGCCACGAGCTGTGTGAGCCCGTTCAAGGGAGTCGGGCTGCTGTCTTGCGGGTACGGCATGACCAGCTCGATGGACCCGGCCAGTGTGGTCGTGATGGACGGAAACAGCCCCAGGCGCCACGCCAGGTCCAGCGTGCCCCATGTCTTGCGCGCCAGGAACCCGACAGCCTTGTCCGTGGCCCATCTGGCGAGGCCCGGCACGTAGCGCTGCAAGAGGTCGCTGATCCGCCGCCGCCGCCAGGTAATGGCCATGTCGGCGGGCGTGCCGTTGCTGTACCGCTTGAACAGGACCGCCCCACGCCGGTGCGAGACCGTATACCCTGGAGGCGACGGGCATGAGCATCGGGATGATGTCGCATGCCGTGCTGGACGGGCCAACCACGACTATTTTCTTGCCCCTGAGCTGGTCGGGGCTGGAAAGGTCATGGTATTAGTGTGTGATGCTGTCTCCACAAATCAGGGGGTTTGTTGACATACTCTCTGAATGCCTGCGAGTGCATGATGGTCCCCGTAAACTGCCTGTCCCCTTCAAATTCCGGGATGTTGGCCTTGGTCTGGTAGCCGTTGCAGAGGGCCACTCTGTCAAAGCCGTTGGTCTCGGTCTTGCCATCCTTCACGACGTCGACCAGCCAGCCATTATCGTCGGCATTCCTTCGAACCTGCTTGACGCTCGCCCCAAACACAATGTCATTGAGAAGATTAAAATGGGTTGCCTAGGTAGTTTTGTTGGTACTCCTGGAATTCGTGTGGCTGCATGTAATCTGGGTATTCTAGACACGGTCACACAAACATCACGAATCAGCCCAACGCCGCCGCAGTCAGGCATTTATCAGGGGGTCATTTGTATGTTCCTTTACACCGAAACTCACTGCCTGGTATTGGAAAGTCGGAGAATCCACTGGTAAGCTTGCCGAGGTTTGCCTGTGTCACGGTAACACCACCACAAACAAGCATTGCAAACAAACGGTCAGCTGCATGCTCCTCATCACCCACACCCCCGAAATATGATTTGACGAGCGAGGCAGGCATGCATACCTGGAAGCGCCGAAGTGTAGGTCGGGTTCTCGGAAAATGCCCAGAGGCCCCCAACATTCTGGCGCGGCTCGGACAGTGTCACAGAGAAGCCGTCTTCCCCGAGTGCCTTGAGCATGGTCAAGCCGGTTGGTCCTGGCGGAATCGGTCTCGTCAGCCATACGGACTTTAATAAACTGGGCAACTTGAATGCATCATGTATGGGCCCCACGCGTCAATAGTTCCAGGCAACTGACTAACTTGCACCCATGACGGCCACTCAGATCTTTTGTAGCCCTTCCATCACTGTGTTTGTACAACCTAGAAGCTGCACAGTATTGACGGACGAATAGATGGCCTATTTCTCAGAAAAAAACTGCTTGGTCCGCATATATTGTATGCACACGTCGGGCAGTTTGGCTGTGGAGCGTTTGTGTAGAAGGGGGGGGGGGGGCATCCAAGATACGCTGAAAGCTACTAACAATGGAATTGTAAAAAAGAACAAGCGCAAAGTTCCAGTCTTTGTCATTTTAGGCAAAAGGGGGAAGAAAAGCAGGGAACAAAGATTGGGGTATTGGGTCTAATTACTTTTAATTCCGTTGTTGTTGTTGGTTCGGATTGTTGGGTACTGTTGGCAATCCTTATCCGAGTTCAAGACGGCCCGTTGCTCAAGGGGACCTAGGCGGGATTTAATGTGGAATTCCTGGGTTCTCGCCTGTCCCTGGAGTTATCTGTTTTTTATTTTTACGTGGAAATTTACACCGCAAAGAGACGGAATCCAAAGTAGTAACCAATAGTCTAATTTACCATGCACTCGACTGACTGGGATTGGCTGGCTCTCCACGAGAAAATGTGACGCCGCAACTCCTTCTTCATGCAGTACGACTTGGAGTGCCAACCCGGTCAACATGATTGATCCTTGCCAGCGTCAATGAATCCTTCCTCTGAGGCCGAGATATCCGACCCCTACTGTCCAATTATCTATCATGGCTCTCCTCTAACAATACACATTGCCCAGCAGAGAAAATGGTGAAAGTAATAAAAGACCATGTTTGTGTTTGTACCCCTGTCAGGGCAAAAACTTGTGGGAAATGTGGAAGAAAATAGTAGAAGGGGGGAAAGGGGGCATATGGACTCGAAACAATGAGAGATGAACTCCGAATAAAATCCGCATATATCACCAATTTAAATGCCTCACAACAGACCGAGTCGCTCGTTGCTATATACCCACGCGTTCCCGAGACGAGACAGCGAGACTAGCTGCTTTGTTCTTACCGGTTCATGAAGCTTGGCCACAAAGCAACAAGAAGACCAACGAAAGCGGCTTGGCTCTTCGATTCCCATCAATAGACGACAAAAAGAAAACAAGAAAGAAGACCAAACATACAAAGGTAACCGGTATGTCAAACCACAAGCAAAACACACACAACCCAAACAGACAAATGCTAAAACTGGTTTGCAAGACTCGTGACTCGACAGTTGAAGAATGTTCCAAGACTATTTGGTACTAGTTACAATGCTCCAACATGCATGCAATATAGATACTTGTCCAGAAAGAAAATGAGATGCAGATTGTCAAGCGGTACCCATAACGATGATAATTAATTACTCTTGCCCCTTGTCTCCAAGGACTCTACCTATGAATTGACTTTTCTTTGTCTTCTTCCCGCCAGAAGGTTGTTTGTAGGCTCTCCACCTTTTGCAGTGCTTTGCTATTACCTGAAGCGGAATATCAAACCAGTGGTCCAACAAGTCGAATGTTCCGTGATGGTTTTATACCGTGAATTCCGTTCTTGACTGCCCGTCACAACCTAGGATGGCAACAGTTTGAAGTCAGATCACTATTGACCTTGATCCAGTTACAAAAACAACATCTACAAGTCGCCTTTTTTAGACGTTCTTTTTTTTTTTTGCTCTCAAAATGGACACTGAACTGCCAAAGGAACCCATCCTCGAGGCATGGGAGGCAACTGATCGCGGTTCTGCAACATCATCGGAAGAAGGAAACGAGAATAATACCGTCGACCACAACAATCATGGCACCCCAGTACCTCTGCACCAATCTCCTTGCCAGATCATCCCGCCATGCCAACAAGGAAACCATGGCGTCCCCCTCTCGTCCGCAGGGGAGATGCAAGCTGCCAGGGCGATCGGCAAGTATCACTTCACCGAGCCGGCGCTCAAACATGACCTCGCCGCCCTGCAACAGGGACAGGTGTACAGCGATGATGAGTTTTACAAGCGGGCAAAGGCGTGGTACAAGGCTGAGATTGATCGGCTGTTGCATAGAGACAAAGTGGAAAGGGTTAGTAAAGAGTGTCTTTATTTTATACTGAGCTTTGTCTGACTGATGGGACGTCCAGGAAGCAAAAGCCGCAGCAGATTCACAAGCTCCCGGGTCGAGTCCATTTGAGATGATTGTTGAAGAGGCATTATCGAGAGATTTTGGAGATGATGGAGAGTTGAAAGTTGAAAAGGAGGAGGGAAAGTGTGATGATATCGGGAAAGAAACAAAATTTGAAATCAAGGACGATGAGGAGGAGGCCAAGAAGGAGTAGCAGACAACAGCACCGCAAGAGGCAAAACAGGAGAATGACAAACAAAAGGTCGAAGAAATAACAGTGTTGGAGACTAAAGACAAGGAGAGAACCGCAAAGGAGGTCCAACACGACAAGAAACAGGAAGAACAAGAAGCCAGGCTCCAAGAAGAACAGCCTAAGAAATCTTCCACATCTGCAAAGACAACAACAAGCCGACCAAAGAAATCAAAGACCGCGGAAACACCTACGCGTATCCAACCATCACGAGCAGCAAAGCGCAAAGCAGTTGAGCCGCCTCCAGCTCCGCCGCCCAAACCATCCAGTCGACGGAAGAAGACGGCGACCACCACTGAGGAGACAGAAGCAGCGGACGTACATGCACCCATAGCACTTCCACCCGACCCCCCAGCCGCAGAAGGTCTCGTCGTCGCCAAAGCCGCCATCTCCAAGGCCAACCGTGAAAAATCCGCAACTCCCGCAGCCGACGAAGCAATGGTGGTCGGAGGGTTCTCGATCTCTCCCCCCTCACACCCACAATCACGTTCGCAGTCGCAGTCGCCCTCACCCTCACCCTCACAGCGTTCACAGTCGCAATCATACTCGGCCTTGCACCCGTCATTGGGCGCCTCTGTCAACTTACACATACACGCAGGCTCAATCTCATACACGAACTCTTCTCCATCACCCTCGCCATTACACTCGCACTCACACCGGCATTCACACTTGCACTCACGCCCAGCACACTCATATTCCCACCCTGTACACTCACGCCCACAGTCGCAACCCCGCTCACGCTCACACTCACGCTCACGCTCACGCTCACCACTTGCCACTCTACCACCCGTCAACAACAACAACAACAACAACAACAACAACAACAACAACAACAGCGGCACCACCACCCCCCAACGGCCCCTACCCGTGCCCCCGGGCTCACGAGATACACCGGCCCCAGCCCCAGCAGGCCCAGCTTCAGTCTACTTCCCGTTATTCACCCCGGACCCAACACCCCCACCCCCACCCCCACCGGCACCATCTCCCTCCGAGTCCCCAACCTCACAACATGAACGTGAACGTGAGCGTGAGCGTGAGCGTGAGCGTGGACATGGACATGAAAAAACACCAACAACACCCGCCCGCCCCCTGCTCACAGCACAAACCATGACCACGGCCCCGCGAGCAGGGGAAACCCGCGGCGCGTACGTCCTCGCACGGTACGACTGGTCTCAGTTTCTGAACCGCAACGCCGGGGAACACACGTCAAAACCGTGGTCGTATATCCAGCTCGAGGGACTCGACGTAGCGTATTTCATTATGCGGATTGAACGGGCCGTCCGAAACATGGTGGCGGATATTGTGCGCCGGCAGAGCGAGGAGCAGGAAGTTGAAGTCGACCCTTCGAAACAACAAGGTCCTGAACAAGAGGCTGGTGGTGTTGCTGCTGCAGGGAGGAAGGTGTGGAGTAGTGGGATCCCAGGGATCGGCGTACCTACTCCTTCTTCCGCGGCTGAATCGAGTGGAGGAGATACAAAGAAGAAGAAAAAGAAGGTGCCAACAAGAAAGTTTCGCTGCGCGCTGCCAAGCGGGATGGAGACCAGTGGCGACGAGGAGCTGTTCGAGCCTGCCGCGGGGGTGTCGCCGGGAGAGGACTGGAGGCCACCGGTCCAGACAGGAGCTGAGGGGGAAAAGCAGAGTAAAACTGGAGGTGACATTGGGCAACAGGGGGGGAAAGGAGAGGAAAAGAAAGGAGAGAACAAGGTGCCAGATGCCGAAATGAATCTGAGTCCCACGCTCGGCCGCTGGCCTCGTGCTCCGCTGAACTTGCCGCTGGAATATCTAAACGATAACATCGTCGAGGTATCGGGGCTCAAGTTCGCAGTGGACCTGTGCAGCGAGTCGGCTGGAGGCGTGGCAAAGTTGCGGTTTCTCATGCTGTAGTCGTGGGAGAAGCAAGGAGTGGGAGAAAGAAGGGAGAGTCATGTATTGTGAAGAAGCTGCCTCCTGCTGACACAGTGCTCCAGAATCAAAATTTATTTTGAATAGGTACGTATCCCAATCGATACACCATAGCACTTATCCGTCCATATTATGTCAACACCTCTCAAGTTCGACCAATACAAACAATGGACCCCTTTTCCTGGCTGGTGGGGCTCAGGGGATGGGGCAATTGGGACGATTGGAGCGGTGATAGATACTTCCAGTGACCGTTGTCTTCCACACGCCAAAAAAGAGAAGAAAAGCGAGTGCTCGTGTCAAGTTAGTTGCCTAACAAGGAGTACGCCCGGATCGTCGTTTCGATCTGGCTGTCCAGCGCGTCGTATTCGACCCTCATCGTAACGGCATAATCGTCCTCGATTTTGTCGATCAGGTAAAAGTCAAGGATCTGCGTGCGGCGCTTGCCATTAGAGAGATTGCGCGGCAAAGACTTGAAATTGGAGTGCACTCACGTCGTAAGCGTCGTCCAAGGCCCGTAAGGCGGCCGCGATTGGTTCTCCCACGTGCAGGGCCGGATACAGCTTCGTGATGGGGCCCTTGGTCTGCAGGATGCTTTGGAGGTTCGTGTTGACTGTGATGAAGTCGCTGAAGGTGTCGTTGATTATGGCAGCATCGCTACCGACGTATTTCACCTTGATGGTTTGTTGCAGGCTCTTGACAAAGTTCTGGGCAATTTGCTGCACATTTCTCAGACCAGAAACTATCGACTGCCACATGGACGTAATTGTTAGCACACCAAACACAACTAATTAATGGAAGACATAGATCGGCGAGAGCTCACCTCCCATGGACCAGATTTGGACCGGTACAGGCGGATGTTTGATGCATCCATCTGCATGGCTGGCAAGATCAGGGTACGGGCCGAGGCAGTCACCACGTTGAGAACATTGGCGATGTTGGCGCCTGGGATCTGGGAGTCGATCTGAGCCAGGGGCATGCCACCAAGGGCAGCAACTGCCGTAACGAAGTAGAAACGCATGGCGAGGATACCTCTGGGGTCAGCTCGAAGAAGACGAGCAGGCAAAACTGCCTAAAGAGAGCTTCGGTGACTTTGTCAAACCAGACTTGAGCTGCCATATGTAGCCGAGTTGAGCAATGCTCCTTGGACAAAGGTTCACACCCGAGGAATGTTCGGTGACACTCCGGTGAGTCGTTTTTGTCATTCAGCAATGTCACGATGCCGATGGCAGTCGAAGGAGGAAAAATATCTGATTGATACGCCACGCTAACAAGTACTTGCTGGGAAAGAAAACATTCATGTAACTAACCCAGCCATGTTGAAGTTGCAGAGTATCTTCTCGGTCCACCCCTCCAGGCAGCTGATGTTCGGAAAGACATTGTCCGTTAGGTCCTTGCCTGTGCTCAAAACGTCGCTGCCGTTTCAGAGAAATGGACGGCAGATGAACAACCTTTTAGAGCTCCAGGCTTTGAGCTTGCTTGTCATGGCTTGCTTGGTCGCGAGCCTGACGATGACTGCTGGAGCGAGGGCAAATGATCGGATCGTCGAGGGTGTTATGCCGAGTCCGCAAGATCGGCGCGGTGATGACTGATCAATGACGACCAAGTCTCGGCAAGACCGAGACAATAGGTCATCCTAGCGTCGCCCAGTCGATGAGGCAGCTGCGTTGGTTTTGTTGTTCCCTGAAGGGCCCAGGAGCATTGTCACGCCAAGTGGGATTGGCAGGAAGAATGGCAAAGGGTTGGCAGGAAGGCTGCCCATCATGGCGATGGATAGGGTCTGGTTGACCTGGGTCTTGGAAGCCCCGTCAATGACTGGAGATCTGCCAGTAGGAGGTGGCCGTGGTGTCGAGGGTGATTGCCGAGAGAAACCATGGGGGCTGGCGGTTGCCACAGGGGGTGAGCGACCGCCTGTTGTCGCTGACTGCCTCGGTGGTGCATTATTATTAGATCTGGGCGTTCGTGGGAAGGCAGAACTCCCGGGGCGAGGATTGGTTGAGTTTTGCCGGCGTGGAAGGGATGACATTTTGTAATTTTGTAATTTTGTTAGGTAACTGACCTGCAGTCCTTGACTAACAAATTGACTCGAAATACCTCTTTGGTATATTTCTTTTGAGCCTCGTGCATTCGTGGATGCGAGTGGTGGTAAGGAAGGCTTATAAGAGAGGGGGCCAAACATGGAGATGGTTGGTGGTGGGGGGATGTGGTTCGATACGAGTCAATGCTGAATCTCAGGTTTGTTTCAACATGGTGGTTCCACAACTAAAACATACGACTCTGACAATATCTTGTTGTCGAAACTGACAGGTTAATTGAACATGCATCGGACGATATATCAGGTCAAAAGCCTCTGAGAAGGATTGAGATTAACCGGTTGAGACAGCACTACCTACTCTCGATGGTGAGAATGAGGGTTGCTCAGTGAATGCACTGGCATTCGGGGTGCGCATTGACTCCCCTGTGTTTCCAACATAACATGGCCCAGGTTGCGCAACTGAGTTAAGAAGTGAGTGTGAGTGCTAAACACCGAAGGATGGCGGAATGAAGTGATAAGACCTGGCCTTGCCGGGGGCCCACATCCCCGATGTCCTCCTGAACTGTCCGGGATGGGCGTGGGGGAAGGGAAGCCAGTACGGAGTAATTAGCTGCACTGGGGTTGTGATGTGTGTGACACTCCTCGGAGACATCAGCGAGAAGCAAGCCACTTGGCTGGCATGCAGGATCTTTTGACCTGGCACATTAAACTGGCAAAGGACGGACGGTCGGTGATTTCCGGGCCAAGCCACTGCCAGACTGGCAGAGATCAAGTACGACGCGGGACCGAGGTTGAGGACAGACAGGCAGGTCGGCCAATACAGGCGTCCTCGGATGTCGGTTGCTCCGGGGGTTCGTGCCAGACAGACAAACGCCGCCCGCATTGGATTCCTCAAACGGCGGGTTCGGAAGAGCAAATCGACCGCATTCCTAGCTGCTTTCGCCAAACCCACAACGGGGATGGGGATCGATGGTGGTGGCAAAGACGTGAAGAGAGCGGGCTGGCTTGGCTGCTTGACTGGCTCGGTCAGCTGAATGGGAGAAGGAAGGGTCTAGAATCCGCCCGAGCGACGTCGGCGTGTGTTTGTGTTTGTGATGGCTCAACAACAAGCAAGTCAAGTCAGTCAAATTCCATCCATCGGTGGCCATTTGGGACACAAATAGAAACATGTCATGACGTGGGCGCTGGCTCTCTCCCAACGACTGGGCGAGCGTCACGCACAAATATCGCAGAGCAATGTGGATGACGCATGTGATTTGTGTTTTCAAGTGATGGACCTTCCAGCAGGTGTGTCCCCCAGCATCCATCGCACCTTGCCCCGCGCTAACCTGAGCCCTGCCAAGCCCGATCACAGACGCTAGAGATCGCCAGAGATTCAAGCTCTCAGTGGCCTCTTCGGCGGATTTATGTGGGCCGCTACGCCCGTTCCCCTCACCATGTGACCGACCATCAGAGCGGGCAAGCAGGCTTGGCAGGCAAGCAGGCAAAGCAACAGGCCTTGAAGTGGATGCGGCCATCTCACTGGGCCCGTCTCCAAAGCAGCACAAAAGACGCAGTCCGCAAAACCGGCACAAACCAAGCAGGCCACCAAAGAAAAGCGACCCTCCTGTGAACTGGTGGGATCTGCCTGCTGTGCTATAAGTAACTGCCGAGGACCCCTTCTTTTTTGCGCTGACAACATTTCCCCATCCTCTCGCAACATCGAACATTGACTCAACAAAACCAAAACACAAACACACAAACCCCACCAAAACACCATCATCCCCAATCATCATCATGACTGGCTGTGACTGCTCTGGCTCCGGCAACTGCACCTGCGCCTCGGGAGAGTGTTCGTGCCCCCTTTCCCCTCCATCTCTCCCACCCAGTACCCCACTACCGCTCGGCCCTCGCTAACCTTACCTAACCTTCAGGCTCTTGCTCCAACTGCAAATAAACTCGTTTTCTCCACATCCAACAACGCCAACAACAATAAGTTGGGGTGTTTGAGTTTACGGCTCTCAGGAAGATTGGTTCAAGACTGTCATTGTTATTAGTGTAGTTTGGGCTTCATACTCCCAAAAGGTGTCGGGTCACTTTCATGATTGAATAAATACAATACAACCTTGTGTGCTGAACCGCGTCGGAATTACTCTTTTGCATTGTGAATGAACTGTAGTGAACAATATGCCATTTCCTCCCCTTGCTGTGTTGGGAACAATCAGGCCGCAGGAAGAGAACCTACGGCAAGCTCAGAGATTGAAGGCTCCACCCACGCCAGACGCACTGTGGGCTGAAAAGGTTTGTTTGTGTAACCCTTTCACTGGCAAAGAAGAATTTTGTTCTGGGGATGATCCGTAGCAAAACCATGTGAGAGATGAGCCGGTTTTATGGCAATGCCGACGTAAAAAGGGCAATGGATGTCAAGTTTTGTCCGAATTGCCTCGGGCATCTGATGTACTCCGTGTTGAGTCTCATGGCAACAAAATTCAAGATGTAGATACATGTACAATACAAATACGATGCTTCGCATGTTCAAGGGTAGCATTTCATCTCTACTTTCCGTGGATGTCTAATAGTGTATAATTACTGCGAATTGTATATGGAATTAACAGACAAGACAACAAAAGAAATGACATTGAATACATTGAACACTTAATTCCGTATATCCTTATTAACGTATAAGAAAGACGCGAATCCCCCATAAAGACACAGAGAAAGGGCAATTATACTTATACAACCAGAAATGGTTTCTTTACAAGTCATGAATGATCATAAAGTCTAATCATCTATAAGCTGCTAGATGCTTTGTACTCACTCTGCCTCTATCTATACCACAACTCTAATAAGGATGGATCCCCATCTCATTGGTGCTCTGTTTTCAAAAGATCCACCAACAGCTGTCGAAAGGGCATGCCCAACGACTCTACCACAACCCGGACCTCTGGCGGCTGTGGCAGCTCCTTCTCGCCCAGTTCCGCCAGAGCCGCATGATCCCAACCATCCTTGGCCGCCACGTTGACCGTCTTACCATGACCCAGCCAGCCTTTCACATCCTTGCCGCAGCGGAGAGGCCCATGAGGGACTTGGGGACCGATGGCCGTTTGGTCGAGGAGGTTCTGCCAGCGGGCCAGGAATATCCCGGGCCCACACATGCTCGCTCCTTTAGGGGTTGTGGGGCTTTTCACCGAGCTGTCTTTGGTCGTATTCTCCGACGTTTCGATATTGTCAAGAACCCGCTGCATGCGCTTTTTTGAAATCTCCTCGAGAGATGAAAGGTAGGCCGCATGAGCGTTTACGGCCGCGAGAACATCGCTTCTCGTACTTACCGGGAGCACGGTAAAGAGACTCTGAAGATTGCTACTCAAAGCACCAGCAGCTCCTCTGTGTTGCTTCAAGTCGGCGTTTGAATTCTCTCCTTTGGGGCTTTTGGCTTCTCCCGTCTCGGGACCTGATGGTATCGATGGCCGCCTGCTCTGTTTGAAGATTTTCATGGTCCTTTTGGCCCAGTTGCGAAAGTCGTCTTGAATATCGGGGCATTTGGTAGCGACATGATGGAGCCAGTTGTAGAGAAGTTGCCGACTTCTCCTCAACAAGTTAACGTAATCTTCTACGGATGGAGCAGAGGTTTCGGCATCGCCATTTTTCACGCCCTTCGTGACGCCGTCCGATACTCCATTTCCATTATTTTTGGGCTTGGAGATGTTGATGAAGTCGGTTAAGAAGCTTTCGGCTGCCGACACATGCTCGCGGAGATCAACACGCTCATGGAGCCCCCTGATAATAGGCTCAAAGCTTGCCACAACATCGCGGATCGCGTCTGTAAAGTGGTCTGGGTTGCCGCGGCAGATGACCTTGGTGATTTCCTCTCGGTCTCGGATGGCAAGCCAGGCGGAGAGGTACTCGCTGCATTGTGTATGATGGGTGTCGGAGAGAGAAGCAACCAGGTCTGGCCTAGAGATTTCCAGTATCGTTGAAACCATGGAAGCTGAAGACTTGACGCTGGCGGCCCGGACTTGGTCGTGATATTTCCGCGGCTTGTCAATATACTGCTTGATTGCAGCAAGATGTTCTTTAGACGGGCCTCCTTTTATCCTCTCGATCTTATCGGCGGATTTGCGAAACTCGGAACTGTCCCACGACAATACTAGCGATATGATTCTGTATACGTTAGCTTGTTTCATCCAAGGAAGAATAACTTCAATATAATACCTCTGCAACAGATTCATGCCATCATCCACGTTTTTTGTTAGCCCAAGCCAGTTTGTTATCGCACCAAGCCCCATCTTGGCTAGGAGCAGACTCATCATGCCATTCAGCATAGTTGCCGCGTTCCCAACGCGAAGAGTCTGCCGGATCATGGTGTAGGGTACTAGTTCTATTTCGGTTGTTAGGTAGGTACTGAGATAAAAGACGGTGGTTCAATGGACGCATACTATGAATATTCTCCGCTAGCTTCAATAGATACGGTCCTTCGGGGGAAAGAACAAGGACATAGTGTAGAAAGGTAGCGAGGCTATGAATAAGTCAGCACTGCCGGGTATACTCTGAGTCCGTTCTTCTCGTCCGCTTAACTCACTGGACAATAATGTAATCTGCGGCGGCTTGCACTCCGGGCGAGTGGTCTTCAAGGCTCGTCTTCTCGGCCGCACAATCAAACAGCTCATCAACTAGGTTTCCATGGACAAGTTCATGAACGCCATCCTCCCATGCACGAACGAGGTCCTCCGCCCTGGACCTGTCATAATCGCCGTCGAGACTTCTCTTGGTCCCGTCTGGGATTCCTCCCAGGATGCCTCTGGAAACAGATTCGTGGATGACCGAAGAAGCGGTTGCCAGAGTCTTCCTAGTACCTAACGCTCCCTTTTCGTAGCTCTCGGAGAGCTCGGCTTCAGCCAGCGTCTCCATGACGCTCTGGAACCTTTTGTACCAGAACTCTCCTGGCAAATCCCGAACGCCTGGGACGGGGAGCACAGCGCTCTGCATGAGGCCGGCCAGCAATGGGGTTGAAGACTCGGTAGCGTATGACGGCGTGCCACCATCGTTGGGCGCAGCTTGGCACTTGAAAGGATATCCATAGCTGGAAATAGCGCCGGGCTGCTTGAACTGCTCCACCTCTGCATAGACTTCGTGATGGGTAAGGATGTCAAAGAGGGCGTGGAGTTGAGACGAAGTCAAAATGTCGGGAGCAACAGAGGCCGAGGGCCGCGAGCCACTGGAACTCGCGCGGGCGGGAACGTTGATTTCCGCCATTGGGAGGACCAGCTGAAACTGGAGTAAAGTTTGACGAGGAAGTACGTATTGAGGAAACGATAAGAGAACAAAGGCAAAAGGGTAAGGCACACTAGAGAGAACTGTCCATGCGGTGTGGCGATGATGGAATTTGAGGCCTGGCGTCAGAGCTTCAGCACCGTCGACAGTGGTTCATTGGCGGGGCGGGCGCTGTCGGATCCAGTTCGGGGAGTCTGGACTGGTCTGTAGGCCCCGTTGTGGTTCGAAAGGCGAGCGGTGGCACCTCGTAGCGTCCGCGGGAGAGAAAATGGACATAATATTGCGAATATTTTCTCGCGGCACCGCACTCGCCTCTCACGCGTCGTCGCAGGCGGTGACGAGGGACTTAACTGTTAGGGGTTGAATATTGATGCCCTACCAGAGAGCACCTAGAACACACAGGGAAGGACGGAGGCCAGGTAGGTACCCAATGAGGGGAAGGGTGAGCTGAACTCAGCCCTAACCCTTAGACGTAAGCAAGGCAAGGTACCTAGCCATCCGCCCAAGTGCCCCAAACATTCAGCCCCCACCCAGGCTAGGTTGACCACATCGCATCACTGATCGACCCTAGAATGTGAGAGTGAGATTGGCGACAAGACTCTTTGCGAAAAGTGCCCAAGATACCACATATGTATGACAACGATGCCGGAGCACAACACAAGCAACCTACTGCTGCCTATGTCCTAGGCCCACGAGTGGAAGGGAATAAATGGCGCGGCTGACAAACGCCTCGGACAGCTTCGCGAGACGGACGACCCGGCAGCACTCACTCACTGAAAGGCACCTAAATGGCCCACAGATGTGCAATGCGCGTCCCATCTTGGTGAAGCGCTCTTATACTGCCACGGCATGGTCGGGAAACCTTCTTACTGCCTTTGGTCTTATCCATCTTCGTCACTTATGGCGCCGCAGGGTCCAAGTGTTGACCGCGTCGGCGGGCTGGTAGCTGCGGGCTGGGAGCTAGCAGGCCGGAAGGTCGGCTGCTGAAGTTTGGACTGTCGACTCAGCCCCTGACTTAGCTACCTAGGCAATAAACAAAACTTTCACCATGTCAATCGCAATGGAATTTCATCAGACGAACGCCGCTAGTCACGAGGCACGAGGCGCGACGAAGCCGGACTCTCCCTAGGGTCTTTGTTAAGAGACCCAGTGAGCACCGACAATGAGTCGCCTGCCTCTAGCCTTCTAGGCCCGACGTTTGCAGCAGTCAAGCTTGCCCTGCTTCTTGTTCGACTTGTTCGACACCCAACGGGGTACGACCGGCCGCTGAATCGTCTCACTAAGCTTTCGAACGTGGTGCCTATCAGTGGAACGGCCATACGAAAACAACATTTGCCCTTGTGCACCGCGCTGGCGCTAATGTGGTCGGTGACGGGAGCAATGCAAGATGGGCTTCCCGGCCCTAGGAACGTGGCGAGCCAGTCGCTTAGGGGGAACTTGGACATATAAGAAACTGTTGCATCGGGCTGCCGTTGAGTTGGCTTCATCAACAGCTTCAAGGCCTCGCTCGCTGCCCCTAGCCCTCACAGAGCCACCACTGCCCGTGGCCCCCAGACTCTTGCAGACTCACTCAGCCGCCAACATGCGACTTGCCAGCCTATCCCCCCTGTTGCTGGGGAGCTTGCTTCCCGCCGCTGTTCTGGCCGGGAACGCAGTCCATGATGGCAGCTTCACTCCTGACCACGTTCTCCGAGTCACCGTTGCTCAGGTACCCACTGGTTGTGAGACGCGGCAAGACATCGTCGTGAACGGCACGTCTCCAGGCCCGGCCATACACTTGCTGCCTGGAGCGACGAGCTGGATCCGAGTCTACAATGATATGGCAAACCAGAATCTTACCATGGTCAGTCTTCACGTCCCCAACATTATCTCGTCATGCTTACTCCAGGACAGCACTGGCACGGTTTGGCGCAGCGCATGGCACCCTTCTCAGATGGTACACCCCAGGCTGCACAGTGGCCCATTCCTCCCGGACACTTCTTTGACTACGAGATCTTCACCGAAGTCGAGGATTCGGGCAGCTACTTCTACCACTCACATGTAGCACTGCAAGCCATGAGCTGCTCGGGCCCCTTGATCGTCGATGACTGCGGAGCATCACCCTACAACTACGATGACGAGCGCATCTTCCACTTTCAAGACTTCTTCAATAAGTCGGACCAGCAAATGGCCGGCGGCCTGAGTGGGACACCTTTCGTTTGGACCGGAGAAACCCATGGCATCCTTCTGAACGGCAAGGGTGTTGCTGACGGCCAGACACCGACCCGCGGCCCGCCTGGCGGACACCGAGGTTTCTTTGGCGGCGGCTACAGCAGCCCTGCTGGACATGCTCCCAAGTTCCATTTTGGCCCCATTGGTCCCCGCGACGCCTCTACCGCATCTCAGGCCGACAGCTCCAACGTCTGCACGCTGCCCGTCATCGACATCGACCCGGGAAAGACATACCGGTTCCGCTTCATTGGTGCCACCGGTCTTTCGCTCTTGGGAATGGCATTCGAAGGTCACAAGAATCTCACCATCGTCCAGGTGGATGGCGGAGAGTACAATGCCCCCGTATCAACCGACCACCTCCAGCTCGGAGCGGGCCAGCGGTTCGATGTTCTGTTCAAGTCAAAGACAGTTGACGAACTCGCGGCAGATGGCAACAAGTCTACCTTCTTCTTGCAGTTCGATACCATTGGGCGCCCGGCCCCATATCGTGGATACGCCGTACTTCGCTACTCATCGTCAGCCGCAGTCCCAACGCCACCACCTGATCCCTTCTTCGAGCTGCCACCGGGGGCTGACGTTACCAACTGGATGGAGTATGCGTTCGAGCCTCTCTATCCTGACGCAAACCAAGCCCCTTCGGCAGCAGAGGTTACGCGCCGCGTCATCATCGACTGCGAGCAAAAGCAGGACGCCTCAGGGCAAGTTGTGTGGGAGCTTGCCCACCTGTCATGGACCGAGTACACCAATGACATCCCGACATTGGTCGATATTTACCAACGAGGACAAGAGGCAGTGCCCGACTATGACGTGGCCTTGAAGGGTTACGGATGGGATCCAAAAACATCGTCTTTCCCAGCCAAGATTGGCGAGGTGCTCGAGATTGTGATACAAAATACGGGGTCACGGGTCGGATCGTCTGGGAATGTTGAATCACATCCGTTCCACGCACACAGCAACCACTACTATGATATTGGCAGCGGAGAGGGCACATACGACGCCGATGCAAACAACGCCAAGATTGACAGGCTGGGGTATAGGCCGGTCAAGAGAGATACCACCATGCTCTACCGATATGATGACAAAGTCTCGCCTGGCCAGGTGGCTGGCTGGAGAGCGTGGAGGACTCGCGTTACCGACGCTGGTGTCTGGATGGTCCATTGCCATATCCTGGCCCACATGGTTATGGGTACGTGACATTGATGCAATGCGTCGTTGAGTGAGTGAACCGTTTAGCTGACCAGAGTCTGCAGGCATGCAATCCGTTTGGGTCGTTGGGGATGCCGCCGACATTATGAAGATCCCGCTGGAACAAAGCCAGAGCTACCTCACCTTTGGCGGTGATGTTTACGGCACGGCGAAACATGCCCCTGGAGTTTACGAGTACTTCAACGGCACAAACAAGTGCGGAGTAGCACAGCAACATAGCAGCAACTTTTCACGCCGCGCATTTTAGACAACTGGCATTGTAGGGATACTGTGGGCGTGATTTATTCTTTCTTTCTTTCTCTAACTTCAACTATATATTCCTTTGTACTATTTGCGCATACCGCAGTAAATTAGCAAGAATCCTTTTCATGTATTCGTCGGTTATTAGCCGAATGGGATTATTATTTGTACTTGGTGTAACTGCCAGTGAAGCCGGGCCAAGCCGCAAAACCTCGTGTGTGTTGGCTCCTTAGTCTAGGGCGGCACTGCCTTGTTTACTGCCCCTGTTAGACTCCACAGATCGTCATCGGAATCCCTTAATCTCTTCATATCAGCATCCTGTTTCCTCGCCGCCTTCTGGGTTTTTGTCAAACGACCAATCCGTCAATCACACATCCACTGCCTGCCAACTGCATATCCAGTGCTGCATCCACTTGTTGCCAGGCCCTTCAGATTTGACTTTACGTCCCAGCCTCTCAAAGCGGGATTACAGCTTTCCTGCAGTCGAAGGCGCATTGCATTCTCTCCACGATCATCATCAGTCAAACTCAAACCTACCTACCTCCAACCACCTATTCCCGCCGCCATGGTCGCCCACTCGCGTCTATCGTCGGGCCTCGCAGCCACCCTGTTTGTAGTAGGCTCGGCACCCGCTGCACTCGCTAAGACAGACTACGCAGGATGCACGTCAACCGAGGTCCTCTTCCAGGAGATCTATACCTCGTTGCTGTACTATCTCCCAGACACGGGTGAGATCTGCCAGTACGTCGACTGCGGCGGCGGCCGCGCGCCGCCCAAGACGGTGCCGGGTTGCCCCGCATACATGGGCACCGACACCGTCACACCGAGTTGGTATGCCGGCTACACCAAGACGGGCGGCAGACCTGCCCTGCCGACCATCGTCAAGACGCCCCCTGGAGCGGCGGCTCCAAGCCCAGATACCATGCCCACCGCCGAAGCCTCGGCCACCTCCCCCAGCGCCGCGGTCACGACTGATATTACCTCGCTCCCTGTTACCATCTCCGACTCGTCAAGCTCAGCCGCCACCACGTCATCCACCGCCGCGGAGCCTGTTGTCTCGGCGACGAATTCGCTCGGACAAACGACTGTGCCTGCTCTGTTGAGCAGTAGCTCGTCCACGGCGGGTGCGGGCGGGTTCCATAATTCCACCGTCACCTCGAGCACACGCAGGTCATTACCATCCACAGCGTCGACGGAAACGGCATTGTCCACGACCAGCACTTCTACTGGCGGCGGTGCCGCGGCGGCGCCAACGGGCGTCGCGAGGGAGGTGCTCGGTGTGGTCGCTGGACTAGCCGCGCTGGCCTTTATCTAAGCTTCGGGGCATCACCAAATCGTAGGAGGCAGTCGCGAGGGAGGGAGGGAGATGATTCGGGTTGCTTGCTTGCTTGCTTGCTTGCTTGCTTGCTAGCTTGCTTGATGGACGGATGGGCATGGAACAGGAATGGCATCGAACGGCCTGTCTTGGAATTGGATAAATAGTGGAGAATTTCGTAGGTACGTAGATGGACTTGTTTGAATTTGTGAGTTGGCGGGAATCCAGGATACCTACCTTATTGGTATAGACATGATTTCAATGCCAATGGTTTTGTTCCAGTTGCGATCGACAGCAGACAAAGGAGGTGTGATGGATTGTTGCGGTTGACATTTGATGCCTGCTGTTTGTGGGTGACCAGTAACAACCGTCCAGCACCACCACCAATGGATGGATGGAACCTTGCTTTCCATGCCCGGATGAACCCAGCAGGCGGTAGAGGCTGGCACTTTGGCAAAGGTACCATCGGTTCCGGCTTAGCGCGGGCAGGCCAACCCCCTTCCAATTTTGCCTTGGCACTTCATTCACAGGGCAACGGACGGGGTGGAACTGTGTCGAGCACGACCCGCCCAAGCACAATCAATCCCACCCCATAATCAATTCATTATCCCACACACCCGACCAAACAAATCCACTTTGCTGGGACTCGAAGGGCTTCATGAATCCGAATCGGCACACTCTCGAGTCCAGTCCTCATTTCCTCCATCACCCGTAACCCGTAACCCGTAACCCGTAACCCGTAACCCACCCCGCTCCGTGCTCCTCTTCTCCGGCGGCTGTTAGGTACTTGATTGTACAGAGTATTCTGGTCAACTTGCAGCGCCGCGCAGTGACGTGTTCGGCCGCCATCGGCTCTCCAACCTTTGTCCTCCGGCCACCAGACAGACACCGCCAGCGTTGGCAGAACCCAACCCCAAACGAATCTCTTTCCGCTTCCCCTCCCCCCTATCGAGGTTCCTGGCTCGCTCCTTCTCTGCGCCCGCCCGCCCATCATGTCTTCAGACTCGTCTGAGCACTCGGCCCAGCTGGCCAACAGCCTCATCTCGGACGACGAGCGCCCTGGCCTCCTCCTCGACGTCGAGCCCACCACCCCGCGAGACGACGAGTCGGTGGTGCCGTCGTCGCAGCAGACCATCCCCTCGACCGAAGCCCCCGGCTCGCCCATAGCAGACGACCCGTCGTCCTCGTTCAAGACAGAGCTCAACGACGACCGCATCGAAACCATCATTCCCTCATCGCTGACCCCGCCTCCCTCGTCGCAGGTGCCCAACCATGTTGGCGCAGGAGTGGTCAATCCCCTGATCTACGTCAGCTCACAGCGATCCGGCATCTTCTCCCCGCCCCCGACAGGAATCAACGGCATCACTCGGAGGGATGGCGGCGGCGCCGTGTCTTCAGAGTTTACGCTTCCCGAGCCGCACCAGGTTGTTGTCGCTTCGACCGAGGAGCTGCGCATCATGCTCCAGGGCTGCATAGCCGAGCACGCCCGGCTGAAGATGGAAGCAGCCCACCACAAGCTGCAGTACAGCCTGCTGAGTCTGCAGGCCGACGAGGATGCGAAGAGGGCTGCCGTCGAGCACGAGATGACGAGGATGGAAGTGGACGCTCTGCGCAAGGCCGAACACACACGACAGGCTCGCCGCGACCTGAGCGCCACGTCCCAGTCCTACCAGACCAAGTACCTGGAGACCAAGTACCTCTACGATCAAGCGCTCGAGGAAATCGAGATGCTACACAAGAAGGCCAGGGCGGCGAGGAAGGTCATACAACAAAAAGACGACGAGGTAGCTGGTCTGACCGACGAGCGGGAGATGCTGCTCAACCGCATCCGAGAGAACCGGGAGCACTTTCACATCTTATGCAGCCCCGGAGGCATCTTCCACGGCGCCCTCACCCCGAGCAAGGCGCCGCCTGCTACCACCCCAGTCCAGCACCGGGCTACACCACGCCAGACACCCAAGTCAGCGCAGCGGGAACCTCGCACCGACCGCGACCACAGCAAGGAGAACTTTGCCGTACTACTCCAGGCGCTGAGCCAGGAAAACAACAGCGCCCCTTCGACTCCCGTCACCGGCCACCGCCCAGCTCCCCGGATGCCCTCCAAACACACCCGCAACGTGCAGTCCATGTCCTCGCTCCCGACCACTCCCATCGCCCGCTTTCGTCTCGACGCGAGCGGTCTCCTCCCGTCTGTCAATCTCGTGCCGCAGACCGAGCCGCCTTATCGCCAGGGCCGCTTTGTTCCAGCAACGCCCACCCCCGCCAGAAGCCGCGAGCGACGCAAGAGCCGGGAGAGCACCATATCGGCCGAGGACAACGAGGAGCTCGCTCGCCAAGCCCTGCAGTCTGTGGCGGCTGCGTCTTTTATTGCCTCGCAGGGGTCTCAGAGTTTGCGCAGCTCGCGCCGACTACAATTGGGCGAGGGGGAGGAGGAAGAGGAGGTCTTTGAGAGCCAAGCCAGCCAAGCAGCGTCGGAGATGCTCCGGCGGGATCCTCGCGAGAGCTTCGAGGTGGCCAGCTCTGTCGGGGACTCTCGAGACGGCACGCCTGCCCCCCCGGCCGAGAAATCGGCGGCCAAGCTACAAGCCAAGCTGTATGGCGGCCTGAACAAGAGCGGTCTGACAACGGTCGAGAAGCGCAAGTTTAGCAGCAGCGGCGGCGGCGGCGGCGATTCCAAAGACGAGACCACCTCGCTGCGCGACCGGGTGACGAGCCCAACCAAGAAGCTGCGGCTGGCTGGAGGTCTGCGTGACCCTGCCCGCGTCGGGCTGGGCATCCAGTACAGCCAGGAGGCGTAGGCCCGAATCGGTGTTGTTTACCTACCTTACTTTTGGCTATCAGTCCAGCCAGCTGGATTCTGCAATTTGAAGGAGCTCCCACGCCCCCGGGAAGAGAGCGATACTACGCCCACACACACAAGAATGAAAGGAACCGGAGATGATGAATGTTCCTACTTCTATACCCATACGCTTTACGTTTCTACACTTATGTGGTGGCAAAAGGGGGTAGCGCCACCTCGCGAGCTTGAAGATTTTTTGCTACGATACCAACGAAACTCGTTTCACCAGCCCCTTTCTCTTCTGGCCACCCGCCCCTTTGCTGCTTCTGTTAGGGAGAGGAGCATGTCCACGGACCACGGATGAAGGACTAGGTGGGATGCTGTATACTATGAACGTTTATGATGACGGAGGCCCTTTTTGTGCTGGATCCTTGTTTCTTTCTCCTTTTTGTTTGCAGGGCGGCGGACTTCCCTATGGCCAAGGTACTCTTTTTGTCAAGGACAGTCAGTCTGTGTTATATCCTTGCACTTGTGGCAAAAAAGGACGAAGGAAGGGTTGAAGGATATGGAAATGGAAATGGTGGAAATGGAGATTGGTGGAGGCAAAGGAATGTAGATAGACAGACGCCTTATGCACATACCCCAGTCTAGGTAGCTTGCAGTGATTCTGAACCGGCTAGATGCCAGGTCATTAAGATCATCCTGAATTCGATGCATGAATCCTGCCATTTGTTTTTGTTTGTTCTCTTTTTCTTTGGTGACATGTCGGGGGTAGCTCGCTGGTCAAATATACCTTGCCTGTACTTTAGCACCCAATCCCAAAGGTCCCAGTGAATCTAAAACTCCACGTCTAAAACAGGTACATGATGTGGTTCTTAATATTATGTTGGCTCAATACACAACTCTGCAATTTATTTTGATGTCTCGGGATAACTCTGGTCACACACAGCTTTAGCCCACCAATGTCAGACTGGCTTCCGGTGACATGAATCAAAGGGGCCCCATGTAAAGCAGGTACCTAATGTAGTTAATTTGAGATTACCCTAGCTCAATTCATGAGTCTGCAATTTTGGTTGTCTCTTTGATTTCAGGTGATATTTTTGGGAGTCATGGAACTTCAATGGCATTAAGGTTACACAAACACAACAGGGGAAGCCTTCAAGGTGCCCACCCACCAACTCCAAACTCAGTTAGGGGGTGGGTGTCAGGGGGAAGGGGGGGGGGGGGGCTGAATTTCCCCGCTGCCGAATCTCTCTGCGCCCACCAACCATCCCCCTCCCCCCCCATTCGCTGCCCGGGTGAGTATTTTCCCTCTTTCCCCCACACAACTCCCGACACCAAGGTCAACTCCACACTTCTCTCTGCCCTTGGGGTCATGGGGAAGAAGGGCGGGCGATTTACCCCCGATGACCTACACTAGAGTACCAGGGCTTTCGGTCACGGCTGGTGTCTTGGCCGAGATAGGTCCCGATTTGTTTTCTTGACTACTTTTGTTCTTGTCTTGTAACCTACCTACCTATTACTATCAAGTGGTTGTCTCTTTCTTTTTTTTTTTTCTCTGTTTTGGCTAATTGCTTGCTTGACTGGTTGCTTCTTCGATCTACCCCTCCGTCGCCGTTTACCGAGAGAAAAAAGAAGAAGAAGATGGCCACCGCCCTCCCCAAAGGCATCAAAGCCGTGCTGGCCAAAGCCCCGACCGACGTCGTCATCCTTTCCTCGCTCCGCACCCCGATCTGCCGCTCCTTCAAGGGCCAGCTGAAAGACGCCTACCCGGAAGAACTCCTCTCCGCCGTGCTCCGCGGCTCCCTCGACGCGAACCCGAGCCTCGACAAGAAGGCGATCAGCGATGTCGCCGTCGGCGTGGTCCTCTCGGAGCTCGGCGGGTCCAAGGCCGCGCGCATGGCGCTGAACCACGTCGGCTTCGACACCTCCTCCACCTCCCTGTACACCACCAACCGCGCGTGCGCCTCCTCGCTGCAGAGCATCGCGCTCGTCGCCGCACAGATCCAGACGGGCATGATCGACGTCGGCATCGGCGCCGGCATGGAAAGCATGACGCGCAACTACGGCACCCGCGCCATCCCCGTCGACGTCTGGCCCTCCCTCAAGGAATCGCCCGTCCAGGATGCACAGGACTGCGTCATGCCCATGGGCCTGACCTCGGAAAACATCGCTTCCCGGTACGGCGTGTCGCGGGCGGACCAGGACGCCTTCGCGGTGGAATCCCACACGCGGGCCGCCAACGCAAGAGAACAGGGTTTTTTCAAGGACGAGATTGTCCCCGTCACGACAAGGTTCCAGGAGGTAGACAAGCAGGGGAATAAAGTCGGCGAAGAAAAGACCATCACGGTGACGCAGGACGACGGCATCCGCGTCGGCGCGACGGTCGAGGCGCTGGCCAAGCTCAAGCCCGCGTTCAAACCCGACGGCGCCAGCACGGCGGGCAACTCATCCCAGGTCAGCGATGGCGCCGCGGCGACGCTGATGATGCGCCGCAGCACCGCGACAGCGCTGGGGCTCGAGGGAAACATCCTCGGCAAGTTTGTGGGTGCCGCGGTGGCCGGGTGCAAGCCGGACGAGATGGGGATTGGGCCGGCGATTGCGATTCCCAAGCTGTTGAGCCAGCTAGGGCTGGAGAACGGCGATGTGGCGCGCTGGGAGATCAACGAGGCGTTTGCCAGCCAGGCGATCCACTGTGTGCGCGAGCTAGGGCTCGAGAAGGACTGGGAGGCTGGGAAGGTGAACCCCGACGGCGGCGCGATTGCCCTGGGGCATCCGCTCGGTGCGACGGGCGCGAGGCTCACGAGCACTCTCCTCCATGGGCTCAAGAGGGCAGGTGGGGATGTCGGTGTCGTGAGCATGTGCATTGGCACCGGGATGGGGATGGTCGGTGTGTTTGTTAGGGAGTAGAGAGCGGACCACGGTAGGTAAGCAGTGTAGATTTTTTTGATTTTTTTTTTGCGAATTCGGCTGGGAAAAAAAATACCCAAATATATATGGATGGACTTTTGGAGTGTTTTTACACTCTTTGTTTCAGGTATTGATGTATGGATGAGCTGGAGATGATGGGATCGTGTTCGTCGTCCCAAAAGGGGGGCTTTGTTAATGTTGACCCCACGCTACAGATGCTTGAGTTGAGGCCAAAACAAAGGGGGGGCACCACCTCCATAGTTCCACAGTGCCACAACCAGCTCCCTCGCAACATTCTCATCAATATTATCACAAAGAGAAGATATTCTAGCAACTTGATCGCAATTTGGGGTTAAAAGGGCAAGCTCGCATTCTCGCCAAATGGCAGGAATGGCTACAGGTGCGATTACACAGGGCTTGAGCCGAAAAGAAAGGAGTTACTCTCGTGCCCAGCGCCGAGGAATGAATGCAAATGCTACAAGCGCTAGCCTACTGTAGTTGCTGTCAATCCGCTTCTGTTGTTTACAGATTATCCATTAGAGAGAGAAAGTCATAAATGCCCGTGTCACTGCCATTTGTATGTTCGATAAACGGCGTAGCGAGAAGCCGCTAACTGGCGGCCCCCTAAGGGTCGTGATTTCTAATTAGGCAAGCGGGTGGTGATTCTGTGATGGCAAGCTCAGGTACTCTATTCGAAAGTTTGGACACAAAATGAAGGGCACATTTCGCGCAATGCTCCAGGGAGAATACAAATACACTGTGTTGTGTTTATCTACCTGCCTACCTATTACTCTACCTCAAGGTCGTTCTTGTTCCTTGCAAGAAGATATTCCAAGAACCCCCCCCCCAAACCTGTAGTCTCCAGAAGATCGTACACGTGCCGGCGAGAAGCCCCCCATCGATTGTCGTGGGCAATTCTCGCCCTGACCGCAGTAGCCGCCGGCTCGCGGAAGAACTCGCCCGCCAGACCATTAGCTATGGCGAATTCTCGCGCCTCTTTACAGGGATATCTCCGAGCCATCCTCTCCGCGGCGCTTATGCTTCCATTGCGTTCGTATGGCGAGATATCCCTCTTCTTGCACTGTGAGGGTAGGCATAACATGACTGATTGGATGTAATATGTTGTTGGATGAGAAGGGAGAATCGGCTACGGGGCCAAAGGCGGGTAATTACAAGCTCGGTAAGGTAAGGGGAGACTCTCTCGTTCCTGCTGCCGCACAAAGTCTGGAAGAACAAGGTTCACGATGCAGCATGTAACCATGCAGAGGTAGAGCCAAGATAGGGGCTGCCTCGGTTTGCTGGGCCATTTGGAACCGGTTTGAGAATGGCTAATACCTTTTTACCTTGGAACACCGTAAATTATGTCGACAGAAATTGCTGTTCATTTTGGAAATTCAAGAGAAGAAACCTCAGTTGAAAGGTGATTAAATACGCACTACCTAAAGGTATCTTGCAAACTGCTAGATACCTGTAAAATAAATGATTCTCGAAAATAAATTCCAAAAGAAGAGAAGAAAACGAAATGCCTGAAACATTGCAGTAAAAGCGAAGAGGGAACCCAAACACAGCAAGAAACCCGAGGTGCTTTAAGAGGTAACGAGTTACCCGCCAATGTGCCGGGGATCCAAAACACTCCTTCCTTTATAGAGTTTTCCCCATGTGGAAGTTAGCGACGGAAGTTGAGTGCTCATAAAAGTTCTTCATGAGTTTGTTCATAATGATGCCCTTTTGTGGATGATGCGAATACGTATAATGTTGTCCCGGACTGGATCATCCACTGGCATATGTGATTAGATAAGCATCGGGGAAGAAAAGGGGTAAAGTAAGGGAAAGAATAGGTATATTTCAGGCAATAAAGAAAAGAAATCCCTTCCATCCTGCGATGAACGAAGCGCCGTTCGTTCAGCGGAAGTATGTTATCGAAATGCGAATGAAATGTTCCATCTTGGAATGGAAATATTTGCGAGACTCGGTATACGGATGCCAAAGATTCGTCTCGAGGCCCGATGCCCATTAATACTCCACCTCATCCTTGATATTACTTCCGACTTCATCATCGTCCGTATCCAAATCGGTGGAGTCTTCATCATCTTCACTTTTGTCGCTGGACCAGCTGTTTTTTGCCTCGTCATCCGGAGTCTTGAATTCAACGGGGATCGCCGTGTTATCGTCATCGGCCATATTCACCTCGACGTCGATCGTGTTCCATGCTGCCACCCATTTCATGAGCATATTGCGGACGTCCTCTTGGAGGAAGGCCTTGTTAGATACAGCGTGCTGATGCTCCTCGTCATCTCGGTACTCCTCAGCTTGGACGATATTGCCGATGATGAGACTCATTTGCGTGCGGAATTTGGTGAGGCCATGGCTCCAGGTGCTCTCGAGGGTGACGGGGAGCTCTTCAAAAGTTTCCTTGAGCTGGTTTTCCATGTTCCCGACTGAAGCCTTATAGACGCCCTTTCCATGTTTGGTGGAGTATGCCATGAGGTGCTGATAGCGTGCCTTCAGGGATCCTTTGCCTAGTTGCTGTTAGTCTCAGTGGGTAGTGTAACCAGGCGTTGAAAGGCCGTACCCGTTATACCATAAGCCTTTTTGAATGCTGAGGCCCATTTCTTCGTGATGTGGCCCGACAAATCCTCATGTATCCCTCCCGACTTGTCTGAAAGGTCACACAGAGCCTTACCAACTCGGTCTTTGACCTGTTCCTTGATGGCTTCAAGCTTGGATCTCTGGCTCTGCAAATAATCATTTTGTGCAGGAAAGAACTTCTTCAAAACGTTATAATGGAGCTTGATGCTCTGCTCCCAGATTTGGTCAAGTGCATCTCGTGCGGTCCCCTCGAGCTGTGGGATCTGTCGATTAAGTTGTTCAACCCAGGATCCAACTATCTGAACTTTGAAAGCATCTGCCCTGGAAAGGATATGTTAGAACATACTTAGAGACACCCAGAACCATCCTAGGGCGTTGTTCTTACATATCCTGCATCCAAGTGTATGTGCGTGTGACTCCTCCACTGCGGCTCGTAAAAATCACTCCTCCTCGCTTTATGTTCGCACCAAAGGTCAAGTGGTGCATTTTAGCGAGGCTGAACCTGTCTTCTGGAGTCTTTAACACCCAGCGCTCGACCGTCTGGTTGCTGTACACCGCGCACTGCGCAAGCGCTTTGTTTTTGCCCTTGAGGGGATCGCAGGTGGCGACCTTGCCTTTCAGCTGTTTTGCAAACTCTTGGGGTTTCTAATAAAACAGAAGAGTAGCTTGGTTAGCAAGTTTTGTTCTTTTTACAACAAGTATTGTCATGGACGAACCTGGTGAAGCCGGCTGCATGTTGGGTCTAGAATCTGGGTCTTGAGCTGCTCCTCTGAAAGCTTGACCTTGTTTCTCTTGCACTCGTCGTCTAACCAAGTCTGAACATTGTGCAGCAGGCCAATATACTGGTGCAAAAGCAAAAGCATGTGAGCCTGTCGCTTTGGAGCAGTTGCCTCCTGAAGCCAGCGCACAAGAGCCGGCACGCCAGTGTAAGCTGTCGTTGGAAATCCCTCTATCTTCCTTGCCACGTTGTTCTCCTCTTGGAGGCTCCAGTACGCCCTGACACTCACGGGGAAAATGCGAGGGGGGTTGAATTCCTTTGACGCTTCTGGAGAACGAGCAACAAAAGCGTCGTGTCGTTGTTGTAGGTGGTCACGAATCCGCTTGCGAAGCTTTCGGTTTCGTGACCGGATTGCCGTATGAGCAACTTCCCCTTGCAGTCTATCAAATGCTCTCTGGTGATCTTTCCTGCGCTTCTGATTCTTATCTCTGCTCTTTAAGACTGCAGCGACTTGAGATTGCAAGCTTTGCATCTTCGATGGATGCTTTTTCGCCGCCTTCAGCTCTTTCTTCAGACGTCGGAGTTTCGCCCGGTCCTCATCCAAGGCCTGTGTAGCTTTTCGAGACATATTTTGGAGATGTTCCGGCTCCTTTATCTGGTCATATCTTCCTTCATTTGTTGCTGACACCTGCCAGTCAATGTCGTCACTCTTGGAGATGACTACGCAAAAGCCGCGATCGTCCAACTTGTCCTTCATCCGCATGTTCAGCTCGTGATTTCCTGTCATCAGGTTAACGGCAGTGCGCTCATCGGCTGCCCGAACAGACGGGGTCACGATGACGGCGAGTGCCAAGTTCTGATAGTATCTCTGGGCCACAGCTGCTCGGCCTCCCATGACATCAGAGAGTCCTGGTAGATCGACGAGCACAATGCCACCTTTGAGGATATCAGCTTTCACGTAGATATTCACGTAGTCGATCAGAGGCCACATTGCCATGTTCCTTGTAACGGCACCGGCGGTGCCTGTTAACTCGGCGTAGGTCGAATCCAGGTATGGTTTGATTTGCTTTGCAAAGTCCTCTTGATCCTTTCCGTATATCTTTCTTGTCGAAGAAAGGAGCATGGTTGCCGGGTCGTTTTTTGTCAGCAGAGCCAGTGTTGTCATATTCTCAGCCTGTTCAAAAGTGTAACCCCAAACAGCCCTAATCTTGTCGGTAACGTCCTGGATATTGGCGTTGCACTCGTCGACAGTTTTCTCTTTTTCCTCGTCGCTGAGGATTTCACCTCCATCACCGCCTTCGGCTCCCCCACCGGGATTAAGAAGCTGATTGCGCTCCTTGATGTCGTCAAAGAACTGGTCAAGTTCTGTCTTCATATCGTCGCGTGTACGGAAGACAATCTCAGCGCGGAACAGCTTCGCGGGATCATCGCAGTGGTTGTAAGCGACTTTGCAAATGGTGGCTGTAGCAGCTTCTGCGTTATTGGAAGGCAGTAGATCCTTGCATCCGAGAAGGGCATTGAGCAGCGAGCTCTTGCCGGCTCCGGTGGACCCTTCAACGCCAACATGAAGTTCAAAGACAGTTTTCTGTGCCGCGAGAGAGTCTGCTAAGAGTCAGATAGGGTTCAATGGCATGGTATTGCAATCGCTCCAGTTGTAACTAAGTACTCGCCTACGTCCTCAACCCAGCTCTCGAGGTGCTTGCTGCCGCCAAACACCTCGGCGCCCTCCGTCGAGTGAACGCGATCCTTGATGAGGCGCGCAAGGCTTGCGGCATTCTCAATGGCATCATCGAGGGCCTTCTGAAGTATCTTATCCCGAGCCAAAGAGCTGACACCGAGACTCTGCCAAGCAAAAGCGGACTCGCCTTTCGGCTCGCTAAGATCATAAGCCATGATTTGGCTTCCCTGTGGCTTCTTAATGACTGCTGCTGCTGGTGGCATGATTTTGGTGTGAAAGGAAACCTAAAGAGACGGCTTGCTCATTGGATGTTTAGTTAAGGGAGAATAGGTACTCGATGAAGAAAAGTCGAATGATGTTACGCGAAGAATAAAACTGCGCAACTGAGAGCACCCGTCAGGGCCGATGTGAGGTAATGATTTTTCTTGAGGGTAATGAGGAATTGTGAAAGAATTTGAGCAAAAGGCCCCCGAAATAGAAGGGGAAGAGGCAAGGCCGAGCTCTCGTTCTCGGGAAGGAGCGTTGAGCAGGACTCGCGGCTCGGAACCTGAAGGAAGCCTTGCTAACGTGATGCAATAGCGGAAGTAGGGTTACTCAAATGGCTATGGAAGGCTTTAGAAGATTACTCGGGTGGTTAATTAGGGATTGAAGAGGGAAATGTTCGGATTCGGGTCACTGGCAGAGACGATAGTGGCCGGAGGGTTGGAGAAATTTGGAAACTACCTAGGTAGAAAATGACGTAGTGAAGCTGGCCTAAGCCATCAAGAAGGAAACATGCCGAAGAGAGTAGATTCAAATTGGAAAGGGCCGCAGGGAGAAGAAGGCCGTCGAGAAGAGGCAGGGTATGTATGGCAGGATGAGGCAGAGCCAATACCGAGGCAGAAAGCTGTGAGGCGAAAGAAGGTTCCTTCCTCAAAACGAGGTTTGCGAGTGCTCACAGTGTTGTGGTAACCAGGTGAGGCGGCGGTCATCGGCAGAGGAGATACGAAGAGGGGACTCGAAAGGGAGCAAAAAGAGGTCTTGGCGACACGATACAGGGCGAGATACGGGGACCTAGTGCAAGGCTGAGCTCGACAAGGGCCTCCCCGTCCAGTCTGTAGCTTTCACCGCTCTGGCACATACTAGGTAGTATTCAACTGGAAAGCGCCATCCATGGATTTTGTGGCGGTAGGAGCGAGGAACCCGCAGGTACTGGATTTAAGCCGTTTGTGCCGCCTCCAGTGCGGACAAGGCTGGCGCGCCCACCACCTACTTCCCACTCTGCAGAGTCCCGTTCGACAACGGCTCTGTCTAGTACTAGAACGAACTACCTACGTCTCTATGCGTCTATACTCGTCTCCATAAGCCCCTATGCGAAGTACTGGGGACGAAACGGTGTTGTAGTGGAGATCAACGAATTTCCAGCGGGTCTTCGCAGAGCCAAGCTTTCTGTATTGTTTCCCGCTTCACCTTTCCTTCGTCCCTTCTTCTTTGTTTATTATGACTTCATTGAAACAACTCGCAGGTTTGAAAGTGGAGCGAGCTAAATACCGTAGGGCCCTGAAACCCCTGCCGTGAGGATATTGCGGCGAAATTAGAGGACCGTGGCAGCAGATACTCGCCTCAAGGCTACGAGCTACCGGCAAATCTTCTGTTTCCGAGACACATTCATTGTCCAGATGCCCTGCCTAACGACCTCCATGTTATCCATCGTTGTATATCTCCGGTCACAGAGACTTTGCGTAGATTTGGCGGGGAGAGGATAAAGGGACTGCTAGCAGAATAATTATCAAAGATTCAAAACCCCTGCCAAGTGCCAAGGTAGATACATCCGCAACCAGGGAACTTTATCAAGACTTAACTTGCAGAACAAATACACTTTGAGAAGCATAAGTAAACAAAATCTTCTGACAGTCCATGAAGTAATTGCAGTGCTAGAGCTAGACATTACCGATACATCATCATGATACGCCACGCAACCTGGATATAATAAATACCGTTCCAAAGTCCCAACTCCGTTCAATCTCTCGGGTATCGGGTATCGGGCATCAAGTCATCCGGAAGCAAGCCTTTTTCCAACGCAGAGAAAACCCAAAATTTTCGGACCAACTCCTGCAAAGCCAAACCCTACGATGGACCCTCGGAGATCCTCCCGCCAAGCCTGATGTTCAAACTGAGGAGATGACAGGTGCCAGCTGCCAGCTGCCGTGTAACGAGGTACCGAGACGATGTCAGGCTGAGAAGATGGAGCCCTTGTAACGTTTGATGTTGCCGAGATGACGAGCGAGTGTGTGCGGCGGTGATGATGATGGGAGTGATGCAGTTTAGACGCAGTCTTCGCATTGGCCGTGCTTGCAGTGCGAGCAGCTGGTGCTGATGACGAGCATGGATCCGCACTTGCAGCAGCGAGGCTGGGTGGCCGACATGATGGGCAGTTGAGTGTCTGAAGTGGAAGTGATGTATGTCGTGATGTTTTTCGCCCAAATGAGAGACACAGTTAAGGTTCTTTTTGATGGTATGTATGTATACTGGAGGACAGATGGATGGAGAGAGAGAAAGTAAAAAGTCCCCAGGATGGATGGGACTACGTGAGGAATGCGGGGATGGAGGAGCAAGATATACCCAGATCCTTCACCTACCCCGTGTTGCCCGGTCTTAGTTCAGTGGCAACAGGTGTGTGTGTGTGATGGGTTGGCAAAGGCTTGGGAGTCACACGACACTAACGACGAATGGGGAGCTTGGATTGATGGCTGCCGCCTAAGCCCGGCGGCACTGGTCGCAGCCTTTCCGAGTTTTGGTTGAGAAAAGGACTTCTCGGGTGCCTGGCGCGCAGAGAACTCTGTGGGATCTGTGGGATCTGCGGGATATTTGATGAGATGTTTGGCATTTTCTGGCATGTTCAAGGGTTCACAAAGAGCCAGGTTGCAGGCCGTGAAGAAGCTCTGCCTGCATTAGCTCCAGGTTGGGGGGGTCGATCGTAGCTTCCCCGCAGCAAGGGGTGCCAATGAGAGGATTGCCATAAGGTTTACGCATTTGGTAACTGGAGCTCTCGTGGGGGGCGACTCGGCACTCTCCGGCTTACACTAGTTCCTTTCCGCACGCACAGTGGGCAACAACTGACTGGAACTGTGGAACCTGGAACGATCCTCTGGAAGTGGGGGAGAGTTGATGTTCTCCATCCTTTGTGCTTTGTGGGAGCTGTCGACCTCCCTCCGACTCATCTTCCAAGATCTGAGCCCGCAGGCTCGGTTCAGATCCCGTGACAAGACAGCCGCCCAGAGAGAGACAGACCCCTGTCCAGGCAGAAATCTCGAAACGCCTGTGCCGAGGCTTCTGGAGGCTACAAGACCTCAAACCTGACCCAGTTCCTTGCAGTGCCTGGCTCCCTGGGTCAGTCATATGGAAGGAGTTGAGGCTCCGGGACGAGCAACCTATCCACATGGAAGGCGCATTGGCCAACTGTGGAATGTTTGCTGGGACAATTACAGTGGGCTGAGACCTAAAAGGAATTATTGGAGGCGCTACGAACTGAACAGGCAACAACCGCGGGGCTGGGCCCAAATCTCCTTATCTTAGGCCGAGCTTAACCTCACTCACTGGAGACACGGAGTTGAGATGCTTCTAGTCTGCCTTTTTGACCAATTGTGTATACAACGTTATGCACCATCTATCTCAAACTAACTGCCCGTGGTTTGGCGTTTTTTGCGGTTTCGTTCTTTGTGGCAACCATCGCGTCAGCCAGCGTTACTGGTTAGCGCCGTGGGCCTGGTAACTACTCCATACTCGGAACTCCACTCTGTGAGCTAGCGATTCTAACAAAAGCCTTGTAACAAGCTTGAAGGAGGCGCAGAAGTAGCATATTCAGCATGCAAGACCCAAAGAAACATTTGACCCAGACATGAACAGGATATCGTGGTCGTGGTTGGCGACAAAGGGATTCTGCTCTCCCCAACCAGACTGTTTTGAAGCTTCCAAAGAATACCCCCATTAACCAGTACCCCGCCTGGAGTCTGTTCACGAAAACAAAAGGTCCAGGGTTGCTGGTCGCACAGCCACTGGCCAGTGGATATGAAGGACGGTTCATGCAGCCACAGCACGCGAGGCGTTCTTTTTGGTGAGATTAGGGCAAATCCTGGGGCGCATTCGGTGGCGCTTTTCCGAATCCACTAGTTCTAATTAGTTCCAGGCCTCCAGAATCTAAGCACCTCGACGGTTAACTTGGCCCAACTAAGCAACGACATGCGAGCGAGACGATTAATCCGGTGCTGGGGCAATCTTAAGGACTTGGTAGCGTATTATAACTAATTCAGGCTTTATTTTCTATCCCATCGTCATCTTCATTGACCTGTCAAACACTTGAAACCAACGCAAATATCAAAAAGTTTCATTTTTGGTTGCGTTTTGATCTCTCCAAAACTCACGTCCCTCTAGCCGTCAGCTCTCACTCATCAACAAGCTGACGGCAGATCTGCTGATAGGTTGTTCTCCTTGGCGACTGCGCTTGCGGCTGGATCGTAGGCCGGCGCCAGGAAATCGGCCAGGGCCTCCAGGTCTCGGTATTCAGACCCAACTCGCCCATGTCCGACCCCTGACCCAGTGCCCAGTGGAGAGGAACCGCCATACGCTACTTTCTGTCCCATTTCTTGACCAAGCAGCGCCAGCAAGCTGTGCATCGTTAGTGGATAACAACAGCCAGAGGTAAGCTTTGCCGGCCACGTTGGGACCTCCTAATGGCTCCCTCTCCTCGAATCCTGCTTCGACTTCACATGGCCTTTCAAGCATTGTCATCCGGTGTCAACAGCTCAAGGGTCACCTGCCGACGTGTTTGCTTCCAAGTGTGGCACTGTAAATCACAATCCGGCGGCCGTCAGTTGCCTTCCACAGCTACTTATCAACGAGTTGCCGAACCTTCTGGTTTTCATTCCACTTTCAACCAACTTGGAAGCAACAAGAGTTAACTCACATCCTCGCTCAGCTTCACCACCACACTTCAAACTTGCCACCAACCACAGCCATGGCTCGCTTCGGTATCTTCCGCAGCGCCAGCAATACTACCTTGAACGAGAAGACGTTGCCTATTCGGCCAAAAGAGGATGCCCAGGTTGGGGTCGCTGGCCTCTTGCCCACGGCGCCATCACTCAGCATACACCGTCTTCCCTCCCAGGACGGTATCATAGTAAAGGTTCAGCCACCGCAACAGCCAAAAGACCCCCGCATGCACCACGTCCCCTGCGACATTGTCCTGGTCATCGACGTTTCTGGGAGCATGAGCGCCGAGGCGCCTGTGCCTTCAAATCCTGGCGAAAAGCAAGAGAGAAATGGCCTGTCCGTATTAGACCTGACAAAACATGCTGCCAACACCATCTTGGAGACTCTTGACGAGCACGATCGTCTCGGAATCGTCACATTTGCTCACACAGCCAAGGTTGTCCAAACGCTCGACCCGATGCACAAGGACAACAAAAAGAAAGCAACAAAGAACATCGACAGTATGAAGCCCACGGGCATCACTAACCTATGGGGCGGTATCGTAGAAGGCCTCAAACTATTCGGAAATGACGGTTCAAACGGCCGAGTGCCAGCGTTGATGGTCCTGACAGACGGTGTGCCAAATCACATGTCAGTCCCCTCAACCGAAGTGTCTGATAGTTAATGTCTAACAGCAGTCTTTCCCAGGTGCCCTAAATCAGGATATGTCCCCAAACTGCGCAAAATGAATTTGCCAGCCACGATACACACCTTTGGGTTTGGCTATACCCTACGATCGGGCTTGTTGAAATCCATAGCTGAAATCGGCGGTGGGAACTACTCGTTTATTCCAGATGCCGGCATGATTGTGGGTTACCTTGACCCCCTTTCGTCAGATCTGCTCTTCTTCCACTTGATACTAACGAGTTACCAGGGTACCGTTTTCGTCCATGCTGTGGCCAACCTCCAATCGACGTTTGCCAACAACGCCGTACTCCGATTGACATATCCAAAGTACCTGAAACTTGAAGAGACAACCGGCGAGTCCGTCGACAAGCAAGAGCCCGTCCAGCTAGAAGGGGACGAGCCAGGCACCCCCATGCAACTATCAATTTCTCTCAGTAACCTACAATACGGCCAATCACGAGACATCTACCTGCGCTTCGACAACTCGGTCAAAGACGCCCTTGAATATGGATTCAACGTCGAGGCGCCCCCGGTCGTCGCAGCAGAGCTCCAGTACCAGCAGCTCACCCCAGTCAAAGAAAAATTGCGGATATTCCAGGACGTCCTCGACTTCACCCCAACACTCTCCGCCGCCGAGGCAGCTTACCACATCTCCCGATCCGCCATCGTCTTCTTCCTCTCGGCCCTCTCTCCCTTGCGAGACGACGGGGAACACCAGCCGCTCTCCTCTCTTCCCGAGGACCTCCCTTCCAAACTCCAGCAGCTCATCACCACTCTCCCCGCGAACAGTCCCGAGTTCGCCCACGACGCTGCCTGCCAGTCCCTCCTCGAAGACCTCTGCGGCGCCGACCCAAAGGGCCAGATCAGCTTGGCCCTCGGCAACCCGACCTTCTACCACCGCTGGGGGAAGCACTACCTGGCATCGCTCGCGGGGGCCCACGCCCGGCAGATCTGCAACAGCTTCAAAGACCCCGGCCCGCTCATGTACGGCGCTTCTAGCCTGCTGTTCATCGTGTGCCGCGACCTCCTCGACGCCGCGTTCGATAACCTCCCCGCGCCGAAGCCGAGCAATATCACGACGGACCAGGGGCACGGGCATTCGGGCTACAAGATAAAGATGAGCGCGTACAATCGGTCGAGTAACCCGTGCTTTGCGGGTTGTTCGACGGTCGCCGTGCTGGCTTCTTCTTCTTCTTCTTCGGGCGGCGAGGGAGAAGTGGAGGACGAGAAGGTGACCACCATCCGTATTGGCCGCTTGCGTGCGGGCATGCGTGTGCCCACGCCCAAGGGGCCAAGAACAGTTGTCGCGGTGCTCAAAACGCCCGTCAAACAGGAGAGGATGTGCATGGTTGTCGGCGAGGCGGGGAAGTCATCGTTGTTAGTCACGCCGTACCATCCCATCTCACTTCCAGGAGGGAACACCTGGAGCTTCCCCAAAGATATCGCCCAGACGACAGTCCGGTACACCGGGTGCATCTACTCGGTCTTGCTGCAGAGGGATACAGACCCAGACGCACACGCCATCATGGTCGGCGGAGTATGGGGTGTCACGCTCGGCCATGGCTTAACTGTCAAGGAAGAAGACGAAGAGGCAAGGGACCTGAGGACGCATCACTTCCTGGGGAGCTATGATTCGGTGGTGGGGAGCTTGGCCACGCTGCATCGCGGGCGAGGCGGTGTGGTGCTGGGCGGAGGGGTGAAGCGGGACCCAAAGACAGGGCTGGTGGATGGGTTCCAGCGCGCCTCGGCAGGACAGATCCGCAAGGTTGTGGCGGCGGCGGCGGCGAGGAGAAAGAAGCGCGCGGTGAGTGTCTAAGGGAGGGACAAATGGATAATTGCCGGGGTTTTGGATTCTGCATTGAAGTTTGGTTTTAAGGACGCGTTGGTTTTATGGAAGCGTCGCGAGTTTGCATGAATCGTATGGATAACAGGGATACAGCATTAGTTCTAGAATTTTGGGGGTTAATTTAACCACTGAGAGACTTCTATCTGTCTGTGCCACAGCTGTGTGTGCCTTGATCACTGTCTTGTTGTTGTGTTTGAAAATAAATATATGGTCTTTTCAAAGTCTGTGATTTTTGTGCTGCTCAGTTTTTGTATCACCGTATTTTCTTTGCCCTCCTTAGTAGTACCCCAGGATTAAAGCAAGCTTTATTGTGGGAAAAGGAGATCGGACTTTTTCCGCGATATAATGCAGCGAATATCGTCTATGATTTAAAACCGAAACACACTTGCTCTACTAAAACCAGGTTCAGGAAATTTTAAGTTCTATGTGTCAGGTATTTAGAGGCGAGGAACTTCAAGCAACTCGTTGTGTTGCATAATAGGGGGTGTTGGTTTACCTTCCTCTTTTTATTTTAGGAAACTCCTTTTTCCACAGATAACATTAATGGCTTCTCCTGCAGCCGGACCTTTCTTGGGATGAAACTCCTTGAGCCCAGTCAACTGTAACGAATGGATAATTATATTTTTATTATTTTATTTCCCACTATGTAGTAAAGGAATTTATATTCCTTGCCCATTGCACACCATGAGTTTCATTGCGACCCGTAGTAAGATGATACCAAGTTTGAAATAAATGGCACAAGACGATGTTTTTACCATGTCAACCAAAGGATGAAGCCACAAATTTGTCGCGGAAGGAGACGACGATGATGGTGCCCGATGATAATTGTGTGTAAGGCAGTGCTGGTTAATTATCAAATACACTGTATAGTGCATTGAGTATCATCGCGGTATGAAATGAAGCAAAATATAAATAGTGTAGAAGCCAGAGTTCAAATTCAGGTCAAAAAATACCCAGTTACAATCCCCCACTACTAATTCATATTATCTTATTTTTTTTTTTTCAATGAGGCTGTTGGAAATATACCCTCGGCCCACTAAGGTGTTGATATCCCGAGACACCGGAATACATGAGGCTGAAAACTTCATGCTTTGATTGGTTATTGTAGGTGCATGGCATGAGGCCTACAATTTGAAGGCCCAAAAAGAGGGGTTCTTGACCGCAGCTAGAATGCTGGTAAGTCATACTCATTCCTTTCTCACGCATCTCATTTCTCGTCCCTTTCTGACTCGTCTCATTTTGTTGCCATCTTGTAAACCCATCAACCATTCTACAGAAACTCAAACGCCATGGCTACAGCCAGCACATCTTACACGCTTGTCGATTCGGCCGAATCGGTGCTGGATCTCATCGAGAAGATTCGGAAACCCCCAATCAACGTCCCCACGCTCTTCCTAGACTTGGAGGGCGTCAAGCTCTCCCGCCATGGAACCATCTCTCTCGTCGCCATCTTCGTCGAGCCCCTGAATCACACCTACCTCGTCGACGTCCACTCTCTCCAAGCCGCGGCATTTTTCGTTGCGACTGAGGACGGGACCTCCCTCAAGACCATCCTCGAGGCTCCTACCATCAAGAAAGTCTTCTTCGACGTCCGCAACGACTCGGACGCCCTGCATCACCACTTCGGCATCCAACTCGCTGGCATCGAAGATGTCCAGCTGATGGAGCTGGCGGCACGGCCCCGCGGCCGCAGAATCTATCTCATGGGGCTCGAGAAGTGCATCGCCCGGTTCGTGCCGGTGCCCGTCGAGGAGCAGCACCGGTGGAAAGAGGCCAAGGCCAAGGGGCTCAAGCTGTTCGCCCCGGAGCACGGGGGCTCGTATCAAGTGTTCAACACGCGGCCGCTGGACCCGGAGATTGCGTTGTATTGTGTCAATGATGTGCGGTTTCTGCCGCAGCTCCGGACGGCGCTCTGGGAAGAACTCAGTATTCCGTGGCAGAATCGCGTGCTGAATTACTCCAGGGGCCGGGTGGACGAGTCGCAGCACCCGGCTTATGAGCCAAATGGAGAAACCAAGAGGTTTGGCCCTGAGAGGTGGAATGACATTTAAGGAGTGGAGATCTTCCTTTTGGGCTGCTGGTTTTGGACATGTTGTCACAGGAGAATGTTTTGGATAATGGATCACAAGGCATTCTGTTTGTTGTAGATTTCAACACACGTGAGTTTTGGCAGGACCTAATTGAACGGGCTTCTCCTCTGGAGCGTGTTAAGACGGGAGTGCCAGGGAACGTGAAGGAAGGCTTTCTCAATTGACGGCGCTGGCCAAGGGAGCAGAGAAGGTTATGACTATAAATCAAATATTGCTGTTAAAAATTGACATCATGGCCTGTTGTCTTCCATCTAATGTTGTTGTGAATGGGTTTGGTGTGACGGAATGTGTTCCCAAGTTCATCTGCATCTGCAGATGCACAACCTGGTCCTGGCTGCAAAGTCTCGACGCTGAAAGTGGGGTTGCTGTCAAGGCAGGCCCCACATCTGATTGTGCGTGGAGGAAAAAAGTCACCTTCAGCTGCTCACAACTGGCAGCCGGGCAGAATAAGCCTGCCCCACTTGCACTTTTTTTCGGGCGAATCAAATTTCCCCACTACTTTCATAGGGCTTTGAAGCCCTTCCAAAAATTTGGCGAGCGCCCTTGCAAGTCCGACCTCCAAATTGCATCTGCTTCACCGACCGGTGATACCTTTCGACGACAATCAGCAGTGCTTGATCCACAAACGGCACAATGGTGAGTGATACCTCTGGCGATGCAGTTCCCGAGTGGATTTGATTGCATTTCTCGAGCGATGAGCCGTTTTGCTGACCAAAGATTCTTCTTGTCTCCAGGCGATCAAGCACAATCAGCAAATCCCCCACAACCGTGAGCATTTCCATCCACGACGGTGGTGATGACGACAACAACTGCTCCCGCTCGGAATAGCGGCGAGACAAGAACAGCGAGACTGACAGAGATGTCACAGATTTCCGCAAGGATTGGCAGAGGCGTGTGCGGTGCCACTTCGACCAGGTTCGTGAACGACCACCAGGGACTGGGCTGGGACTTTGAAAATTTGAGAGACGACGAATTCTGACATATCTGGATGGAATATAGCCCGGCAAGAAGGTCACCCGCCGTATCGCTCGTCGCGCAAAGGCCGCCGCTGTCGCTCCCCGCCCCGTTGACAAGCTCCGCCCGATTGTGCGATGCCCGTTAGTCAGCCCCAGCGAAATCCACAAGCTCCCCCGAGCCGCGAGACATGTTCTAACCTTTGATGATATAATGCAGTACCGTCAAGTATAACCGCCGCACACGTCTCGGCCGCGGTTTCTCCATCGCTGAGCTGAAGGCTGCCGGCATCCCCAAGCTGTATGCCCCCACCATCGGCATTGCCGTTGACCACCGCCGCGCCAACCTGTCCGAGGAGTCTCTCGCCGCCAATGTCGAGCGCCTCAAGGCCTACGCGGCCCGCCTGATCGTGTTCCCCAAGAACTCGAACAAGCCCAAGAAGTCCGACACCCCCAAGGACCAGCAGACGGCCGAGACCACGCAGAGCATCCGCGCTGCGTTCACCAACGAGGAGCCCATTGCCGCCGGATTCTCCGAGATCAAGAAGAGCGACCTCCCCAAGAACGTCGAGGGTGGTGCCTACAAGCAGCTGCGGAAGGCGAGATCTGATGCTCGCTATATCGGTGTCCGGGAGAAGCGTGCGAAGGACAAGGCCGATGCCGAGAAGGACAAGAAATAAGCGGTTGGCCGCGGCGTTGGCGACGAATAGGAACAAGATATTCCCTGCGGTGTTCGTTTGGCTGGTTCTGGTCTCGCTTGCATGCTTTCCCTGGTAAACACCGGATGAGGATATGTGGTTCCGACCCATGTGGCCGTGTAGCTTCGGGGACAAGGGGTTACAGAAAGTTTACGCGCATCATAGGGATTTTCTAGAGCGTCACAAATGAATGGACACGGAAAAGCATGACAACTGACAAGACCACATTTTTTCAGATGATGTTTGCCCCGATATCATTGAGCAGCCTAGTTGACAGATGATAATAACTGGCGCCTTGATAATCACTGTCCCTGTCTAATACAGTTTGTTCAAGAGTTATAATAACCGAGACTTTAAGCACTCGGATGATGATCCTGCTTGGACTCTTGCCATATCAACTCGCTGCCTTTACCTAGCATCTCCTCAAGCAGCTTCTTCTTCGATGGCGTCAGCAAGTCTGAATAGCTCTGCAAGATCTTTGCCACCAGCACCACCCCGTTCGCGCGGTCGGCCTTGACCAGGCCCACGGCCTGTTGCTTCGGATCCGCCTGCTGCGGTTCTAGCTCAAGACTACTTATCAGCTCCCCCGCCCCAGGTTTCTTTATGTCGTCGTCGTCGTCCAGTGAAACCTCACCCACAGCCTCAGCCAGCGACTCGTCCTTCTCCTCCTGACCACCCTCGTCGTCGCTGCCAGTAACCCTAGCCACTATATCTTCTTCCCCCGTGACAGCCACCGCCAGCGCCCGCAACGCCTCAGCAGACTCGAGCACGCGTAATACCATCTTTCCACCGGGGTGTCCCCCGCGGGGGCGGGTCATCAGCGCCAGCACCAAGATCGCTTCGGACCGCACGGCCGGGAACCGCTGCTGAGTGAGCAGGCTAGTGAATGCTGAGGCGATTCCAGTGCCGTGGGTCGCGTAGAAATAGTCTTGGGAATTTTCAATTTCATGTTCGAGATTGTTGTCGTCGTCGTCGTCGTCGTCGTTGTTGTTGTTGTTGTTGTTGTTGTTGTTGTTGTTGTTGTCCCATGTCCATTCCGAGTTGAAGATCTCGAAAAAGGCTTCCTCAATGGATTGGCCTGGAGGCTGGTGCAAGGCGCGGCATACAGCGCATACGGCGCGCGCGATTTCCATCTTGGTGGGTTCTGTGTCGAGATGGGTGGAGAGGGACATGAGGGCGTGGAGGTTGCTGATGCTTCCGCTGCCGGCGGGCAACGGGGTGCAGATCACGCGCGCGTTGCGACTGCAGTTGGTGAGTAGGAGACGGGTGAGACTCATGGCGGCGAATTGGACTTGTGGCTGCGAGGTGGTGGTGTTCCAGAGACGCGGGAGGATGATCGGGAGCAGGCTGGCGCCGAGGATGGCTTTGTTGGCGGTTGGGATGGCGAGGTTTTTGAGGAAGCTGAGGACGGCGTGGGTGAGTTGGGCGGACGGAGGAGGATGAGTGCTCCTAGGTGAGAGGGTGTTGGCGAGGTAGGTGTGCACATTTTTCTTGACGAGGGCGGTGCTGGCCTCGTCGGAGCGGCTGAGGTTGCCGAGTGACAAGCAGGCCGCGGTTTGGAGATGGGGAAACGAGGTTCCCAGCCAGGAGATGAATGTGCTGACGGCCGGGCTGTCGAGTGGGTAGGCGGATGTGAATTCTGGTAGAGCAGAGATGTCCGAGACGATGGTGACAAAGGCATTCCAGACTTGCTTGAGCTGGTCTGTGGTCTCACGCTCTGCGCCGGCAAGATCGAAGCGTGTGTATGTGTCGTAAAAGGCTTGCTGGAGGACTTCAAGCTTGCCTGTGTCAACTAGGGCTTTTTGGAACTGCTCGTATGTGAGATAGCCTAGGGCGGCTGTGCAGACTTCGGTAAATTCTTCCAGGTCGAGGGGGTATGTGTGGCTGGTTGCTAGGTTCAGAAGCACAGTGGCCGTAGATGGGTTGGCGACCTTGGGTTCAGGGGCTATGTTCTCATGCTTCAGTCCCAAACATATCTTCGGATGGAACGACATTAATAATACCTTGGTTGCAAAGCAGCCCGAGGAGCTGAGCAATGACACTAAGAGGCGGGTGGAGTTTCAAGAATCGTTCGCCAGCCAGGACATCAACCAGAAACCGGCTCAGACCAGCCTCGGAAACCTGGAGCTGTGCTGGTTCTGTTTATACATCAGGATCAGTTTTTTTTTAGTCGAAGTTGGAATAGCTGCCAGTTTCTTACCATAGTCGACGCAAATGTTGAGGAGCACGAGCAGCACGATGGGAAGCAAGAAATCGTCTGCCACAAACTTGACAAGAGTGCTGCCCAGTTGTCCTGATGTGACCACGCGTGCCCTGTTTTCATCTGAAGCCAGGTTAACCTATTATTAGCCTCACACATACTACATCGTCGTCTTATTAGATAAGGAACGAAACATCAGGCATACCGCAGTCAGCAGCCGAGTTGCCCACCAGGCGGAGGATGTGTTTCTGCAAAAGCGGCGGCAGCTCATCGCCGCCCCCAAGAACAGAGAGAAAGAACTCGAGCAGTCCAGAGTCTCCGATGGGCAGTCTCCAAGAGGCTATCAAGTCACCAACACATTTTATCAGTGAGACAAAGACAAGCAACCCAAAACACTCCGAATAAGAAGCAGCACTCACCATCTCTCGCTCCATCAGCCACCTTCTCAGCAATCAGAACTAGAAACTCTGGGCGTTCAGGCCAGACGTCCTGAGCAGCGGCAAGCACCTCTCGCAACTGGTTCGTCCGCCATGCGTTTGTGTCATTCGTCGACGTGGGTGGGTTGGCCTGGATCAGCGCCACGAGATCTGCTGCTGTTCGTGCCATCTTTTATCTCGTAAGCAGCTAGATAATAGGTAGGTAGAAAAAATATAGTGCTTTGTACCAAGTCTGAGTTGTCAAAAAGGTCCAACTCTCAAAACGGTCAATCGACTGATAAAGCAAAGCGGCGGGTCCCGTTGGATTTGGATTGCGGGGTCCCCTTTCAGAGCAACACAAACACACGACGGCAGGGCAGGATACGAGTGGATTTCTTTGACGGGCCAAGAATTTGATACAGCTCATATATCTGCTTAAAGTCGGGCACAACGAAGCAAGATATTCGCCTTTGTAATAGGTTGCCTTTGTAATAGCGTCGAGAAGAAAGTCAATTTTAAAACTGGCTTGCCTCAAGTCAGCCACTTCACGCCACTGCCTGCCGAGGATGATGGCCCGTGCGTCCAAGACCGACAAGTGTAAAGTATCAGGGGCGCCAAAACAACTTGAATATGTTTGGAGCCAAGAAGGGCGCGCTCTACATCAACACCCCATGTAATTTTTCTACATTATACATGATACAACACGGCGGGAATCTTGACATAGTATACAACAGATCTATCCCTCACAACACGAGATAGACGGGGGCCGCCATGCCCACACGTTCAGTCACCCCCAACCCACCTCTTCTCGACCGCCTTACCAAAGCCGCCCGTGCCAGTGACAGGCAGGTCGCGCTGCTGGAGCTCGCGCGTGATGATCTTCCACCGACCCACCATCTTCTCCTTGTCTACCGGTGTGACTCTCCTGGGGAACACCTTGACGTTGGGAAGCTCTGGGAGAACGCCGCTGGCCTCGAGCAATTCGGCAAGCTTCTTGGGCTTGGGTGGCGTAATGACCTGTGCCAGAACGGCGCCGGCATTGTTGACTCCCATCAGCTTGGCATCTGAGAGAATGTGTCCAGTATATCGCTGAATCCGCTGGGCCATCTATTGAAGTTCATGTCTGATCAGTACGTGAACATCCAGACAAGAAGCTTGTCAGGACAATAGATGTCTAGACTTACGTAAAACTTGAGAGCCGGGTCTGCAATAGACGCTGACTTCCACGTGCTGTCCTCCTCCCACTTTGTCACCAGCTGTTTCGCCCTCTGCAGCGTAATGGTCGGCCCGGGAGTTTCAGG
Organism: Lasiosphaeriaceae sp. G1095; assembly: GCA_027569635.1. Lineage (NCBI taxonomy): Eukaryota > Fungi > Ascomycota > Sordariomycetes > Sordariales > Lasiosphaeriaceae > Lasiosphaeriaceae sp. G1095. Next base: position 269,864 of record JAPDFK010000003.1, on the reverse strand, counting down.
AACCAGGGTTCCCTCAGCCACAGGCGGCGGGCGACGCAGGACTTGCAGAACGCGGAAGTAATCCCCAATAGTCGCGAGCGACGGAGTGCCGTCTTCCGCAACAACCACCTTTGACTTCTCGACGACCTTGGTCATCTCCCGCGAGGGGTTCTCTTTTGCCAGAGGCGGCATTTTCCCTGGCCCCTGGCCGCGCGTCTTCTTGCTGTTCTTGTCGGCATAGAACTTCACGGCAATGGCCTCGACGAACGCCCTCTTGACGAGAACCTCGAGCATGGCCGGGTCCGTGACTTTCTCCTGCGGCCCATAGCCGACGTACTTCTTGGAAGGGCCCCAGTGCGCTGGGTTGTCCCACCAGCCATCCAGACCGCCAACCTCTTCCAGGCCGAGACCAAACTCGGCGGGTACGTATTCGGGATCCACGACATCGCTCGGGTAAGGGGCGACAGAATGTTCGCCGGGGATCACGAGGTCGGTCTCGGGAAGTGCTGTTCGGGTGGTGTCGTCGAGATATTCTTCAGAGTATTCGTACAGCTCTGTCTCTTCCGCCTCGGCCGGAATAACAGTCTCGCCTTCAGTTGCGAGGTGTGCGGAGGCCTTTTCGGGGGCGGCGGCAAGTCGGGGTGCCGAGGAGGAGAGGCATCGCCGTTGGTTCTGGAGTCTGCTCTGCCAGACCTTGTGGTTCGGTCGAGCTGAGAGGGTTTGTGTTGGGGAGAGTTCGCACTTGAGCAGCGTGGCTGCAGGAGTCCGGAGACAAATTGATGACGACGTTGGCAGAGCCGAAGCTGGGCTTCGTAACCTCGGTAAACGGCGCATTTTGGGTGTGTTTTGGGTGGTCAATTGGCGTGGCCGTTGACGATGGTTTTTTTTTTTCGGGGACCGAGTCTCGCGAATTTGGGACGGCAACGATTTCCAGTCGCGCCAGCAGCAGCTTCCTTCCAACCCAAAATTTCAGGTCCTGCAACGGGTCTAATCGGCACTGGAGAAGAGAGCATGCGCCACAACGTGTGGCTGGAACAGCGTATTAGCTCTCTCGAATTGGGGCGGGGCGGGGCGAGAGGAGCAGGCTCTGGAACCCAGCAAAGCCAATCCAAAAATTCGCATTCGGATGATCTGAGGTTGACGAAGGTGGAGCAGAAAAAAGGGTCGGGTCGGGAAGAGCTCCAAGGAGCAGCTGTCGAGCCACACACGCCTTTTTTTCCCCCGACGACAACGACGAACTTAATTCAGACAATCCCCTTGCTCCAACTCATCTACGGCCCCGACAGATAATACATAATACCACAGGGCAACAATCTTCAATGCCCATCATCACAGCTCCGCGGAGCGTCTCGGACGCGACGCGATTTACGCCCACAACGCCGCATGCCAGCTCCAAAGCTGCCGAGCCCCGATTCGCCTCGCCGAGCAAGGCCGCCAGTACCCCCCGAGCAGGCGCTGCAGCTGCACGCCCGAGCGGTGGTGGTGGGGGCGGCCCGAGGTTCACAGAGACACCAGACCAAAAGGTTACGCGGTTACGAGCTGCCCACCAGCGGGCGAGGGATGCCAAGATCTCCAAGTTTGATAAGATTGTCGACCATGGCCGCCGCTTCTTCGACGGAGCCCACAAGCTCACCGTTACTGGGCTGATTGGCGCTACGAGTATGCTCTGCACCTCCCTGCCTTCCGTCGGTGCTTTTCCTCTAACCCCCTATTTCTTCGCATAGTGCTTGCCGGCCTTCTCACCGTCTACACGGCCGCCGATATGATCATGTACAACAATAAGCGCAAGGCCGAGTTCATCGAGGCCCAGAAGAAGCTCGAGGCAGACAGTCTGGAGGCGGCACGGCTAGCCTACATGACGGGCAAGGCGACCGAGGACCAGATCCTGCTCGTGGAAGAAATGATAGAGCGCGAGCGGGAGACGGGCCAAAAGGCAGGCTCACACATCTTCACCAAGGTGCCGACCGTGCTGGGCGCGCCCATATCTGCGGATACCACCAAGAACACCAACACAACACAGCCGCAAAAGGTAACAGAGGCAGCGACATGGCCACAGTCTACACCACCAGCGCCGGCACCAGCAGCAGCAAGCGAAACGCAACAACCAAAGAAGAACAAGGACGGTGTGCTATGGGCATGGATGACATCATCTTTAAAAAAGGAGGAGGAGGGCACAACTGTGGGCACCTCGGCGCCGAGGCTAGGCTGGGAGAGCCTGAGCGAGGAGGACGACAGCACCGGCGTCCGGGATAGCGATCTGGTCCGGGCTGTCGAGGACAAGGCGCTCGCAGCGCTCCGCAAGGAGAAGGAAAACCAAAGAAAGGGCGGGCCGCTGGACCGGGTGGGTCTGGAGGCGGAGGAGAAGAAGCCTGAAGAGCCCAAACGCAAAGGCTGGGGATGGTGGTGAACAAGCCCAATGGCTTGGGTGAAAAGCTGACCACACACATCATCAGCAGCACGCTGCCAAAATCGCTGCTGATGCCTCCATATTGTTGCAGAATACCTGCGCATGCGGTGCTGTGAATGATAATGGACAGGGAGTTTGCCGTTGCTATGAGAAGGAGAGTCCTACAACAACATCTCTGTTACGAGATCTTCCCAGGGCAGGGGACTCAAAGGGATATTGCTTGGAGGCCGTACCATACTGTTGTTTTGTAGAGAAAAAGGGATGTATGTACATAAACTCGGCGCCGGAGACTGTTGTACTTTATGCAAAGACATGAGGCTTCTAGCTAGTACTTATTTATTAAAACATTGAGTTTATTTTTGTTTACGTTTTTCGAATTCATCCCTAAATACATACTTTAACAATACCTATATAATGACTTGGCTCAAAAAGACAAAAAAAAAGCAAATCATCATGGCCATACGTCGACGATTTTCTCAGAACGACTATGGGAAAATGCAAGATGTCCCACACATGGGGTGGCTTGGAGTGAGAATAAATGTAACCTTAATAACAGCTTTGAACATTTCGGACAGCCAAGGGGGAAAAGAGAAAACATGTTATTAAGGAAGCAGGTAAGAGCAAAAAGAAAAAATAAAAGAAATGAGAAAGGATAAAGGATAAAGAATAAAGAATACCGAAAAAAAGGGTTTGGACTTTCTCGGGTAGTCAACTTCAACACTGCCTATGCAACAACAATAAAGCAAGGGGAGGGAATACAAGGCACACTTGTATAGGGTAGTTGTTTAAATACATTTTGACTTTCATTTTCACAGAGCAACTAAAAATTTTTTTAAACTCCAATTTTATTAATCAGTGGCAGTTAGGTAGTAAATAAAATATGGTGACCATTTTCTGAAGTAGGATCCAAGTCTTTCACAAGCACCACTGCCTAAAGTGCAGAATGCGTACCCCAAGATTTGTGTAACTACGCACATATCAACCTTGGAAGTCTCCTCAACATGAAAAGCCGTCACCGAAATCCACACGTGTTCACAAATATATGCAAATATATATTTGAGTATGTGTGGATGTAATTACAGCATTTCTTTATTCAGCCATTACGGAGTATCCCTATGCGCTTTCCTCCCATTTTGACTCCAATTACCAAAGACAATGCGAATGATTGTGTACCCATCCCCCCTTTTCGTAGAGTAAGGACGGCGGCCCCATTGGCCGAGAGAGACTCACTCGCTCTCGCGACGAGTTTTTTTTTTTTTTTTAAAAAAAAAAAAGGCTACAATGTCTCCGCTTCCTTAATCTTTATCAAAAACGCTGTCCACTGAATAATGATATATGCCGCCCGAAAAAGAGATATACAAATGAATGGCTTTAGGATGGGGCTCAGTATGTCTTCACATAAACGTATCGCGGAAACTCATCGGTGAAATATTAAATCGTTAGGGTTTGTGCCCCATGTCGACGGGTGAACCACGTGTGTCTTCTCGCTCCGTATGGACCGTTTGAGACGGGACCGTTCTTTGCTCTTGCAAATCCTGTGTTTCGGATCCTCGACAACGTTTCTGGCGACTTCATGCTCGTCCTTCTAGGAGATGATGATATGGTTGAAGTGGCCCGGGACCTTAAGCCGGCATTTCTCGCAATCCGATCGGTAACCTATACTGAACGAACGCTTCATGCCGGGCTCCAGCGCCGTCCACGAGTTCAAAGTGTGTCTTGATCTCGTGTGCCCCTTCTTGGGTGAAGGGGTGGACAGGGACTCGACTTCCATAGCATTGCCGTTAGGGCTGTCGCCTGTCGGCGTGCACTCTCGCGGAGAAGGTGTAGAATCATGTGCTCCTAGTTCCACCGCTGAGCTTGCACGTGGAGGGAGGCCTGCTGAGTGCAAGAGGTGCCGGTGGTGGGCGAGATGATCCAGGTGGCCCATGTGGTGTTGTTGGGATGACGAGTCGAGGACCATCCTCGGGCTTTCCAGGCTGTCCTCTCCCCCGCTCTCACTAATAGGCGAGGGGAGGCGTCGGTTTTGCACTACGGCCCAGTCTGCCATGACTTGTGCGGTTCCCGCCGAGCTGTCAAACGACCGGGGTACGCTTTCGTGGCCCATCATGTTGGAGTCCCGAAGAGCCTCCATCAGAGAACCGGGCCCGTATGCCATCGAGTTTGAATCTTCGGGTGTGATAGCCAGCGGCTCACCGTGCAGGGCGTTTCCTGCAGCGCCGCTCCAATTGTTCCCGCGAACCTGCGCTGCAAAACTGCAATGAATCGGTGTTGGCATGCGACCGGCTATGCTGGGCACAACGGGGTCGGGGTGAAACTGTCCCGGCTCCAAGTGTTGCTGGCCCTGGCCCTGGCCGTCTGAATGGTGGTCGTGAGCCGGCAGAGAATCAGAGGTGTCCATCATGTCCATATCGCTGTCGGCCATTTCTGAAACCATAAGCGAGGCCGATAACCGCCGCTGGCAGACGAGTTCGGGCTCATCGGCCCATGTGTGTTGTGCCAGAACCGAAGGCTCTTCCGAGTCCGAGTCACCAGGCGTGATTGTTCGCGGAGGCGCGGGCACTGTGAAGGACGGGATCAAGTTGGTGAGGTTCGGAGGCTCGGCCCATCGTTTCGATTTGGGGGAAGCTCTGAGCGGTAGTGTTTGGAATCGTTTCTGCATCGCCAAGTCAATTCCTATTTCTTCAGAGAACAACTGCAGGCGCGGCAACCGGTTCAAATAAAGGCCCGGAAGTCAAAAGAAAGGGGCTGCTCACACTTCTGTGCTCTGTAAATCCAAGGGCGCCCCCGGACGACACATCAGCGTATTCGTCCTCGCGACGTCGCTTCCCATGGCCTTCGGGCCATTCGTGTTCGGCCATCATTGCGACGGAAGCCCTGGAACAGCCAGGCTCTGGAAATAAGAGTTGCCCGAAGTCGGTTGGTAGGTACAATTCTGGGGTCGAGTTGCGGATACCAATGGGTGGGATAGAATGGGGTGGTGGTGGGTTAGGGTGGGCTTATTATGTATGTATTAGTCGGCAGGCTCGAGACGTCGTCAAGACGGCGGATGGAAGGCCGCAGGGAGGAAGGGAGGAGGTGCTTGAATGGTCGGTCGGTCGACTCGGGTGGTCAAAACAATATTGCCGACTGGCGGATTGCAGCTCCTTTGCGTCTGGTCTCTGGTTTATTGTTCCCCTGGCTTGTTGAAGAAAGGGGGGGGTTGTCTTGGACAGTACACTGGGACAGCAGGCGTGTATCCGGACCGTACAGCACACGAATCGAGGAGGCGCAGTGGACGGCGGGAGGAGGCTGAAGGCAGCTGGAGTTGGGTTTGGTCCGGCGGCGGTAGCTCTCCCACCATCCGGATCTTTGGGGTAAATTTGAACTTGGGACCTTTGAGCAATGGAAGCTAGTCCAAACCAGATGGAAGGTGCCTGTAACCTGGAAGCTCCTGGTCGCTTTGGGTTCAACAATGGCTCTCGGCCACAGGTCGGGGGACGTTCCAGAAAGCTGTGCACGGCCTGGAAGAATGTTGCAAGATCGCAGAAACCAACAAGCTAAAATAATAATGAGAGAGAATCACTCCCACACGCCTTGGCCCGACACCTGCATTTGTCGATTTCAGAAATGCAATAGGCTGGGAGACGTCGAGGAGGCAGTTGGAACCCGCCCCCCCGTGGGGATTTCCCTCAAAGAATTGCAGCTGCGATTGGCGGGAGGGCACCTACGTCAGATGCAGCAGGGTTCCACGCCCACACAGGGGGCTGAAAGCTTGAAAGAATGAGGCAGCCACTGATAAGAGTCTCGGTTGGTCGAAGAGAAAGACGGGAGAGTTTTGGCGAGGCTACAAATCGAAAATGCGAGCTCCAAAAAGAAACCATCGACAATGTAGACATCCATCGGGGCAATTGGCGTGGCCCAGCCGATGTAGGTTTGCCTTTTTAGCGCCTCCATGCCCGTGAGCTCGCGCTGCACACGGTGGCGCGGCCGCTGGCTGGGCCTGCCGGCAGGTTGCGCAAGGGCCCTCAAAGAAGGAGTGAGGCAGATCCTCCTGAGCGGGGAGAGGTGGATCACTAGTCACCCATTCCCGAGTCGCTGGAGAGCATGTTCACCAAACAGGACGACCTGCAAAGGGTGGTCGGTTTCAGAATTGCTTCAAGAGCCCATGGATCCAGGGCGGCCAGAACCTCGACATCATCATCTCTGGACTCAGCTGTCTTGCCAAAGGGATGCCTTTTCTTAGACAGGCAAGCTCCCTTGGGCACATCATTGGCTCGCCCTCGCAACTCTCACTCTCACTCTCAACCAAGCGCGCACTGGCCGTCAGGCATGGATCATTTGCTCCAGTCTGGGCCCTCATGCTGTACGACCGATCATGATGAGAAATAACCCGTGGTCGAGTTCCGCCCCTCTCGGATCGCCAAGGGATTGCAAATCAAGCTATAATTCCATCACCCGGGGTTAAGCTGAAGCTGGCAGACATTCAAGGGCTGCTCACGTCTAAGGGCTGCTTGGTTCGTTGTTTCGTTGCTGACTTGCACACTTGACAACCGTCGAGTAAGCTGAACATGGTTCGAGGGATTGGCCACTGTCTTTTCCAAATTTGAGACATGCTTAACGTCCGCTGGAATACGGACCTTGATCTTCCTGCGGCCGCCTGGTCTTGAGTCCCAACGAATTAAGCTTGTTCCCCAAGGCCAGCTCGCGACCTCGTTGAAGATGTCCAACAATCACAACTCAATATGGACTGCACTCACATACCCCGGTCTTCAGATCAGGGGCTGCTTCCCCGACTCTCACAGCATATGTGGAGCGAGAACACGGCTGCCATCTTCAGTCGATCTGTCTGTCGATGAAGCAACAGACGTCTAAAATTGGACAAGGCTACAGATAGTCAGCTGATCTCACAGACAGTCCGAGAACTGCAGAGATGCCCATCTCACGGAATGACGAAGCTCCAGGGAGCTATCCCGGCCTGCCGACGGGATGCTCCGCTGGCATACCTACCCGCCATTTAACTCGGCTGCCCTCTCGCCATGGCAAGCGAGCAACCGGGCAACTAAAAACTGCCCAGAGGAGGGCATTGGCCAGCAGTGTCTGTTGTGGAAATATTTCAACAATACACACACTGGCGCCCGAGGCGCTACAGTGGGCTGCCGAGGCCAAGCCATGGGCTATCCTCTTTGGGCTCCGGAACCTCCGTCTCAGGAGTCTCAGCATCACCGCTTTATTGAAGGAAGCGGCGGCCAGGCTCGTCATCCAGTGACTGATCAGGCTTCCTCCGTTGAGCCACCCGACAGATTGGAATGGAGTTGGTCAGCGGTCATCTTCTCAGTAATCGCAGCGAAATATGACTTTGTTCAAGACAACGTGTCATCGCCAACATCATCGACTGGGCGGAGTTGATCTTTGACTCTTCGAGGCGGAACCAGCCGACCAAGCAAAAGGCGGTGAGTTGGGCGAGAAAAAAATCTGTGCCCCTCCCCCTCACTCAAACGTTCGATGGTGGGGCTGGGGGATTGTCGCTGCCCGCTGCCCGCTGCCGTTGCCCAGGCCCAGCCTGCCAGGGTCCCGCCGCATTCAGTAATTGGGATGGAATTTTGACCGAAATATCTCTGTGCGAATGCATCCGTTTTTCGGAACACATGCGCAGTATGCAGCAGCCGAGTGGTCGACGATCAAATGATGGTTTGGCTATTCTCAAGCAAAATTTCTCGCTTGTATTTCCTTCAAAGTCGTTCTGCATGGCTGCTTGGTGATTTCGTCCCGTCTCAAAAATACAAATACAGAACGGCTTTTTTGTTCTCGATTTGGCTTCTCACTCTTGTCACCAAAAAAAGCCGAGACCTCTGAGTCACTGAAGCGGCCCGTTCAGGCTTGCCCACAGGTTCTCTTTCAGTTGTAATTTGCAACTTACTTTGGAGGATCCACTCAAGTTCAACGTGCAGGAAAACCCGCGGTTTTTGGTCCTGGGTCAAGCATTTCTTTGTTGTGGACTCGCCTCGTGGTCTCCATACCTTCCATCTTCCTTACCTACCTTGATCGGGATCCCCTCCACGACTCCTTCCTGCACCTTGTCCATACCTGCCACACCTCGAGCCACTCGTCGCCCGCCTCGTCGCCCGCCTCGTCGCCCGACAAGCTTCGTGTCTGCCTAACACCATTCTGGGGAGTTACTAAAATACCGATCTTTGTCATTCTTACCTTCTGACCGGCAGCCTTTTCGCCTTGGCACCCCTTATACCCCTCCAAGCAACTACTGCTTCGGTGACTGACAATGCCCGGTCCTGACATGGCGCCCCTCCAGGCCGACGACATGAGAGGTATGACATTTACATCTTGCGTCATTTCTCACACCGCAGGGCTTCTACGTGCTGTGCCTACACTATAACCGGCTCGGGTTTGTTTATATCACCATGTGCATGTCCCGACCGGCCATCATGAGGTGACTCACAGAAACTCGGTTCTCGCCATCCTTGAATCCAGCCGCCTTTAGACTTTTGCATGGCACTTCCTGTACCATGACGCTGACGAGACCTTCCCCGTGGCAAGTCCTGGGTCAGGATCCTCTGATCCCTCCTGCGCTTCTTATTTCAGAGATCCCTATGACGGACTCTGCTCTTCAGACCGTAGTAAAGGGTCGACGTGATGCTGTTGGCGTGATCATGGGCCGCAATGACCGCCTCCTGGTGGTCGTCGGACCCTGCTCTCTTCACGACCCCGCCATCGCCATTGAGTACGCCGCACGCTTGAAGGCCCTGTCGGATAAGCTCTCTGAAGACCTTGTCGTCGTCATGCGTGCCTACCTCGAGAAGCCGCGGACCACAGTTGGCTGGAAGGGCCTCATTAACGATCCTGATATCGACCAAACTTTCAAGATCAACAAGGGACTTCGCGTCTCTAGACAACTCTTCCGCGACTTGACCTCTGCTGGCGTGCCCATCGCCACCGAAATGCTCGACACTATCTCGCCCCAGTTCCTGGCTGACTTCATCTCTGTTGGCGCTATTGGCGCACGGACCACGGAGAGCCAACTGCATCGTGAGCTGGCCTCTGGTCTGTCCTTCCCTGTTGGCTTCAAGAACGGCACCGATGGTAGCCTGGGTGTGGCCATTGACGCTATTGGAGCGGCGGCTTCCAAGCATCACTTCATGGGTGTCACAAAGCAGGGGCTGGCAGCTATTACCCGGACCAAGGGCAATGAGCACGGATTCGTCATCATGAGGGGCGGTACCAGCGGCACCAACTACGACAAGGCAAGCATCCAGGCCGCCAAGGAGATTCTGGTCAAGAAGGGCCAAAAGCTAGCCATCATGGTTGACTGCTCGCACGGTGAGTCTTTGTGTGACTCGTGATGTGGATTATGACAATTGCTAAACAACGAGGATAGGCAACTCCAACAAGGACCACCGGAACCAGCCCAAGGTTGCCAAGGTTGTCGCTGACCAGATTCGCGAGGGCGAGAAGGCCATCATTGGACTCATGATCGAGTCCAACATCAACGAGGGTAACCAGAAGGTTCCCGCTGAAGGCCCGGCAGCGCTGGAGAAGGGCGTGAGCATCACTGATGCCTGCATTGACTGGGAGAACACTGTCACCGTGCTCGAAGACCTGGCTGCTGCCGTTCGGGAGCGCCGAAAGGTGAATGCGGGCTCGGCAAACGGCAATGGCGAAGACCACAAGGCGACGCTGTTGGAAGAAGAGTAGGATATTTCTTTCGATAGAGGATGTGGATTGGTCGGTTCGGAAAATGTTCGACCTGAAGAGCGTTTGTTTCAGGGAGTTCTCGGCTCACGAGAATTGCTAGGACATCTCTGATCGAGGACTGTTCTTTTAAGAGTTGGGAAAAGGAGCCCGCTCTACGAGTTTGAGTTGTGCGCTTTGATATACGACTGGGAATCGGCGTAGAGAAAAAAAGCGTGAAGTCGCTGCAACATCACACAGGAATCAGGTTATATAACATCCTCCATCAGACAGATAGGTTACACACGTCATGTTTCTAGACTGCGAGCATCCAACTTTTGCTCCAGTGTAAGGGTACAGATAGAGACTAGAGTAACTCATCTCTTTTAATTAGGTAATATTTTTTTCGCCCCGTCTCTCTTGGCGATAGAATGTGATCCAGCTTTAGTCGCTATATGTTGAAGCGAGAACTGCTGGCATTGCAGTATAGCATCAAAATAGGCAGCCCAGTTGATAAATAATACACCAAGGCAACGCCCGCAAAACATCACTGGTAACAACGTCCCGCTCAACAATATGTACCAACTCATCCAGGACCGCGGCCAGCACCACTCCCGCCATCTGGGTTCTCCAGCGGACTATACATCCCCCTTAACCCGCGATCCCTCGATGAGCTCCCTGCTCCATCCCCAGCGGCTGACAAGGGGCTCCTCCTCGCCGCACCACCACCCATATTCCTCCCACTGCTCCCCAACCCTCCACCGGCCATCGATCCCAGCGGCGCCGTTCCCCCTCCTCCTCCTATCCCACCCGCTTTCCTGCTCTCCCGCAGCTCCAGCACGCGCTTCACCCCCGCCCAGCCCAGCAAGCCCGCCGTGCCGAGGATGAATCCCCAGACAATGATCTGGTCCTTGCGGCTGTCCCGCTGGAAACAGGAAGTTACGACGTCCTTTTCCTCGGCGTCCTTGCAGATCGGCAGGTTGTATTTCAGGCAGAAGGCGCGGTTGCACTGCGTGCAGCTGGACGAGGCGGCGCGTTTTGCTTTTGCTTTTCTTCCAAGGCTAAAGGAAGAAGAAGACTTGTCGGCGGGGGATGAGGGAGGAGGTGAGGGGTTCTGTTGTTGCGGGCCGAGCGCTATGATGGTGCTGTTGGTGAAGCAGGTGCATTTGCAGAATGTTGGGGCAGCTGTTGGAAGAGTTGTTAGTCAGTTGCCTTGCAAGGTCGAGGAGACACAGAGGGAGGGAGGACGAACAGGCTGCGGCGAGAGAGGCCAGGCAAAAGACCAAGGCGAAGAGAATCATGGTGAGTCGTAATCGTGTCATCGTTGCGGTTGTGGCGGTTGTGGTTGTGGCATTGGAGCTCCAGCAATTCGAGCTGTCCCTGACGAGTGACAACTTTGTCGGCACGCGCTGTGCTCAGCGCTGATTCTGGTGTGGCTGCTGGCCTTTCATCGCCACAAAGCTACCATCTCCATTCTCCATCGAAGCCGCCGCCCAATCACGGTGGCGGGCGAAAAATGAGTCAGCAGAGCTCCAAAGGCACGCACGGACCCGAAATCCGCGGTATAAAGGAATCTTCCAGCGCCCTCATTCTTGCTCCTTTTTCTTTTCTCTTTTCTTTCCTTGCCTTCGGGCAATATGGTCAATTTGAAACGATACAGAGAAGATTAGCATGGCCCCTGCACTAAGGATGACACGCTACTCAAAGAGACGCTAAACATTTTTTTTTCGCCGTGCTCATGGCTTTCGCGTCATGACATGGAGAAGAAATTACTTCTCTTCGCTTGCTCACCATTTGCCATCTTTGTTTGATGCCCCCCGCAGCCGAAATGTTCCGTGACGTCCGTCCGCACCGCTTTCGTGCCATCTTCAGATCCGTCGAGGATTTCTATTATCCTATCCCAATTACCCTCAGCTCGTTCGATACCATCAAAAGACTTTGAGTAATCATATACCCCTCCCAAATAAAAGTTCTCTCCCACTGGGTGTAATCGCGTTTCCCACCCTCCCATTTGCCGCCAGAGTCCTCCAGAGTCACGTTCAACCCCCTTTCTTTTGTTGTCTCTTGGGAGAGGGATCTTGGCTGGCCCACCCGTTCCCTGGTCCACGCTTGCTCCCATCAACGATAGCCAACCCATGCATGATATGACAAAGACCCATGCATGATATGACAAAGGCTAGCTTTTTAGCGAATAAATGCTTTCGCTTGTCGCATATGAGTTTTATCATTTCCCAATGGTGTCCCACTCTTGCGTATATATATATATGCCTCTTTATCTCTCCTTCCAGAGAATTATAACATTGTCCCAACCACGGAATGTTACACAACAACGACGACGCCGAACTTGCCTGACGACTTGACTACTCTACCGAAATTACAATTTGTAGTAGCTGTCAAATAACCACTGGTGGAAAACACTTGGGCGACTTCTGACGTTGTTTCTAAAGTATTGCTCTACATAAACTGACAAGATCCACAAGCTGCGCTGCCAGTACATCCGATGTCCGATCTCGTTCCTGATGCCGCCACCCATCACAAATTCTGTACACCTCAACTGTGTACAGTATGTGACGCCCGCGCCAGGGTCTCGAGAAGAAATATCTATATGCACCAAAAAGCCCAAACTCAAGGAAAAGGGACAATTATGCTTCCTTAGAACCAGAATCGGGCTTTTTTTTCTTCTTCCGGATATCCGTCCACGGCACAAATACCGCAGTGAGCACAATAACTCCACCCATCGCCGACGCCAGATAGAACACGTGGTCGATGCTGTTTGAGTAGGCCAGCAAGACGCCCTGTAGGTCTTGCTCGCTGACAATACTCCGGAAGTGGGTTGCCCCCGCGTCAATGATGGACGCCGCATCCGCATTCGGTGCGTACTTTACCAAGTCAGACCGTAAGCTTTCTTGGAAGATGGTGTTTGCAATGGCGAGAGCGACGGAGCTGCCGAGAGATTGGGCAAATACAAGGAGCGCCAAGCTCATCGACATGTCTTGCTGGCCTCCAGTTTGCATGGCAAGAACAGGCTACATGGGAGCGACATCACTCAGCAACCGTGCTTTACCAGAAGGGAGCTGGAGACTTGAACTTACCATTTGCATTCCAATGCCACGGCCCACGCCGCTCAGAATCTGGTATCCGATCCATTTACCAGGAGGTGTAGTAGGTGAGAAGGTCGAGAACAAGCCGTTGCTGATTGCAGCAAGGACACCAGAGAAAATCATGTAGGGTACGACGTAGCCTGTCATCTCGACTGTTTGGGGCGTTGGCGAGTAGTTTCTCAGATAAACTGTATGGGTGTTCTACTTACCCAAAGGACCTGATAATACCGCAAAAAGAAGCTGACTGAGAATACTGGCTAAAACATAAACGCCGCTCATAATAGGAGTTGCCCCCTCAACGGCCTGGAAGTAGATGGGCAGGAAGTAGGACGCGGCATAGACGGTGCTCAGCAAGGCTGTTCCTGCCACCGCGCTAGACCATACATGTCTCCTCTTCATCATAGAAAAAGGAATCAGCGCATTGTCGCCACGGTACCAGTCCCACATCAGCCAGATAATGAAGGTTACGCCCGAGCCGCAAAAAAGACCGATGATGGTGGGGGATTTCCAGGCCCACTCGTGTCCGCTACTCTGGAGAGCGAGCAAGAGCATAGTAGCCGCCGGCGCGAGTAGGATGAATCCAAGGAGGTCAAGTTCATGGTGAATCCGCCGGAGAAGGGCCAACGGCTTCGTCTTTTCGACGTCGGGTATGGTGACAAAGAACAGGCATATAGCAACAGGGCCGCCGATAGGGAGGTTGATAAAGAAGCACCAACGCCAGGTCGAGTACGAGGTCAGAGCGCCGCCGACAAGAGGGCCAATTACAATTCCAAGCTGCGTAAAACCCATCATGGCGCCTGTGATGGACGGCCGTCGCTCCAGAGGCACGGCCGCGGCGATGATGGTCAGGGCACCGTTCATGAGACCAGACGCACCCAAACCAGCAATGGCCCGGCCAACGATCAGCATGGGCGAGTCCACCGCTACTCCGCATATGATGGACCCTAATTCGAAGAGGCCAAAGAAGGAGAGGAATGTCCATTTGTGGTCAAATTTAGTGTATATCTTTCCCGAAAGCGGCTGGAAGACAGCACTCGCGAGCTGGTAGATACTTCCGTACCAGCCAACATCGTTGAGCGAGTGGAAGTCATCCGTGATGCGCGGGATCTGTGGGTATATTCATGGTCAGCTTCGCGCTGCCTGGTAGTTCTAGTGAATTATTGTGCAACCAAACACACAAGTCGCACTGGTGGATCATCAGGGAGAGAAGGGTAGTGGGGGCGAGAGGAGGACAAGCACTGACAGCGGTTGAGATTATGGACGTGTCAATCATCATGAGAAATACAACGACGGTGACTGAGGCGGTCACGGCCAAGAGCTTCATCCCGGCCAGAACCTCATGCCCTGGCTCGGGGTCCAACTCGGGGTCGGGGTCGTGGGGGATGGTGGTTCCATGCTTGGGGGCTCCGGTTGAGCTTAGGTCGGTATCGCCGTCTGCACCGGAGGAGTACTGAAATGACGATAGCTTCTCAACGTCGACGACGGCCAGTGTTTGGGCTGAGTTGGCGGCGGATAGGGTTTTTGGATGTGCCATCTCGAAGAGCTTTTTGGCGCAAGCATATGTTGATAATCGCTTCTTGCAGGCAAGTCCGGGACATTGGATTTATCGAAATGGTCAAAGGGGGTGCTTTGGCCGGGCCCGGAAGGACTTATAGGGAGAGTGAGAGATTACTCGATGAGCGGCGGCAGGTGGGGAGAAATATAGGTAATTTGGTGGAGGCCAGAAGCTGGAAGCGGGCAGGATGGATGTGCACGTTCAAGATATTCGCCACGGACGAGATCAGGTCGCGACTGCCACAGCCTCAAGCAGCGGTGACCGGTGCCCGTTGCCCGTGGCCCTGCCGTATTTATACCGGAAAGCATAATCCCAAATCACCATGATATGCCCAATATCAGCAACTTATCAGGCCTGACACCCTGGAAATACATTGCGGCAACCGTGCCGCCTTTTCTTGTATCTCTGCACTGCGAATCCCGGCCGTTGAGGCCTCAAGGCTGCTGCGTGTGTCCAACCAGTCACGGTTCAGCTCTTTAGTCCCAAGTCTACCTAGTGTAGACCGCTTCATCTCGTCCGAATCCATCTTGCTGCTGTGAAAAAGAGAAACTGCGACCCTGCTGCCTTGGCCAATCAATGACGCAATTAATGCGTTCTGGGGCAGGATCGGAAAGCAACGGGCAAGAAGGGATTGGTGACTGGTTTAAAGAAGAAGGGGGCCAGCCAGCGGTTCTTGCCCTTTTGACGATCTCCGTCATGGCCCACTGTTTCTGTCACGAGCGGAATTCCGGTCCCACAATTACGCCCGTTTCCCGTTCTCCTGCGGATTTCACAGACTTACCCACCCCCACCACGTGCCAATCCACGCCAATACTGACACTAAAACCTTCTCCCTCCCTCAGACGCTGGCGAAGCTTTATCGCTTCGGTTTTTGCTCAAACCCGTCCGCTGGAATTCAACGTGCGTTGTCTGCCTCTTGCCCGACGACCAAATCCAGATCCGCGCTCATCCTCCAGTCCTGTCGTGGCATCGCCCCAGAGTCGCTGCAGTGGGCCACAGCGGCCCGGCAGTTTATCGGCGTATTCTGTCATTTTTGACCATTCCTTTTTTCTCGGCACACTTCAGAGACGGCCAGCCTAAAACCCGCCCACCCGCCAAACCAGCCTTTTATGGTGGTAGACCCTAACCCTAAGAGGCGTTGTACAAGCAAAAGCAAACCCAGATGGAGGCCGAGGGAGAAGACGGAGACCACTTCAATGGGTCGCCGAATGGGACTCCTGCCCCTTATGGGAGGGCATGTACGAACTGTGCTAGGGCAAAATGTAGATGTCTCTATCGTACAGGTGCACCCGACTGCGAAAGGTGAACCCCGAGCCCCTTTTCCATCTGCTTGTTCTCATTGTTAGACTCGATGACCCACCTAGGTTGTTAGAGTTTTTGAAGCCTGGCTTTGCCAAGGATTGATCATCCAACTGCCGAGTGTCTACTGTGTATTCTCTTTTGCTTTCCGTTTTGTTCGGGTGCTGTATCTTGCATGTCTCCTTCAGCCTTGCTAACCGACATGGAACTACCAGATGTCACCGCTTGGGGAAAGCATGTGTCCCATCTGTATCGGTTCGCAGGCGTAACGGCAAGCGGTCCCACGTATCTCGTGCTGCCCAACTGGAGGAAAAAATTGAGGACCTTGTAACTCTGCTCAGGACTCAGGCATCGCCCGCGAACGCGACAACTCCTTCTGAAGATGGGGCCGCCAACCAAAATGCTGGCCAGAGTGCCACTCAGATCGCCAGTCACACAGAAGATAACTCGCCTCGGCCACCTGTTTTCAACCTTCCCGTCTTTAATCCGCCCGTTTTTAATCCTCCTGCTTTTCCACCTCCTCCCTTCAACCCTCCCAATTTCCATCCTCCCTCCTTCAGCCCTGCCACCTTTAACAACCCCCCCACTGCGAACTACCCTTTCGCTGCTGTCAGCCATCTTACGGAGCCAAGGCCATCGAACTTGAAGTTACTGGACCACTCGCTTATAGGACGCGTGTTCAATCCGAGCCGTGTCGAAGTACCTCATCAACCAGCACCACTGCCACCAGTCTCGACCTCGAGGGACTCGGGAAACATCCCATCGTGTCCCTATCAGCCATCACCTCAAGAAGCCGAGGAAAATCTCGAGACGTTCCGCAAGTATATGCTGATCTTTCTTCCCCTGGTCTATCTCCCGCCTACCATGACTCAGAGACAGTTGCGCGAAGAGTCTCCCTTCTTGTGGTTCAACATCATGACAGTCACTTGCAAGCAACGAGACCGTCAACTCCTCATGAGCGATGCTATCAGGGTCTTTCTCGCCCAGAAGATGGTTGTTGACCACGAGAAAAGCGTCGATCTTCTCATGGGCCTCCTCGTATTCATTGCCTGGTGAGCGGCTCCAACGTGCTGACTGTCAATAACCCCTGTCTCCTAACATAAAAAACATTAGGAAACAATATCACCGGAGAGAGAAGCCGTGTCTTTCGCTCATAACTTCACTCGCAAAATCTCTTGTCTATGATCTTGGACTGAATAAGGTGCCCAGCGAGTCCATCATATCACTGGCCGTGAATTTCTCAGAGGGGAAGAAGATATTTCTTCCTCCCCGAGAAAAGACAATAGAAACTCGACGAGCCCTTCTCGCCTGTTTTTATGTCACTTCCCAGTACGTCGCCATCTATATTTAGTATATTCTTTTTATCTAACAGCATCTGCAGTGTCGCGTTTACCATGAAGAGGATCGACTCCATAACTTGGACGCCCCAAATGGATGAAGCCCTCCAGTATTTGACTGAACATCGTGAATGGGACGGCGACGACATGCTCGTGGCTCAAGTCAAGATTCAGCTGATTCTTGAGCAATTGACTCGCGCCACCTGGCAGTCCCAGGACACCGGTCCGCCCTCCTTGTTTCTCTCAGCCCTTCAGACACAGCTGCAAACCGTCAAGTCACAGCTTCCTGTTAATTTACAGCAAAATGGTATGTTGGATCTTGATAATGTCGTTTGGCCGCTTCTAACTTTGCTTCACAGATATAATCCTAATCCACATACACTACACAGAGCTTGCAATCCAGGAGTCCGCCATGGCAAAACCCAAGCCAACCCACTCCTTCATGCCCGACCTAGAGCGTTACGAGATCTTGGAAGCTCGTCTGCGGGCTCTTAAGAACATATTCGACCTTCACTTCTCGATCCCAAACTACATATACGTCGGTCTGACGTTTGCCTACTGGTGTCAAATGACCCATGCCATAGTATCATTGTATCGCTTATTGATGCTGGATGACCCAGCCTGTGATCGTCGTACGATTCAGAGCAAACTTGATCTCGTTGAAGTCTGCGACCGGCTCGCACGCGAGTTTGGAGAAGTCGCCGAGAAGAGGCGCATGGATGCCGGGCCCAGCTTTGAAGAAGACGTTTTTGTCAGGAGCGCCAAGATGATCCCACTCATGAAGAAACACTGGCTTCAAGATGTGGCGGCGGCGGAACAGAAGAAGACAATATATCGAAACACCAGTTCACCCGCAGCAGCTTTTGTGGACGGAATCTCAGACGGACCACAGATCACACTGCCAACTTTCACACCAGAAGATGGAGAAGGATGGCTGGAAGATCTGTTCAGTATGAACTGGGAGATGTAGAGCCTTCGTTTCCTCTTTGGGGGAAAAAAGTACTGACACTTTCATCTCCACGGGGACTACGGCCAAGGGTTTGATAAGACTCCCTCGCCCGGCACTAGATCGGCAACTGGGCAATAATGTTCAACGCGTCACACACAGAGCTCGTTGGATACAAAGAACAAGGCTCGTTTAAAAACTACATTGGTATAGTAACATTGGGTTATAAATAGCCCCCCAGATTAAGGCATGTCGACACGGTTGCGTCTCAAAGGTGAATCACCACCACCAACTTGCTGTGGCATCGGCGGAGGCGAGCTGCCCATTTGCCCTGCGCCCGGGGCAATTGCTAACTGTGAGGAAGTCGAGAAGCTCATGGCACGGTTGCGGTTTCCTCCGGGTATCATGAAAATTGGGAGATCATAGCTATCCCGCCTTTGGGGGGGACCAGGGGTGGGAGGTAGTGGTGGAGAAAATGAGGAGATTGCCAGCCCGGGATGCTCGTGGTTGGAATACTGGCTTGTTTCTTGTGGGTATTGTCCTGCAGTCTGAGCCGGTCTTTGCTGCTCGAGGCTGGGATACTGGTTCGGGTCCTGAGGGTATTTTACTGCAGCTTGAGACAGCCTAGGATCCTCGTGGTTGAGATACTGGCTCGGCTCTTGCGGGTATGGCCCCGACAAATGCTGCTGCCGCTGCTGTTGCTGTTGCTGTAGGGGCACAGTGCCACCGGCAAATGCTGCAGATTCCCACTGCTGCTGTTGGTATTGGCCGGCTGGAGATTGGGCGTTGTATGCGTTGTACTCGGTTTCCTTGTACTGCTCGCTTCCATTTCCCGACGACCTGGAGTATGCTGTGTCGCTTGCCGCGGAAGACTTGAAACGTTCCTCATCTTGCGAGGGAGGACTCGAGAAGCCCCTCCCCGCCGGACCCCCCGGAGTGCTCATCGCTTGCGGGTAGTCTGCTGTCACTACCGCACCGCGCAAACCCCCTTGTTTCTTGCGGTAGACAAGGAATGCGATGCCCAATATGGCTACGACACCTGCCACCGCGCCAGCAGCAACGCCGGCTGCGGTCCCCGCGCTGAGGCCGCCGCCACCCTGAACGGATTCGGGACTCTGCGTCGCCGCGCCGGCGGTGTTTGTGCTCGTGGTACTCTCGCCTGTTTGGGAAGCTGGTGATTCACTTGACGCTGTCGTCGCGGAACTTGTTGTCTCTGCGTCTTTCAACGATGAAGTCGTACTTGCTGTTGTCGACTTTTCCGACTTGGTGTTTGCCGCCGGTGTCGTTTTTGCTGTCGAAGACCGCGAGGTCGTCTGTACTGTGGTCCTGGTGACGGTTTGGAAGACTACCCCGACACCATTCCCATTCTGCCGTCCCCTGAGCACGGCATCACCGCTGCCGCCCTCGCTTCTTTGGTCCACTGGAGTTCTCTTCTAGGGAAGCACTTTGTTAGCTAGCCGGTTCAGCGCAAGACAGGATTGGGTTGGACATGGCAAGCAAACAACACAACACATACTGGCCGCGTCAACCAAGAGCCTCCAAATTGTTGTGCCGAAGTAACACCCACAGCAGCGGCAGCTAATGAGATCAGAATTGCTGGCTTCATCGAATAATCGCCCGCCGAGCTGCCAAGAGGTAGCTACGGTGCTGCATCATCTGTCTGGATAACAGGGAAATATTGGGGGCTTCCAAGCAGTGTCACTGGAAACCGTACAACAAGCAAGCAAGCAAATGTTCAAAGGGGGGGCGGGATATGTCCAGCCCTTATTAAATCACCTAGGCAGCTACAAAGCCAATTCTTACTTATTACCTAGGTACTTATTATAAGGACGACCGACCCAACATGGGCACACACACACACACACATTCGACGGACGGGCCGCAGATCGGGCTGGGTCTTGTCTTGTCCGTGCTCTTTCCCATTACAACCTGTGAGAGGTGTGGTATGAAGTGGACATGTGGGTTGCATTTTTTTGGCGCTTCTCCCTGTGTTTCAAGATTCGCCTTGGTTTTTTTGGGGTCGACCACCACCCACCCCCCTGCCTGTTTGCTCACCCACCCGGCATCGACTCAAGTTGATGGGGTGTTAGAGGAGGGAACTTTGGAAAGGTAATTAATTAATCACGAATAATGTAACACCCCCCTTTCCCCCCCTCGTAACGAATCCGATCTGCTGAAGCACAAATAAAATGACAGACAGCGGGAAGCCGGGGGGGGGGGGGGAAGGGGAGGAGGCAAGGCGAGGCGTGTAAGTAGGTAGTGTACTGTCAGTAGGTAGGGCGGGCCGCCGCACTGCGCCGCCCCCCCGTTCTAACTCCCTGCGATCCTTCCCGGCCGCGGTTATCGGTCATTTGTTGGTTTTGGGCTGGTGGCGGGGCCCGTCTGGCCTTTGGTCTTACCACCATGTATGTGCAGAAGAACAAGCGCTGGGAAGATTTGTTCCTTCGTTCTGTTCTACCTATCGTAGAGTGGGAGGGAAAACTGAGCGAATATTTCTTTCGGTTGTGGCGGGTGTGTGGCCGGTCCTTGGGTGTAGGTGTGGGTGGGTGTTTCAACTGTTTTGCTTGCCAAGGCTGGCTGCTGCCTGACTCATTCATCTCGAGTCTGTCTTTGCTCTTTCCCTCTTTCTCTGCACCCTCCTCGGTTTGTCGGTGTGTGCAAATGGATATCCGTGGTTTTATGCTTTTACTTTTTGCAGATCCTCCCGCTCGGTTGTTCGCTCCTTCTTTCTCCCCCAGCCAATTCTTCTTTGCCATGTCACCTCATCTGTTATGTTCCTTCCCTTACCCCAGCCCGGGAAGGCTGTGTCCCATTGTTCGACATGTTCCTTCTCGCCACGGAGGGAACCTGGTTCCATAGTTCTTGCATTAACTAAAAGCAAGCAACTTGCAAGCAGCACAAAACCTGGAGGTTTGCTGGGCCCCATGTGGCAAGAGCATCTCGGGTGATCACCATTTGCTTCTTTTCAGAGTCGGCAATTGCTGACTTTGCTTCCATACCTTACCTCTTGTTTGTTCGTCTATCGATTCTTCTTTTCGGCCGCTTCTCATCTGCACCTTTTGCCCTTTTCTTCCGGTCACTCCCCCATCCTACTTGTTTGAACTTTTCCAGATCAACTGGGCACCCCGTGTTTTGGAGCGTCAAAGTGGGCCGCTTCTCGAACCTCTTCTCCGTCACTCGTGGTAGTTTCGACCTTCTCTGGAGGACGGTCGGTTGAAGTCTCGTCGGCCTGCCTACTCTGTCACTCTATCACCTTTTTTTTGCCAACTTTCCGATCAACTCTTTCTATTGCTATTTGTTTGTTTACGTCATTTCACCATTATATTATTCCACACCCTGCTACTCTTACCTTCTCCAAAGTTTCTCCCAGCCTTTCTGAGCTCTGGTATCATCCAGTGAAGTGCGTATGCAATTCAAACGCTGAAGGGTCCCAAATGCCGCTTTGCTGAGGCATTGTCGGAAATAGGCCGTAGTCTTCAGGCCTCACGTGCTCGGTGTCGTGGCTGCTTGAGGGAATCCATCCCTTCGCATTCCGCTTGGTCTCATACTTGTCGATCTTACGACAGGTGCCCCAGTCCTGGTATATGTCTATGACGACCTCCTTCCCCAGTTGCTCGTCGCCGTGGTCATATACGGTGAAGATTAGGTGCGAGGGACAGCATTTGCATCTCAGCTGGCCCCTCTCGAGGGCAACTCTTCTCGGGTCCAAGTCCCGCTCTACCACCGTAGGGTCATGGGAAACCACTCCCGCCACTTTTGTCAATTTGAAGCTTGGGTGTTTGCAGAGTCTCCCAAACTCGGCAGTACTGGCCTGATATCGTACCTCACTGTTCGGGAACTGGTAGTGGTACCGAAGCCTTTGCAACGTGTTGTAGTGTTGCGGCCGCACCCAAAGTCTTTCGATTCGGTGCGTTAGCAAACGCCCATCCTCATTCCGCACCAATGGCTCGAAGTCCACCTGGATTCAAACCGTCTCCGGAAACGGCCCAGCTAGCCTGGTACTGCCGTTGGCCTTGAGACGGTATTTACGAAGGACCCTGTCCTTCTCCATCTTGCAAGACTTCCACGGGGAATGTTTGGTGATGTCGATGAGCGGGATCCCGTGCGCAGGGCTGATATGGTGTTTGGAACAGACTTGGTAAACCTCGCTGAAGAGTATGTGTTGCTTAAGCAAGGTTGGCCCTATAGTGAGTTTGTCTTCAAAATCAGCGGAATTTTGGCGGCGGCATATGTGCGGTCTATAGGACCGGTGGGTGCCTCGGACCGGGTTCAGTGATTTGGTGGCCTCGACTTTGGGGTAAAGCTTTGCACAGAGAAGGCACAGGAGTAAATTTGGCAAGTCCCTCTCCAGGCGCTGCAACAATGCGAGTTGCCGATACCGAGACTCTCGAGACATTGCCTGCGCGTGTTCTCGTACGTTCCAATTGCTGTCCTCGGAGACGCGCTTTAAGCTACGACAAGTGACTGCGAGCATTGCTTGATCTTCGAATGGTAAAAAGCCGCAGAGGTAGTTGTATGCGTCGTCGTGGAATAAGTTGAGAAGGTGGCAAATGGAATGAGCGGGGCTGTCACCGTTGTTGCTGTTGTCGTTGCTGTTGGTGTTGTTGTTGCCCTTGCTGCTGTGATTGCCATCAAAATCTAGCTCGATGAACGGCTCGTCAATATCTAGATCGACAAAAGGACCCACAGGCTGCTCGGTTTTTGATCTTTTCCTTGGTCTTTCCATTTTTCCATCTTGCAACACACTCCCTTCCTCCTGTAGCATCTCCCCTCACCCCTTTTCCTTTTCCCCTTTCACTGCCCTCTTGTCTCCCCCACCTTCTGCCTGACCCTTCTCTTTGCAACGTATGAGGTAAATCTTGCTCCAGGTCGTCCCTGGACGATAATGATGAAAGAAGATCGTGGCCATACTTTTCTACGGCGGGGACCAGAGTATCTTATGCATTTGTTTCTGTCTGGGCTTGCCCTACCATCTTTGTGGTTGAGACGTCATCATGCTCCCCCAACCCTTGGCGCTGCGAGCCAGGTTGTGGCGAGACATCGTGAAAGGGAAAATACGTTAACCCATAACCTTGTCCCTCGATGTTTAATGCCATTTTCTCAGTTTGCGGGGCATCTTCCAATAGAAACTCCATTTTTCTTTCTTCGACCTCGAAAACTTTATTTCTTCAGCTAGAAATCTCTCATCGGTTAGAGGTTTCTTGCTTTGAATGGAGTCAATTCATGTCCTGGAAGTATATCCACCTCTTAAACTTGCATATTGTCAACTTCAATGGTAACTCAAAGCACAGCTATTACGCCCTTCCACGAGTTAAGCATGCCCCTAATTCGACCCCTGGTTACATTCTCGATGCCGATTTGACGCCCCCTTTTGTCCCCGAGGCAGCCAAGAAAGTTAGGAGATGTTGCCTGGCTTGATCAAAAACAAATTGTAATCTATGGGGGTTCAAGTTATGAATTGTTGAGAATTTTAGGACTCGAGAGGTCGCCGATGATGTTGGGTGCTTTCAACATTGAAGTCTGAGATCAACAGGCAGGTTTAATTACCATGGCTCCAGAATAGACTTTCATGTTGAGGTACTAATGCGATGCGATACGATTACATTTGGGGAAGTCGTAACGTTTGTAGCCAGCGAGCCAATGGCCCCGTGATATCACTCCAGTGGAATTCTCAAGACAAGGTACTTTGCAACTCAGACTGGAGTGGGGGCACAATGTCACCGCAACTTGCGAGTCGTTATGGAGACCCAGGTGGGAGGAAGGGGCTGCCTTGCCCCTGTCCCACACTGTATGCCGCACTCTGCAGCGCAGCAGGAGCGACGTGGAGGGTAAATTAGCGCGCTAACCGTGCTGGGCAACAAGCTGGCTGATGGCGCCCAGATCTCTCGCTGGTCTCAGCTCCCACTTCACACCCCAGTTTCCTCCGGTTTGGTCCAGGCCCAAATTTTGTGTCGATCAGCACTTTGTCTCTTGTTTGAGATTGTTGAAACACAAGACGCTGCTTGAGAGACCTTGTCTTGCCGACCCCAACATCTCGGACTCCTCCTGCCCTCGTCCCCCCGCAATCCCCGACCTGGCAGCAGAGCTTCCTTCTCAAGCTGTATGGCTGTGGCGCCTAGATTTGCGCCGTTGACGCGCTAGCACCTGTTCCTCCTGCATTGCAGACAACGCGAACGGGAATCTGTGCGTTTGCCCGCTCAAGCCGCTTCCCAAGGCCGAACGCTGCTCAACGGCAAGCCCGCATTTCCGCCGGCAGCAATCACCATTCAACATGGACGACTCGCGTCCAAGCAAGCCGACCAGCATTCCCCGACTGTCAAAGCTCCCCGTGCAATCGTCCAAGCTTCCACTTCCCCGAACCAATTCGCTTCGAGTCTCCCCCTCCCGGGATGCCCTGGCCACATCAAATGCGAGCGCCGGCGGCATTGGGGGAACCACCAGTTTGCGAAATCCAAAACTACGGCCGGCCCCTTCTCGCGACCAATTGGCTTCCACAAGCCGCCCTCAACCGCCGGCTCTCGCGCCATCGCGTGCTGTCTCGTCTCCACAAGCCCGTTCTTCCTTGACGCAGACTTCCGGGGTTGCTACCCGACCATCGAAACACGGCCCAGGTGTCGTCCAAGCCCAACGACCAGGGCGAGCAGGAGCGTTGCCCACAAGTCAAGCTTCGAGACCAACCTCGGTAATCCGTGGCCTACCCCGGCGTCAGCCCTCCCAACAATGGATTTCTGCCTCAACGACAACCGATTCCGCCGAAGATGAGCCTGCTACCGAGGCGGCTGAAGAAGGCGTGGGGATCGCCGAGCCACCTCTCAAGCCAAGTGACGACGAGGCTGGTTATGGAACTTTACGCCCATCATCGTTCAAGCCACGGCTGTCCCTCGCCGAGCGAACCGTTGAGACATTGGCGCAACTTCCCTCCTCTCCTTCTGTCAGGGGCAAAGTTGGGACGGCGTCGTTCTATGATACAGAGTCCGGAAGGCAAAAGTCTCCATCTCGACCCGGAAGCCGTGCCTCTCGTCCCGGGTCAAGTCATCGCTCGGATGGCTCAGGTCGACCGCCTTCAAGACCTAGCAGCAGGCCGGGTTCCAGCTCGGGGCCTGAGGAGGGGGTCTCCAACTTCAGATCGTCCATCGGCGCCTACAAAAACACGCTCGCCGCCATCGAGAGCACTCCTTTAAGAGGACGCAGGAGCATGCAGGCTCTGCAAACTCCTCTGGCGAAGATAACGCCAGGGAAAAGCGTTCGATCATCTGTTTATGGATTACCATCCCCCAGCGCTGCGCCAAACTTACCACGCTCGAGAACACCAAGCCCGGAGAAAAGGGTTCCCAGTGCCCCAGTCTCCAGATTTGGGGCGAGGACATTGGCTGCTCGGCCCACCAAGAGACCGTCGATCAACGGGCTTTTTAGGAAACCGTCGATGCAAGGCTTGGACAAAAGCACAGCTGTCGAGACACCAAGGAAGGTGTCGACAGCCTCGCAGAGATCGTCAGCTACTTCACATGAAGGCACAAACCCTTCCAGCATGTCAATCAGATCTACGAGCACGGCTATCACCACCGACTCCACTGAACCGACTTCTGGTCAATCAAGCAGCAAGTCGTCTGCTGCTTTGCGCGAGCAGATCGCAAAGGCCAAGGCCGCCAGACGAGCTGCATCCCATCAGATTTCCAACCCCGGCCCTGTGTCGGAGTCTGAGCCATCTCCTCTGATACCTACAGACACCACATTTGACTTTGGTCTTGCCAATGACCCCTTCAACCAGCGCCGGGATGACCACTCCCAGTCGAAGGTGTTACAAGGCCGGCTGGAATCTGCTCGGACTAGTGGTCGGCTCAACATTGCTGCAATGGGCTTACGGGAGATTCCAGCTGAGGTCATGAACATGTATAACCTCGAGTCGATTGGCTCGTCTGGCGCAAATTGGGCCGAGAGCGTTGATCTAACGAGATTTGTCGCTGCCGATAACGAGCTGGAGATGATCAACGATTCAGTTTTCCCAGATGTTGACGTACAGGATCTCGCCGATGACGAAGACAGCCAAGGAAACATCTTCGCAGGGCTGGAAACTCTTGATCTACACGGAAACATGCTCATCGCCTTGCCGATGGGGTTGAGGCGGCTGCCACTCCTCACGTCTCTCAACTTGGTATGTTGAAACACCTGACATTCTATCCTTCTGGTTGCTGACTTTCGAACAGTCTTCAAACCGACTCTCAAATAACTGTCTCGAGGTCATATCTCTGATCACGACCCTCAGAGATCTCAAGCTAGGTGGCAACTTGCTATATGGCCCTCTGGACCCCTGCTTCTCTACCTTGGGGAATCTTGAAATTCTGGACCTCCACGGAAACAATATCTCGTCCTTGCCGTCGAATTTTGGGAATCTCTCCCGGCTTCGGGTCCTTAATATCAGCGAGAACGAGTTTGAAACTCTCCCTTTCGAGACGTTTTCCATCTTACCTTTGACAGAGCTTACGGCACGAAAGAACCAGCTTCGCGGCACTCTGATCCAGGATTCCGTGACAACCCTTTCAACTCTCAGAGCCCTAGACGTCTCGGCGAATCAGCTCACCCACTTTTGCTCACCAACAGAAGGAAAGTCGGTTGCGATGCCCGCCCTGAACCAGCTCTGCCTTTCCGTAAATCGTTTCCAGTCATTGCCAGACATTGGCGGATGGACCAGTCTTGTCACTCTTTCCGCCGATGAAAACAGCATCAGTGCCATCCCCGAGGGATTCACTAGCCTCGACCAGCTGAGGACGGTTGACTTCTCGAGCAACGACATCCGCATCATTCCCGCCGAAATTGGACGAATGGAGAATCTCAGTACGCTCCGCCTCAGCGGCAATCCACTGCGCGAGAAGAAATTCAGCTCCATCAGCACTGACGAGATGAAATCGATCCTCGTCCAGAGGCTGGAGCCGCCTCCCGCACACTTGGAGCCTGTGCCCGAGCCAGTTCTCAGTAGCAGCACCGCCATGACTGCAAACGGAACCGTCATCAAGACTAACGATGGCATTGCCGATGCCAGCGAGGACATTGACGACAGCCGTTCTGACATGGACGACTTTGCAACGCCGCCAACATCTGCACCAGGCTCGCCTGCCCGTTCTCGGTCTCACACGCTGAGCGGACAAGTATGGCCTGTCAAGTCAGGTGGTATGCTTGACCGGTCGAACACCCAATCCTCTTCACTTCATCCTGTGGTCTCCTCGAAGATTGCCGCAACCAACCGGATCTATGAGATACAACTGCACCATAACCTCTTCACTGCTCTTCCAGAGTCGCTCTCCTTTTTTGCTCAGACCATGACCTCCTTGTCTTTGGCGCATAACCAGCTTGTCGGTGAGACATATATGGGCGAACTGACTGGCAACGAGGGTCTCGATCTCCCGGCTTTGAAGGAACTCAACCTGACTTCGAACCATATCACCAGTCTCAAGCCTCTTGTTGCTCATCTCCACGCACCGAATCTCCAGAGGCTGGATATCAGCATTAATCGCATTTCGTCGTTGCCTCAAGGCACACAACTCCGCGACGCGTTTCCGAACCTCACTGTTCTCATAATGGCTAACAACCATTTGGCAGACCTGGACCCGGAATCGATCAAGGGTCTGCGGATTGTGGATGTTAGTAATAATGATATTGCGCACCTCAATCCCCGCCTCGGTCTACTTGGCGGCAGCGGCGGCCTGGAGAAGCTCGATGTCAGTGGCAACCGCTTCCGTGTGCCACGGTGGAATGTACTGGAGCGTGGGACCGAAGCTACTCTTCGTTGGCTCAGGGGTCGGGTCCCTATTGCCGAGATGAACGCTTGGAAGGGCGACGACGGCGAACACGACACAAGCCTCGCAGACTTGGACTGAGGCAACCCCCGGCTTGAGACTCTAGGTTTTGCGACGATACTCTATGTGTCCTAATATGTGATCGGAGCTGTCCCGTCTGAGCGTACTCATAGCGGAGAGGCCTAACCCATTCTTTGTCGTCTCAGTGCTACTTCTATGTCTTACCTCCTTCTATGTATTTGCATTCACGGGTAAAACATTTCTTTCTTCGCTATTGCGAGATAACTTTTTGATACCAACCGGCTTTGGAATTGTACGCCGGCCTGGGCAGGCATGCCAGGAGTTTTCAGTTTTCGCGGGGATGGAACAGCCGCTGCAGGGGAAACTATCTGCATACCTATTCACATCCTGTATTACTAGCTATGAAGTACAATTTATGGGCAGGTAGGCCCACTGTGGCTCGGACATACCATCAATGACAACACTTTTGTTAGCAAAGTTCCGCTTGCACATTGCAAGTTCCACCAATACAGCGGCTACTGTTTTGCACCGTTGAACCTGCACTGTATTATGGGTTTGTCTTGACATCTTATGGTCGCGGACTATGTTCTCGACGGTATGGGAAAGGGTGTTCTACAATGAGTCCTCCAGCCATAGAATCCGGCAAGGGGGCTTTTACTTTGTAACATCGAAACTGGCGAGGAGCTTGTCTGATAGTTCGCCTTCGGTTCTATTCCAGCTAAGCATTCTCGACGCAAGGCCCCATGAAACCTTAATTAACTTCAAGTAACTTACCTCTCTCATGTATCTTAAAAACTCGAACCGTCGTTCTTGTTCTAACTTTCACCAAATCATCTCCATCTGCAACTCCATACGACTTACCAAGCCCCATCTATTCCAGTCAATACCACACAGCTCGGCGAACCTCCACTACAACGCCTGCAATTCATCGTCGAGCCTTGTCAAAAGTTCGGCTAGGTAGAATAGCCAACAGCACTACAAACCCCCCAAAAATCTAACACAAACCCGAGCCAGACGCACACGCGGCAGAAACGAAATAAAAAAGGATGAATTCGGGGGAATAAGTGGATGGGGAGAACTCAGTACCCCTGTCGCCATCTTCGTTGGTTGCGTGGGAGGGACAATCCTCATCTCGGGCTTGTCTTTGATTGCCACGTACAAATACCTGAACTCGGACTGGCGGAAGAAATGGAGGGCCGCGTTGAAGAAGAAGCATGACCTCGAGAGCCGCATCGTCAGCTGGCAGCTTCCTTCCCCTCTGCCGACGAGCACGACGACGCCGGTGGCGGGGCATGGCGCTGCGGTTGAAGAATACCTCTGTGGTGATGAGGGCGAGAAGAAGAGCAACGAGGAGACGATGACGACGATGCAGAAGCACAGCAGACCGCCGACTCCGCCGGATCGATCGAGCAGTGTTCAAACTCACGCCGGGCTGGCGACAATCTATGAAGGACGGGGCGAGGAAATCACGACAGGAGGCAAGTAAGGTCTTGTGTTGGTGTGAGGGCTATAGAAGGCGGTGGTTGCCAAGGTCGTTGGGATCATGAATGGTGTTTTCAATTTCGGGGAACATGAGGACGGATCCTTGTTGCACACAGGGAGACATGGCAAACAAATGAGGTTGCTTGTGGGGGTTTTAAGGATATCTCTGGTAGCAGTCGTGGATTTCTACCACGATATATTAAAACCAGTTCCATTTATGATGTGCGGGCAGCTTTTACCCATGTTCCAAAGCCGGTTATGTGTAGCGATATCTCGTTGGTGATCTTGCGAAAAGTGGGTGCCCTGTCATGATCATTGAACTCCGTATGCTCTCTATACTCCTCCTCTCGTTGTTGCAACTCGTCCCATATCTTTAGCGTCAAAAACATCAGAAGAAAGTCTGTTGCGTACCAAAGACAAGATGCATGTTCTATCGCATCGTATTTCTTCAACGACATCGCCTACGTAATGTCACGATAGACCAACCTCTGATATTACATGCTCGATGGTACTGGTAACAACAGGCATGACTTGGGTGAATCTCTTGGTCGATTCAGCTAGAAATGGAGTTCTTGGGGCAAGCTCTTTCTTGGCTGTCATGTCGGTTTTGTGTGTTGTCTTGACTAAACCTAATCATGCTCAAAACTCCAGTCACAAACTGGAAAGCGGAGTGTCGCCACGTCATTAGAGAGTTTGATGAGATTTGTTTACTTCTTGAGGAGACTTTGTCACAATTCCTGAAATTGTCTCATTGACCCACCCTTCTGGGGCTTCTGGCGAATCAAGTTACACAAACTTACACAAAATCTCTTTTACATGCAAGTCACGGTGAAAAAAAACTTTGCCTTATAACGATTTGTGGTTTCCTCTATGATTTCAACAAAACAACTGTAAGGAAAGAGGACCCCAACACAAACACACTTGTGCGCACGCACCACCTGGTAGGCCACTGAGAGCCACACCGTGGCGTAACCACACCCTACAAGGGAGCCCAGTCTTCCAACCATGTATATAAGTAGTAGCCCTCGCCCATATCTCTTTGCGAGGCCAGGTTGAAGTCTTACACCTTTGTCAGTCATTGCTCGCCCTACTTGTTGCCACCATTGTGACCACCTTGATCAGGCGTACCTGCCCCACCTTACATAGTAATTAAGGGCTTAGTTTGGTAGTTTTACTACTTTTAATAGTAAAAAAAGATGCCATTCTTCTAAAAATTCAGAAGGGCAACTACCTTTCAAAAGGCCATATATAGCTTCTCTTTCAGAAGGGTGCTACTAGAGGCGTAGAGCCTATACCTACTACCAATATTAAGTAGGAAGCTGAGAAAGGTGGGGGCGTGGCATGGGTACTTTATTTGCCTTTTACGTGTATACCAATTTCCATACCGTCTTCATGGAAAGAATACTCCCCGGTTAGTGTTATCAGTGCCAAATATTCGCTTGACTCTGAGGATAACCGCTAGCATCAACAAGGAACCCTCCCGGAGAGTAAGGCCACCTGCCTAACGTGCATGGGAAGCAAGTTAGGCCAGCGGATGTTCCTCCAGCTTTCGAGATATTGTGGGATTGCCCTGAGCGAGTGTGTGATCACTCCTGGGATCTCAAACGGGGCAACCTTTAGAATTAATTACAAGGACGGGACGGGGGTTGTACAGATACGGGAGTTGATCAGTTCAGTTAACACTGGCAACCAACTTGGGTCTGAGGTGGGGGACCTTGTCCTTCTCATGCCTTGCTGCAGCTTTGACTTTACAAGTTACGTACCTAGGTAGGTAGGAAGTAAACAACGCTTCACAGTCACACATCCCCAATCCAGGTTCCAGGCTCAGAAATTGTAGCGTTGACCCACGCCCTCTTAACCTTGGAGTTGAACCCACCGCACTGATCCGTCGTGATGCAGACATTTCGCGAGCAGCAAGTCCCCACGGCGCAGACACTGCCGAGCGAACAGTCAGCGCTCGTCCCGCAGTCAGCGAGCCCAGAACACGGCGTCTCCCCGTTGACACAGAATCCCTTCCCGCCCGTGATGGACGCGCACACGCAGCTCCCACCCGGTCCGCAGGACCCGAATGCGCCGCAGGTGCTGCCGGTGCACGAGTTGAACGAGCATGCGCCGTTGGTGCATGAGCCGGATGGGCACTGATCAGTTTGGAGAGTATTAGGATGTGAACAAAGCCTCAATTAAACACGGGACAAGAGGGACTCACGTTGAAGAAACAGGATCCACAGTTCAGCGGATCAGTACTCGTATCCACGCACTTATCATCACACGCCGTCTTGGTAACATCATCGCACTTGCAATCACAAAACTCCTTCGTAGCTTTGGCAAACGGGCCGTCCCCCAACGCGACCACGGCAACGTAGTATGCGCTGGCGGCGCCCGTGCAGGCGAGATAGAGCGACGGAAAGACGAGCAGCGGCGTGCATGACTTGAGCATGCACCCGTAGAAATCGTTGTTGCAGGTGGAGAATCCCTTGCTGCAGGTGCCGTAGCAGATGTCGTGGCCGTTGCAGCACTCGCCGAACGTCAGGTCCGGGAACTTGGGGCCGTCTTTGGCGCCGCAGCCGTTGGCAGTTGGCAGCAGCCCGTTTGATACTGCTGTTTGGCTGTTCGGGCAGCGCTGTCCTGCTGGGGGCTGCGGGTGGACGGGCGGGATCACGTAGAAGCCCTCTGGGACAGGGATGTCGCGTTTCGGTGTTGTTGTCATGGCGGACGTGGTGGCGATGACTCGCTTGTCGTCCGTGATGACAAAGTGGAACTCTGTCCCGCCTACAATGCCGGCTATCAAGCGTCCTTTGCAGGTGAAGGAGAAGACAGAGGTGACGAATCTCCCCTCATCCGACGTGATGTACTGCTGGCTCTTTGAGCTGAGCGTAGTGAAGCCGACTTTGCCGTCGTCGAAGATGGCTAGGAACTGGACGGGTTGACTTCCTTCGATAACTATGTCGTATACCCCGCGCGGAGTAGCTAGCGGCTTGACGACCTTGTATCGCACGGGAACCCAGGGATCAGAGACTTGCTGCACGACCATGGCGAGGCTTCCATTGTTGATGATGGGCAGGGCCGAGTTGGGGTCCAGAAGATCAAACGCGTCGCCGGCATCGGGCTTGAACACGCATTTATCGTATGATGCTGGGATATTGGGGCTGTATGTAGCCTGGGGCGCAGAGGTGACAGTGACGGTCGAAGTGACGGTGCCAGTCTGGAATAAAAATGTTTCAGATTAGATGGCCAACATTTGGAAAGTTGGGTCAAAGGCAAAGGGCAACATACCGGGGTCACCGTGCGGGTGGTCCCTATAATTCCCCAGCAGGAGCAGGCACTGGAGTACTGGCTTGCACCAGCGCAAGGTGATGCATAGGCAGGAATGGATAGGTCCCTCTTTACGGGAACAGTGGCTTGTGGTGCACCAGGGGTAACAGTGGTCGTGACAGTCGATGTAACGGTTCTGAGTATGTTTATTAGTCTAGAATATTAACACAACCATGATGGGGATGCCACTTACACAGCTGGGCCAGTAATGGTCTTTGCCATGAAGCTGCTGCAATCAGCTCTTGCCGTCGCTTGAGCCTCAGGTCCTCGACGAGTTCCGGTGACAGCCCTGGCGCAATTATTTGCAACGCAGCCTGAATGACTTGTAGCGAATGTGGTGGGTAACAGCCATGCTGCCACAAGGACCGACACGGATGCTGTTGTCAGGAAACGAGAATGCATGATATGAGGACTACAGCTAAGAAAAGCCCGGTTGTGAGTTTTGAGATAATTAAGTTGTGATCCTGAAGACAGATGTTTGTCACTTTCACCAGGGGTTTCAACTTTGACCTTATAGTTTAATGTTTACAAGTGGGTCATGGTTACATCCTAACAGCGAATACGAGGTGGCGGCTGAGGAGACCAGCAGATCACCCGAGTTGGGTAGTTTTAGCAAGTATGGACTGCGCAACAGCACCACAGTCAGTTCAGCCCTCAGATGGTTTTGGTGGTACCATTGCCAATATTTCCACTTTCAGCTCAAGCACAGTGATTCACCCCGCATCGTCTGAGAGTTAACCAATGACACTCTGAATCCTTCCCGAGGTTACGTCCTATACTGGCTGTGCGAATGCAACCTAGCAAAGACAATCGAGATATTAGGTTCTTGGCAGGCAGATTTGCGTTGCAGTCAACCGTACCAGCCCGCCCTACTTGGAGAACTCGTGCGCTGCCTGCTCAGGTCGTAATCAAATACATGTAAGTGTTTAAAACACGGTTGGGGCGAGTGAGCAGTGGTGCTAAAATTGTCAATCATTTGTGATGGGCCAGTTTTAGGTAGGTAAATAGGGGCGCCAAGGCCAGAAAGGAGCTCTCCCGTCTTCGTTAGAAGGGGGCAAGAGCGGAGTCCCAGGGGCGGTCGAACATCGACAACACACACACAATGCTGATTAGATCAGCATTCGAGGCCCTCTTTGAATCAATACCACAGTGAATTTGGACATTTGAATGGTTCTCAGACGCAGTTGCGCAGCTATTGATACTCCTAACTAATAACTGGGAAATCTCCGGCCGTATCATCTCCCCCTACTTATAGAAGCGTAGCTAGATACTTAGTCACCTCAAGGTGGCCGTTTCTGATGGCGTAGAATACTGGTAACCGGCCGTCGTCGTCGTCAACTTGCAGCGGAAGGTCGGGCGAATCCACCATATGCTGAGCTGCCAAATCATGGCAAGCAACCTCGTTGCCAGCCGCTGCTGCAAAATGCAAGACGGTTCTCAGCCTGCCATTCTTGGTTATCCGCAGTTTTGTGATATCCCTCTGGAGAAAGAGGCCCCGGCTCTCCGCTTGGTTCTCAATTATTGCCGCGATGGCCCAAAATAATATGATAAAATAATTATCATCGTGGAGCGGGTCTGATAGATCCATTCCCGTCTGGACGAAGAATTCGTGATAGCCTCCTCTCATCACACCATCGCGGGTCTGCAACCTAGAGATGTCTATTTCATCAAATGAGAGGATAGCGTGGGTGCGTATCCCGTCCCAAAGAAATGAAAGGTCGACAAAGGTGTCGCTCTCAATGTCGCAGCCCCACGAGGCGCAGATCAAAGCGTGCGGGAGGCACAGCCCAGTCTCTCTCCCTATTATGTCAGGGAGTCTTGAGCCGAATTTTGGCAGTGCGCGAGAAGTGGTGTCCTCGAAACTCTCCCAGAGTGACTTGAGCCTTTCCAGGTTCTCCGTGGAGAGGCCTTGTGCGGATTGAGAAGACGAGAGAGCCAATTTCAGGAATTCGCTTCCCAACACCTCACCCTTCACCATCTCGGCTAAAACGTTGCATTCCAACCAGTCGATGCTCGGCTCCACGCCGTTCCGAGGTCCAATTGCAGCAAGGACTTGTCGCAAACCCGTTGCTTCTGCAGATCTTGGAGATGTCGTCTCGTCCAGCCGTGCGACGATCTGCTTCTGCAATCCCAACCAAAAGACATAGAGAGACCCCCGCATCTCTTCAATTGTGTTGGGGGAACCGAAAAGGGCACCAAATCTTCGTTGCTGGCGTTGGCGGACAGTGAAGTTGATTCTGAGAATCTGGAACAAGTGGGTGACGTCCATCCTGTCCAGGTTGATGCCAATGTTAGGAGGTCGTCAAGATAATTATGCATGGCTAATTAATTACAGGCACTTACAAATCCTGGTAGTCCCAAGTCTGGGATTCGACAATAGGCCTTGGTATTGTTGTTCGGCTGGGTGTGTCAAACAAGCCGATCCCTTCTGGCTCACTGCTAAGACCACCTTGACCAGTAACGGCTGGACTCGATGGACCGAATAATATCTGAGAAGGAGTCTCCAGGCGCCCTCCTTTCAGCCCGCCCGTGAGCCATCGCGGCCTCTTCTCGCTTCTGTTCTTAACTGTGTATCCACCGCATTGTTTTCCCAACTTCTCGCAGGTGTCGCATTTCGCCTCGCTCGGGGTGCTTCTCGCAGGGCTGCACTGAATTACACAGAAGATGATATGGTCAGCAACCCAATAAATCGTGACGTGGGGAGCAACGGTAATATCCTGAGCACTTACGAGACGGTGGG
Organism: Lasiosphaeriaceae sp. G1095; assembly: GCA_027569635.1. Taxonomy (NCBI): domain Eukaryota; kingdom Fungi; phylum Ascomycota; class Sordariomycetes; order Sordariales; family Lasiosphaeriaceae; species Lasiosphaeriaceae sp. G1095. The sequence continues at coordinate 234,232 of JAPDFK010000003.1, read as the reverse complement.
CTTCGCGACAGTTGTCGCATTTGACCCTTGCTTGCCGCCCCTCTTTCAGCTTTCGCTTCCCAGGACTGGGAGTTGACGGTATCGGCTGCGCTGGCTCCTGGTCTGAGATAACCTCGACTGACGCGACAACGAGGCTTGGCGGCGTGGACATGATGGCTCGGTGGCTGGTCGAGGCGAGAGTGGGACCGAACGCGATGGAACGAAGGATCAAGACGAGCTGCGATGGAATTGTGATAGAACTGCGATGGAACCGCGAAGGGACTGCGAAAACTGAGGGGAAGTGCGGCTGACATCTTTCACTGGGCTGCGCCGCTCCAATCACGGTGCTCAAATCCCGAGCCCAACTTCACACGCGCAGTTTTACAAGACAAATGCGGCGGCGTTGCTGGGAATTTTAGTCGATTTGAGGATTTTCCTGCTTTAATGATGTTTGAGAAGGATGACGGGGGAGTCTCTGGCTTGAGAGTCTCTGATTAGGAGGCTCTAGCGAAGACTGAGAGCCGAGCTTGGAGGTGACTCGCTGAGCGTCAAAGTTGAGTCTCGCAGTCTCGCAGTTTCGCAGTTATCACCAACGAAACCGTAGTTATCACTCAGTCAAACTAACCTGACGACGCAGAGAAAACAAAGTTCATTGCCCGTCCTCTCTTTTTTAAAAAAAGCCCAAACAAAACGGAAACCCATCATCTTACCTTTTTACATGGACACAATCACACACAATCACACACACACACACACATACACACACACACACACACACACACACACACACACACACACACACATCTTGGTCAACTCCTGCCCTCTCCATGATTCTCCCATTTGTCTCCCCCCGGCTAGCATCCACCGCTGCCACTGCTACTCCTACAACCACCGCGTATGCCGCAACGTCATCCGACAGCAACACACTGGAGATGCCACAGTACCAGTTCGACATGAACGCGCTCCTCACCATCATCTCCCTCGTTTTCACCGCCGTCGCCATTGGCGTGGCCTGCGTATTCGGGCGCCTCCAACTGCGCGTCGCCCGCCTCCAGCTCCGACAGACAGAGGCAGACAACGCTCACCTCCACCAGCTGGTCAAGGCAGTCCTGTGCCAACTCTTCCAAGAATAGAACAACGCCAGCCAGCCTTGGTTTTTTTCCCTTTTTCTTTTTTTCTTTTTCTTCTTTCTTCTTCTTTTCCCCCCTTTCTCACAGGTAAAGATCACCTCCCCCCCCTTTTTTTTTTTTTTTTCATTATCACTTCATTGCATTCCCACTTTGCGAGGTGCGCATCGATGTCAACTAACAAGTACACGCAGTCGACGATTCACAGGCAGCTGGCTGCCAGTGAGACCAATCACCAAACATGGGGTTGTCATTTTCCACCCCAACCCTGCCAGCTGGCAGCGGGGAAATGACAGTGCGTAAGACAGTGGAAATACCATCCTTCCACACGGAGTGCGCGGGACAATGGCATAGATATCGAACTGTACGGTTTGGGGTTTGGATGCTTTCATATTTTTATACCTACCTGGATGTATGGCATGTACTACAAATAAAATCTATCAAATTTTATGCTTTTTCTACCATATTTATCCTGTAACTCCATGTTTTCACTTATTAGAAAAGTCTGTCGATTCATGGAGATAGGGTTAGGGTTGAACTGTTTCCACAAGGCGGATGCACCCCCCTGTTGCTTCTTTCAACTCGGGGAGGGTGCAGGCAGATGTCATGTTCAGCTCATGAGATTCAACAGCATCAACACCTTGATCTAGAGCAGCCGCTCATCACTACTTTCTTTCGGTGATCAAGCCATTTGCCTCTTTAAATACTTCGTCAGTGGCTGACATCCTTTTATTTGAGAATAGCACGACACGGTTGCAAAAGCACAATCGGGTCAGCATGAACAAGAAATCTTTGTGTTTTCCCAAGTCTATCGTATTGGTATCCTCCGGGTACTAGTAACCATATAATGCAACAAAGCCCCCCCACAGATCCATCCCGTCCCGAGGGCAAAAAATACAGAAAAAGAGAGGACGGTAAGCTGGTGCGTTGTGTGACCGTTATGCCAAAACTGCTTGTTCCTTCACCTGTAAAGTATGCAAATGCCGAACCCTTAGTCTAATCCGCTACACACACACCATCATCAACGCATCTAGAACAGGGGCTGGCCGCCAGACAGATCCTTGGCGATGGCGAACTTCATCGTGTTGTCGGGGTTGGAGTCGCGAAGGTTGTACCAGAAGGTGGGAACCTTGTTGAACAGCTTGCGGTAGCCCACCCCCTGCCAGAAATACTCGGCGTTCTGGACGCTGGCAACAGCCTCGTCCCAGTCCGGACCGTTGGCGGGCCAGCCAGTCTCGGTGACCCAGACGGACTTGCCACCGACAGCTTGGACGGTGGCGTCGAAAGCCTTGTCGAAGAGGGTGCCCGAGTTCTTGATGTTGTTGCCCTTGCCGTTCTCCGTAGTATGGGTACTCGTCGACACCGACCCAGTCAATGGCATCGAGGACGGCCTTGTTGGTGGCATTGGTCCACGAATCCCAGGTATTGACGGGCCGAAAGGGACCTTGGTCAGGGGGGTGTTGGCAACAGCCTTCTTGTATGTGTTGATGAACTTGACAATGGCGTCGGGGGAGGCACCAACGCCGGCCTTGTTGGTCACGCCCGTGACGGAGATGCGGTACAGGTCCTCACTGCCAATGGACATACCAATGACGAGGTCGGTGAAGTCCTTGCCATACTTGTTGATGGCCTTGGTCAGGGCGCTGATCTCCTTGTCGATGCTATCGGTGCCGGAGGTCCGGATGCCGAGCAGGAGCTTCGTCTTGGTCTCGATGGCGGCCTCGAAGGTCTGAATAGGGTCGTCTTGCGAGTATGCCTGGATGTTTGTGAAGAGACGGGCGGCATTGAAGGTACCGGGGGCGCCGGCGAGCTTTGGTGCTGTTGTGAACTCGGCCTTGAAGTCAGCCTTGAACTTTGCCGAGCGGTCAGCGAGCGTCGACCCCGAGTTGAACCCCAGGTAGTTTTCTGCTGACGCGCCGGTCACGAGGATGTTGGCAGCGGCGAGGCTGGTGGAGAAACGCATGGTGAGGAGGGTGCCCGGTCGGGTAGGGAGGAATGGTTTTGTCGCCTTTTTTTTTTTTTTTTGCGTCGATTTAAAGTTGTAGGATTCATTCCTTCAACGTCGAAGTTAGCCGGATTGCCGCGGAAGAATATACAACCGTCTGGAGTTGAGTACGAGGAGGTAGAGCCGTTCGCCAAGGTAAGACAATGTTCGCTCACGTAAGTCTACTACTAATGATGGCTCGTATAGACTGTACAGCAGTCGAAGCCCCCCAAGCGTCGAGACACCTTACCCCTTGAGTTCAAGTTCTAGGGACGAGAGCAACTCCCTCCGGCCACACGGTTATAGAAACGGCAGATCGATAGCGACGGCGACGACAACGAGCACCAGCTGAAGCGAACGCGGTTGACGCGGAATAACTTAACCCTGTTCAACAAGATGGGGAGGAAGAAGGGATCCAAAAAGGCGTCTACATACAGCGACTCCACGGGCGAGTCAATAATAACAAAGACCATCTCGACAACGTCGTCTGGTTTTGACGTCCAAGCATACCAAAACGGCATCCTCGACCCTCTCTACTCCAAGCCACCTACGAATGTTAAGGATATCGAGAAACAACACGCCCGATCGCGTGAAACGGCTTCGCCCACCAAGTCAGAACACAGGTGCTACGCCTGTACTGTTTCAAAAGCTGGTAATGAGGCGACTATGATCGTTGAGGTTAGCGGGCAGTTGCTGAAGAAGTACGATGATGATAGTTATACAAGGTCCTTCAACCGGGCATTCACGGCCTTCCCGAAGGACGTTGGTTTCAACAATGGCCTGTCGGCTCCGCAGCCAGACTTTGTCGAGGGTCCTGAGATGCAAGCGTATCGCCCGTTTCCGATCTACGAGCATATTAACGGAGCCGTTCTTCATAAGGATGACCGTCATTCCGTGACATTATCGCATCTGGCCGGAGAGTGGAAAGGCCCCGACGTGAATATAGTAGAGGCAACGCTGCAGAGTGGCTATGACGGGGCGGCTCTTGTCTACGCCCGGAACCAGGCCCTGTCACTTATCGGGAAACCTGACCCCCCCGGCCATGCAGAGGTTAGGACCTTCACTACGGACGGACCAATATCAACTTCTATGTACATTACGCTGCCCCGTCGGAGGAGGACGACACGCGCTTGAATACCACCAGTATTAGTACGCGTCGACAAACGTGAAGGACTCTTACCAAGGGCACAAAGATGGCCGAAGAGGCATTAGGAACGAACAAGACCACGCGAGGGGCCAGTCATACGCCCTGAGGGACCAGCTAAAGGAGCACTGGAAGCAGCGTCGCGGTGGACTCAATCCCATCGCCGAAGGAGTTCCTCTACCTGTGGCAGACGGCACTTTCGAGGAGACGAGCGCGTACAAAGACGAAGCTGGCTACGAGATATTCTAGTCGAGCAACCCTGCCAGCCCACGCCCGCTACGTCTTCTAAATCGCGCAAGGCGTCAAGCTCCGTCTCCGGTGACCAGAAACGAAAAGCCTCGTCACCTCACGAACCATCCAGACAAAGGAGCAAGGGGGAAAACTGCTGGATGTGGGACGCCGAAAGTGGCCAATACTTCCACAAACATTCTAATAGTAGTATCATTTGGCTTGAGGATTCTGATGATGGAAATTGAGGGCGACTGTTTTGGTTTCTCTTCAGTGTGCATAAGGAGTCCCCGCATAGCATGTGGATAGTCAATTGCAATTATTATATAGTTGGTGTCTCTATCCTATGGCCCTGTTCTGGGATCTATTCTACTGTCTTTAGGCCCTTTTCGGGGACCTATTTTGCCTTTGGTACCGCCATGGCTGCTTCTAAACTGCCTGCGCTGCCATCAATACAAAGGTATAAGGAAATTTCTACTATCGGGTCCGAAGCTCTGTCAAGGCGGCGATTCGACGTCCTGCGGACGGGAACCATGGCCGCCTGGCGAGTTCCCCCTGGCGAGTTCCGCCTCGACGTCGGGCGAGAAGCCTAGGTTGCGAATAGCAGAAGGAAATAAGGAGGGAGTCAACGAGGGACGGTGCCATTTCGCCAAGGTTGATACTTTAAAATCATCTATCCCGCACCATCGAAGTGAATCCGTCACAGTCCCCGAGAGACATAAAGTTAACAAGTAAGTCAAAGGCTCTCCCAAGCTGCGGTGACTCCTTACTCACCTAGACAACTATATTCTCCGGATCCCTTGCCCGTACCGGTTCGCAAAAACGTTCGGCAAACTTCCGCAGCGACGGAATTAATAATCTTATCCCGACAATGAGAACGGTATCGATCGGGTGGGTTAGGTCACTATTAAATATAGCCGTAATTTCGGACTCATCCGGGCAAGGCTCTCCGTAAAGAGGACCTTCGGTCGAAGGAATCCTTAGGACCACCTTCGCTTACCAGCCGCGGCTCGCTACTCGTTGTCGCCTACGTATAGCGGATAGGGGGCTTTTATCCACTATTAAAAGGAATATAAAATAACTCGCATCGTATAGGATAGCTTCAAGTGGTAGATTAATGTATTAGCCCGACTATATAGCTATATTATCCTTTGGGACAGATGATCGAGTCTGCTGTGGCGGCCGTCGATATTTTGGGTATATTAGCGCCGTAGGCGGCCGGATCGAGCCAAGTCCTCGGCGAAAGTGTCGAATGGCGTGAACTGAGCCTCTACAATAAGGTAGTATACAGCTGATCGGCTGACTCGAGCACCGTATACGCCGAAGCGTCAAATACGTTGCAGCTAGAGTTATTAGAGCGCGACAAACTCCGGAAGTCGGGGACTATAGAGACCGAATTAGTACTACCTGACCGTAGGAGAAGTGCGAGACTTACTACCTACGTTGGACGAAATACCAGCACCGGTAATGGGCACGATATTCTTCCTGGTACGCAGCTTATCCTTTAAGAGGCTCAGTTGCTCATCCACTACCAGAGCCGTCGCATTCGGAACGTCGGGAGGGAAGATAAAGGAAGGCTCCTGCAATGGTTGCGCCGTGTCGTGGAATGGTTCGTCCCCAGAGTGGTTGCGTTTCCAAATGGTCTGAAAGCCGGCTTACTCATAAATCGACAGCGGATCTACTCGTCTCAGCCATTTCGAATCCGGTCGGCCGATATCGTCAATTTGAATATGGACCTGCTCCCACATCCTGTCGCGGTACTCCTTGCGAGTGATTTAGCACCTCTAGGTCCAGCCGGCAGAACGGCTCAATCCTGCGCGGTTTGAAGATTGAGGTGTTGGACACGTCACTGAAGGAAGAGACGACGGCGGCGGCGTCGGAGTCTTGGGCCGTATGCCTCTTCAGTGTAGAGGTTGTGTCTTATCTTGTCATGGACATGGACAATGGAGTAGATATACAGGTCGTCGATATGATACCGATTTTGCTCAAAATAACATTGACAGAGCCAAGCGCCGCCATCGCCAACCCAGCAATCCAGAAGTGCCTCGGCCCCTTTAGCTCTTCAACCCAATCTAATCTGACACTGCAGAAAACTATTCGCTAAGTGCACAAACACCTTCGGCTATGAATGGCGGACTCGTGCGGACGGTGGCCGCCTCTTGAGGATCGCCCTGAAGGACTTTGCCCTGTAGAATCCCCCCCTTTCTCTCTCTGATTAGACTAAAAAACCACACAGCTTCTACGCTTCGGCGTGGCGCAACAGGCCCTCCTCGATGCCCCTTCCCGACCGCGGCGAGCTCTACGCCGCCTATGGAGCAAAAACTCGAAGAGCTATACGGCGGCCTGCCCGGGCGGTTCCGCACGATACTGGCCCGTCTCCTACGGGACCTCCCTAGCCTGTTCGTCGAGGACTAGCCGCTTGAACATCCATGTGCATCCGGAGACGGGCCACCTCGAGGGCATCTGCGACTGGAGGAGCACCTTCGTCGGCCCGTTTGGCATATCGCTCGATGGAATCGAGTGCCTGCTCGGGGAGGGCACCAAGGAGAGCACCGGGGAGGTCTGGCGCTGGGTCGGCAACGTGGCCCTCGCTCCGCGCGGCGTTCTGGGCCGACTTTGTCGCGGCCGCCGGACAAGACTTTGACGCGAAGCGCGCCGACACAGCGAGGCAGGTTGGCTTGTTTCGAAAGTACGGGTTCATATGGGAGGGGGGGACGGGTGCCCACGACCGACGGGACGCTCAGCCTGCAGTACCTCGGGGTCTACTTGGAAGGGTCGGATTCAAATCGTGGGGTTTTACACATCTGACAATGCGGCCTACATATCCATCGTGTCGTTCGCCTTCAGCCATCCGGAAACAAGCATTTAGTATCTACGACTACCACTTGAAAAGCATGGCGAATAAAAAAATAAAAGAGGCTGTGGACTGGGAGTTGACGTGCTAGAGATCGACGTGAAAGTCGTCCTGTCTGGGGAAGTACCGGCCGTAGAACGGCACATCTGCATACTGGTCGGTGGCGGGGATGTTATCCGGGTTCGACACGTATGGATTCATTATCAAATTGAAGCAAAGATTTGAACGAGATGAGTGAGGAGCGGGAGTTTGGCGATGCAAGCTATTTGGGGACGTTCACGTCTTGGAAAATGACGGCTTTCACATCTATCTATTTGCTGAGCCGTGGAGCACCGCCCGAAGTGGGACCAATGACACGCGAATGCTGAACCAACAGCCAAACACGTAAAAGTGATCGGCCGAAAGGGCTGGCGCCTGGGTGTGACGAGGCAGCTAAACTAGAAGCCCCAAGCCATCTCGCTATTGGCCGGTTTTCGGCGCTAACACGGCCGCAAGTAACGAAGGTGGAGGGCCTCATGGCACAAGCACATGTTCGTTCTATAGAGCCAACACCGTCTGCTCCAACCATGGCTCGGGCACGAGTATTTGGCCCCTGGAGACATTTCGTCCTCAATCGGCAATCCCCACAAGGGTTGAAGGCGACTACGACCACCCTATCACAGGACGGCCGATCACCTGGCTGCTCCTCAAGGCGCGCTTCGCTTAATTAAAGTAATCGGTCAAGCTTACGCTAAAGCAGTCGTCCAGAAGTTTCACGGCCGGATCGCCGCTTGGAATGTGTATGCATTGTCTATCTAAGTGTAACGAACGGCAATAGTGATGATCCTTCTGCTAACGTAGGCCCCTTGTAGCGAAGGCAGTTCCAACTAGGGCTTGACCTGACCAGTCGAATCCAACAGCATCCTGCTAGACTAGTCTGTACGGCATCCTCCCCATTCCTCCACACTCAAAGACAAACAAACAAAGCGAAAGACAAAGCGAAAGACAAAGGAAAGTCAAGTGTATGGCACAACACACCCCTAGCTCTCTACCAAGATTTTGGAGCGCTTAATGTTGGTGAGTTGTCCACTGGAGCCTTCAATATTGATTAGCATCACAATGGCCATGAGGAGGGCGCGTCGGTGAATAGAAAACTCACGCGTTACTTAGCTACTTAGGCCGAAGTAGCCAAATGAAGCAAGGGAACTTCATCATCGCCATTATTGAAAACGGATACTGCAGATTGAATGCAAGGTAGGAGCGGTGATGTGCCGTGGTGCCACAGCGAATGAATGGCCCAAGATGATTATGATGAACGGAAGTTTGATGGTGGAGGCGGTTGAGAGCTCGCGTTAGCACAATGGTGTTTTCATTCAAACGGTGCGGGTGTGGTTTAGAGAGCTTCGATCTTTTGTGCCGCCTCGACATTCTCCTCGTTGATAGTTGGCTGGGGAAGGGGCAGAAGGAGACTGGGGCCAAAGTCCTGCATGTCGCCCGTGTCGCAATGGACACTATGCCTGTGCTCTTCGACTTCCCCCTCAGTTGCAAATTTGTATGAACGACATTCTGCAGCAGCGGTGAGTCGTCAGCTGGTTAGCAAGAAATTCAAGAAAGAAAATTGAAAGCAACATCTGAGAAATAAGGCAAAGTAATGAATAGAAAGAATACATACCACAGAGGCCAAACCTTGTCCCCTTGACCAGAAACGAAACAAAGCAGCGATGAGTGACAAGCATGATATTCTTGTAGGAGCGGGACAGGTCCTTGAGCCGCAGCCGAACTCTCTCGGCACGTGCAGCTACATCCTCGTGGGTCGGGTAGTCCCATTCGCCATGACACTCAGAGAAATCAAACTGAGGAAACCTGGCGGCCAAGTCGGCGCGTGGGGTGCCCTTATTGCACATGGCGTAGCCGTGGGTCTCGCGCAGGTCGGGCCAGATCTGAACCTCAGTGTTGCGAGTTTCAAGAGCAATGTGAGGGAAAATAATGAGAGCCGTCTGGACCGTCCGCGTCATGGGCGATATGAGAATGAGATCGGGCCGGGCTGGGGGCTGCAGGTTGCTGGCTTGCTGGGATCCGGCTTCTGTTAGAGGGGGATCTGGGTGGGCATAGCCTGGCGTCCCGCTGTAAATAAGCCATAATTATCGAATTAGAACCTCTCATCATTTTTAATTAACGTTTAGATAGGATGATTTCGTACTTGTGAAGGCCTTGTCCGTGACGCAAGATGTGAATTGCTGCCATCTTGTCTGTCTTGATCGTGTTTGTGTTTGTGTTGTTGGGTTTAAAACGTGAAATTCAAGCTGGGAAACTGAGTCACTGGGACAGGCAGGAGGCAGAACTTACACTGCTGGATGGACCCTAACCCTGATTTCGCAGTTTATATTTAAAATAATATGATGATGCATGATTGGACCCCTGACCCCACATCCAGGAACGCGCCGCGGTTCTGCAACCTTGACGAGCTCACCGTCTCGAAAAGTGTCCCGAAGGGAAGCTGTCGACTTGCCCCCTACCCGCCACGATCCATCCATCCATCACCACCACGAGCAACCTCACGATCCCTCTTCTCCCACCAACAGCGACTGTCTTTTTAGCTTGTACGACTACTTCCTTGACTATTCCAATCCACCATTGAAACTGACAACCTGCCAACAAGCAAGCCACCATGTCGCGCGCACAGCACACCATCTCGATTGCCCTCCTCGTGAGCTCGGTATGTCTGCTATCTTCCACATTTGCGCAACAAACTATTACGAGCAGCCGACTGACTCATTTTGCGCACAAAAAATAGCTCTACCTTTCGCTTTACCTCGAATTGATCCCTCTGCCGGCCGTTATCCAAAAGGACATTGTCCCCATCGTACGTCTCTCCTACCCCCCCCCCCCCCCCCCCAAAGTCATTGCGCCGAGCAATTCCCAACTTCACAACACACCAACAACAACGGAACCGAAATACTAATAGACAAACAAAAATAATAGCTTCCCCTCTGGTCTCTCGTCACCTTTGGCGCATGGCTCCTGTTCCGCCTCGGCTGGGGGATGCTCACGTTCCGCAACACGCCCGAGGCGTACGACGAGCTGATGAAGGAGATTGAGTTGGCCAAGGCGGACCTGCGGACCAAGGGCGTTACTGTCGACTGATCTGGGGCTGTATTTTGTACCGAATAGACAAGGGGCGGGATTGGGGTGTATACCGCAAGAAGGGAAAAATGTGGTGGATTTAAACGCACACCTTTCTTTCAACACATCTTGGAGCCATCTACACCCACCTCGATGCCTTGCTTGCTTCCATCCAATTATCCCTGCGTCAATGGCCGGGTTCTGGTCAGCTTATGTTGAGCAGTGCTGGGCTGGCTGGCAACGGGAGCTGATAGTGTTGAAAGCCTCATATAATGTGCCACAAGTATGTGAAGCAAAAGCAACGGATGAAAGAAAAGGACGGAGGACTGTTTGCCTCGATCCACAAATAATGATAATACTTCCAAACAACAGGCCGAAATGGCTTGATGCCCGAAAAATAAAAGGATATAGACAACCCCCCCCCCCCCAAACAAATACATTCTCAAAGCCTTACAGCCGGATGAACTGCTTATCTTGATGTCTGGTTATATATCGACACAATGACGTACCAAGTCAAAGCCCACTGAGCCACCCTCCATGAACACCTGCCCCATACTCCGTTCTTGATCAATGCACATGCATTGCAATACATAACCCGTTTTGTCCCCCCTTAAACGCCCACGCTCCAAAACAGTATAAGACTTTCATTCGTTCAGGTTCAGGCCCTCTGCTCTCCGGCCAACAAGGACACTACAGTTCGCACAGCAGTCAGGGGCTCCTCGCCCCCCTGGATGAGCTTGTCAAACAGCCCCGGGATTCCAGATAGCTGGCCTCTTTCGTCGCATTTGTGCCCTGATTTCGAGTGTCAGCAAATAAGAGGAGAAAAAGAGAGAGGTGAGCGAAACTTACATTTCCCTGGCACACCAACCAAAACCCCGAGATCACTCCGCGCCTCGCCCGTCCAGTCAAAATCGATCCGCCATAGCACCCTCAGCGTCGACCCGCCATCCTCGGCACCAGTGCCACGCAAAAGGGGAATCTCGAAATCTACGCTTGTTCTCCCCATAAACGGTAGCAGGTCCGCTGCTTCATACTTGACTTTGTCCTCGTTGGTATCTTGTTCATCATCCTCGTCATTCTCCTCCTCACCACCGCCACGCCTCGCTTTTTTCCTCCTCCTCCGCTTGCTCTCTCTGTCCCTCGTCTTCGCTACCATCTCCTCCAGCGCGCTTTTATCACCACATAGCTCTCGGTCAAGGACACTCCAGACCTTGGCGCGCTGCACCGCCACGCGCAGCCACTCGCCCATGGCCCAGGTAAGGACGCTGACGTTGTTTGATAGCGCGCTGCTGCTCGGCTGCGTGTCGGCAACAATGCGCTCGATGAACGGGCTCAGCTCTGTTACCGACGCCGGATCCAACCGTGGCACTGACAGCTCGGTTATGGCCATGGTCTTGGTGCTGACGGTCATTTCTATGCGCGCCGCGAATAGCCCCCGCGGCGACGTGGATGAGGCGCTAATGGTGTGGCGCTGGAGAAGGAGACCCGGCTTTTCGGCCGAGGGGGGAAGCGGGGAGATGTGCGAGGTGAATGTTAGGGGGGTAAAGACTTGAAGATACGGCAGGGCGTCAGCCGCGGTCATGGGCAGCGGGTGATGTGAGATAATGGGTGGTAAGGGAGGTTCGGCAACTGCAGTGGCCCGAGCGGTTGAGGACGGCCGCTTGCTGAAAGGCAGGAATGCGATGGGATCCAAGGCTTCGCGAAGCCATGCTATGGCAGCCGGGGCTGGGTCCGCAGCTTCCTGTTCGGATGGGGACAGGGCATGCCGGTGGAGGAGTTGTAGAATCTCATCTTTGTTGGTGGGAGGAGACGGCTCGTTTTTGGAGAGCTGGGCTTGGCGTATACGCTCGTTTTCTTGCCTTGCGATGTCCAAGTCGCGTTCGAGGCCGGCAATTTCGGCGACTAGCGAATCTCGTAGCTTCTTTTTCGACGCATCCGGGTCAACAGGCTGTATCCCACGCAATTCATTTGTGGTCGGCTCCTTTTCTGGAGGAGGGACAGCCGTTTGGCTCAACTTGCTCGACAGCTTTGACGGAAGTGCCTTGACTGGAGATGTGAAGACTGGCTGCTTAAGCGGGGAGGAGCTCTTAATCCTCTCCGCTAGAGCCTTGCTCCGACGGGGGCGTTTCGAAGGCGTATTGTGTATGCCCGACGGCGGCGTGCTGACCACAGGGTCGGGATGCTCTGGCGTAGGGGGAAGCTCGGGCTCGGGCTCCTCCAGCTCAGGGAGAGCACCAATGGGCGATCGATGTAGTCTGCGCCCTGCGAAAGGGTTCAATATCTCCTCGTCATCATCCTCGGGGCCTGGCGGTGGTAGTGGTCGAGGGTTTGGTCTTCCTGAAGTTCGAAACGAACCACCGGGCCTCCGAGCGGGGGATTGTAGAATGCTGCCCTCGCGACGTCCATGCTGCCCCTGTCGCACGCCATTGCCTCGACCCTTTGGCAATTCGCCCCCACCACCGCCTGTCTCTGCTTGTCGTTCCAACTGAGCGGCCAATTCCTGCGACGGGCTATCAGGAGTAGTAGGGCGCGAGGCGGGGAGCGGGGCACTGGGATCAGGTCGCGGTTTCTTGGGCGAGCTGCCTCGACGCCGCAAGATTTCTGGATTGTGCCTCTCAAGGCTTGCTTTTGTTGGAGACGCAAAAGACGGCCGCTTCGCTGCGCCGGCGGCGGGTTTGGGCTGTGCGTCGGTGGGTGTGGTCGACTGTGTCTCTTGCTCGTGCTGCAAGGGGACAGCCGTGTTTGGCGACGTCTTGCGCCTTTTGGGTAATGATGTCTCCATGACGGCGTTTTCAAGCTGTTAATTATCTAGTCATAGTCGCAGTATGTCGCAGCGCGAGATCCGTTCGGTTTGACGCGTCTAGTCGCCTTGTCGAGTCCACAATGTTGTTTTGGAAGGAGGGTATGGATATGGATGTTTGGGGAGTCGCAACGCCAAGACTCGGAGTAGATGTTGTGAAAACACTCCCTTCCTTCCTTCCTGACTTGGGATGAAATGTCCACAAAACGATGCTGAGAAAAAAAAATAGAAAAACAAGAAAGATTTAGAGAAGGGAATCACAGGTTACCTAGCATTCCGCACGCAGCATGTTGCTTCACAATGTGATTCATTTTCCAGTTGTTTTCTCTTGTAAAGCTCATGTGACAGCTCACGTGCCGAGAAACATTGCCTTTCTGCTGGTGGCTGGCCCGAGCGTCCTTTGACTCCAAGTCCCGATGACGTTGGTCCCTGGGCGAAAAAAAAGGTTCGGCAAGTCAATCGCCTGAGCCGTTCTCCCTGCCGCAACCCCAAAGCTGCCCCAAAATCAACTCAATTGGAAAGCTGAGGCCCAAACCATATTCCCGCCATCCATCGATTGATGCCACCCGCAATAACGTCGACCGCCGCTGCTACTACTGCAGCTCCCCAAACTCTAAACAACCCACACAACCCATAGTCAGGATGAGGAGAAGTATCTTCAGCGCCCGGCCTGCGAGGTCCTTGGGCCTGGGCCTCAGCAGCCGTCAACACCAGCTTGTTGCTCGGCGCACATTTGCCTCGATTCCCACCAAAGACACGACGCCTCCATCGCCCATTGAGCCGTCCAAGGAGCAGGCGCATCCGATAGGACCTTTTTATGAGGCCATCCTCAACACGCCCCAGCCCATCCCGGAGAAGAAGCTTGAAGTTCCGCCCGTCACGTCGCAGAGATCCGATGCCGTTGCGCCCGCCTCTGCGCCTGCGCCTGGGAAAGTCCCTGCCCCTGAGCCAGCAAAGGCACCCGAGCCAGCAGCAGCGAAGGCAGCACCTGAGCCGGTAAAGGCCGCGCCCGCGCCCGCAAAGGCGGCACCAGCAAAATCTGAAGACGCCTTCGCCGCGTCCTCGCCCGTCCCTACACCTGCCAAGCGCGGGCGCAAGCCCAACAGTACCAAGGCCAAGTCCGTCGCACCATCTTCTACTTCCTCGTCTTCTTCCTTGTCCCCCTCGTTCTCTTCTCCATCCTCATCTTTGTTATCACCCTCCTCTTTCTCCTCCTCCTCCCCGTCCGCCCCAGCCACAACAACAACACCAGACCAAGGCTCTAACGACATGTCCCCACAGGCCCGAGCCCGCGTCGTCTTTGGGTCCAGCCTAGCCGGCCCGGCCGAGCGCGCCGAGCGTCTCGCCGCCATCCGTGACAAGAGCGTGCGGATCGCCGGCGTCCTGGTGCCGCCTAAGCCCGAGGAGCCCGACAACTGCTGCATGAGCGGCTGCGTCAACTGCGTGTGGGACCGCTTCCGGGACGACATGGAGCACTGGGCGAGCGCGAGTGGCGAGGCGGAGAGACGTCTCCGCGCGGAGGAGGCGGGCGAGGAGGTAGGCGTGACGGATGCGAGTATGGCTGCGACAGAGGAAAGTAGCCGTCGGCCTGTCGGTACCGCTGCTCCTGCTCCTGCGATGGGCATGGGTGATGATGAAGGAGGATCGGTGGGGGGCTGGGACGTTGGTAGTAGTAGTGCTGGTTCGACTTCTCCGGCGGGAAAGGTTTCGCTTTGGGACGAGGAGCTGTATAAAAATGTCCCGGTTGGTATCAGGGAGTTTATGAAGCAGGAGAAGAGGCTAAAAGAGAAGCATCTGCGCGAGGGGACGGTCGGAGGGTGATAGTTTTCTTTCCGTTTAATGGTGAGGCTCTCTGTCTCTCTTTTCTGCCAGTCTTTCTGGGTCGCTTATCAGCGTGTACAATATTCAGCAGCAGGGTGTTGTTGTTCATAGTATAGACTTGGGACAGACGGTTAGAAGCCGCGTTAATACACATACATACACTTTGTACACAGCAAGTATTTCGGCGCAAAAGTGGTTGTCTGTAAAGGGACCTTGGTTTTGCTCGGCGCGGATTGCGCGCTTCTTTCTATTCGTGTGTGTCTTATCTCTTTCTACTTGTACTCTGACGATGGCTAAAGTAATGGGATCACATGCAAACACAACTGCCGGTCTACTCATCACGCCGCCTCCCAAGAGAATGCGATACCCCAAGGGGCTCTCCATGCCATTGTCCAACGGCAGAATCATCAAAAGGTAAGCGGTCGGTAACACCTTTCCCTTTTTCTCTCTTTCTCTCTTGCTTCGAGACGCCAAACAAGCAAAGCAAACGCAAGCTAGAAAAGAAGAAAGTTGGGAGGAAGATGGGATGAACCGCTCCGTATATATGTTGTTGTTGTATGACTTTCTTTTTTGTTTTTGTTTTTTTTTGTTTCAATATTCTTTTCTTTCGTTTTGTTTTTACGCATCGCCGTTCTTCTTCTCGCCGTTGCCCTTTTGCAGAAGCGCAAGGCGGTCGTGCTCGTCAATGTCCACCGCCTCCCAGGGGTAGCAGATCCAGACGTCGCTGACGGTGCGCGCGGCAATGTACTTGCCGTCCTCGAGCATCTTGTGAGGGAGGGTGCCCTTCTTCGCCTTGTCCTTGTTCTGTTTTGAGAAGAAAGCTAAATTTAGCTCTCTGATCGTGGGTAGAGGGTAGGGAAAAGGCAAAATAGGGAAAGAGAAAAAAAGGGGAAAACTTACATGCAGCACAAAAATGCTAAACTGTGTGGCCTCGCCGCCAATGCGCTGGCGGGTCACCTCGACGTCCTTCTCGAGCTCCTTGACGGCGTACTCGAGGGTGGTGCGGGTATCGTCGACCTCGTCGACGATCAACACACGCTTGCCGACCAGGCTCTCCATCTCGCCCAGCGCCGACAGGTCCAGCCACTGCGTGCGCGTCACCTTGGTTCCGGGCTCCTCGATGTCGGGCACGTCTGTTAGCATCTCGTACAGCGACAGGCCGATCGCCTGGATCGGGATGTTGGTGCTGCCCGGGCGTTTGAGGAACGACCGCAGGATGCGTGCGGGAACGTACCCGCCGCCGCCGATCGCAATGATCAGCTGCGGCTGGAACTCCTCGAGGATCTTGGGCGCCGCCTCCTGGCACAACTTGTGCACCTGTTTTTGTGTAGGGTGGTTAGTGTGAATGCCCAAGTGAGGAAGAGTATGCCACCCCTGCCAAGGAAGACGAGCTTCTAGGTTTTTGTGTACTGTGCATGGAAGTACAGGAGTAAAAACTCACGTCATTGTATGTAACGTAGACCTTCTCAACCATCTTGACGGTTTGTTGACAATGGTGTCGCAAAGTCGTGGTGGGATGGATAGATAAGATGGGAATTGGCGGGGTTACGAAGACCCAAGATAAGCGACCTAAAGAGTAGAAAACTTGGGTTAGATCTATCTGGTCTAGAGAAACAAGTTTGCAAAAAAGTGGAATCAATCAGCTTTTACCTTTTTCACTAACACTTTTTGGATAAATATCAGAAAAAAATGGAATGGAAAAGCAATCGCAAAGGCTGAGAAGAAAGAAAAAAAAAGCTTCGACCGAACCCCAAGCAACCCCACTATGGGAAACTATGTTGGCAGCTTGACTGAGGCCGGGAAGCCACGGGTAGAATGAGGGGCAGACAAAAAAAATACCAGCTACGGACCCCTAACAGACGAACCCCGCAGCCGCCGTGAAAATGATTCACAGCAGACCGTCGGCAACGCGCGCCCAACGCGTTTCGCCCGAACGCCCCGTTTTTTTTTAGCGGAGGATCCCGCTGAAGACTAGATGGAATTTGGAAGGTGGGCGCGTTTTTGTCAAAATCCCAGGGCTTGAAAGCGGAGATCGCCGAGGCCCATCTTTTCTTTTCCATCTTCCTCGCATATGTACCACAGTATTTTGTATTTTTTGTTTCTACTGCAACGTTGACCAAAATAAGCTCTTTGCATATGTACTCTCCCAAACCTCGCTAGGAATTTCCAAATCCCATGGTTCGGGGTCTATTTCCCCAACCTATCATCAACAGAGAAGGCAGTGGTACTTGTTCGAGTATTTCAAATCTTGCAACACACACGAGTGACGAGGGACGATCGAGTAACACACGATGTGTGCAACAAAATTATTGTAACCTTTCATCATGCACGTCATTATTCGGGATTCCCTGTCACGCTGACCTAGTTGCCTAGCTCTTGTGGGAAGTGAAGTGGAAAACAGAGTATACAACGATGAAGGTGTGGTAGCAGCGGACACGCACCGAGCCTTTCCTGTACATACATGTGTGCGACGAATTTTGTATGTCTCGGTGATTGAAATTATATCCTACTCTACGAGGTAGGAGTCTCGGAGCCTCGTCTTGATGCGTGGTATTTTCAGAGGCCTCAGACATGATCATGTTTCCGATCGGCAACCTGTTCGAACAACTGCAAGTGTAATATATCTAGATATATATCTAGACTAGTAGACAGACCAACTGATAGCCGTTACACCGAATTTCAAAATCGAAGTTGTCTCCAAGCCCATGTGTCGAGTTTTTGTACTACTTGGAGATGAGGCAATAAGGGAGTACATAAGTGTGATTGAATGCATTAATTAGAGGAATGATACCAGTGGCATGGTACCGAGTCACTCATCCGAAGAGATAAATAGTAATTCCTTTCACTAGTCTTGGGATATAGGTTGCAGCCATTCTTTAACTACTTGCTCTAGCACTACTAGTCAAGATTTATTAATTAAGACCCCCCTTCCACCCGAGGAATATCCGCCTGCAATGGTGATTGATAGATGACATGAAACTCGATCTTCTTCCATCAATTACCAAAGGTAAGGATAGAAGCAATAAGAACCAAACCCCTGGCATCAAGGTTCAGAAGCAGGATCCGAACCGAGGCCGAAGATTTCCCCCCATCAGTAACTAAGGTTGACTCCGTCGATGCAATGCACTGTGATGCAACCCATTAATCATTTCGCAGCTGCCAAGTAACTGTTTTGCCCCCTTGAACCCGAGGCTAACAAAACAAGATGCCGGGACTTGGGGGCAGTATTTATCTCAAGGTTTTCACCTGTAATTTGACCTCACATACTAAATCGCCCATTGCAAGACATCCGTCGCAAAAGAACCATCCATAGAATTATTCAGTCAGGTCTGACAAACCAACACAATGGACTGTGCAGTTCCATCGAGCTCACCCTGATCGGCAATGTGGCGTTTTGCCTTTGTTGTCTTTGGGCATTGAACAAAGAAAAGTAAAAGGTACAGTACGGATACGTGCCTAGCTGTCAGTTCATCCTACGCCTTCAAAAGGCCGTGACGGTATTGACAAACCTGACAGTCGATAAAATTTGAAACCACGGCTATCTCCAACGACGCTCAGGACATTTTCCATCCGACCTACCAAGGCCAGGAAAAACGTGACCGGGTATCATACAGCACAACCTGCTAGCATGGCCTTGGTGCGGCTTCTTCCCTACCAAACCCCAGCCGACGAGCAAGGAAGTCTCAATCAAGCATCTCCCAGCATTCACTCTCAAAACATGTCTACTGGCCGCAGAAGCTATCACTCCTCCATTCCCGAGTGGCTTGCTAATAACACCACCATCCAACCGCCAGCCCAAACCACTTCTGCCAACCCCGCCAGCATGGTAGACGACAGCCAGCGCCCGGGACCCAGTGGCGCTGGGACATCCTCTTATCGAGCAGCACGCAGACTTGAAGAAGAAGACGACAGCATCCATCACGAGTATGACTCGGACGAGATCAGCAGCCGTGACGAAGAAGACCCATTTGGCTCAGAGAACGACCTCGAAGCAGCAGACGAGGAAGACGATAATCACACTCTTCCTACCGCCCTGAAGAACGCCATCCAGATGGCGCGCGAAACCGAGACGCTGCACGCGTACGACCTGGGGGTCCTCGCGACGCTGCAGAGCATGGTCAACCACTGGACAGAGCAGGCCGACACGCGCCACGTGAGCAACGTGGAGAAGCGCATTTTCCGCCGCGAGGCGCAGCGGCTGGCCGAGCTGATGGACGACGCGGAGCACAAGACCATGGCGAGCAACGCGCAGGTCATGGAGAGGCAGGAGGAGGAGGAGCGGCAGTGGGACAAGCACAAGGCGGCCGCTTTCGCTCAACTCCCCGGTGTCAGGAACACCAAGAAGAAAGTCAACGGCCAGGAGAAGGCCAGAGACTGGCAGCTGCGGCACCAAACCTATGTAAAGAAGCGTGAGATGCGGGGGCTTCAGGAACGCACTCGCCATTTGAGCTTGGGTTCGCCGCCGTTGGAGACCTCGCCGACCCCTGCAAGGAAGACCGGCACGAGAGCCGCGGCTACAACCATCGTGGAGGACGATGACGATGTCGATTTCGAGACGGCATATTCAGGCTCTCCAGAAGAGGGTCATCGTCATTGACGACGGTCAACAGCGGCATTAGATGGCAACCGAGACTTCGTCGGCGGCGGTGAAGAGTGATCTGCCAAATATGGCAGGGACACACAAATTTCGTACTCAGTTCAAGGGTTCGGGGTCATGTCAGATTAGAGCTTGTGGAGAGGACAGATGCCGACGCTACAAAAGCGTAATAAACGCAGCCTGGCTTGAGGAAAGGTCTTGGCGAGGAGTCTGGGGTATTATCGTGTTGAGTATGGCAGCAGCAATTGCGGTAATTCTCGTAGTGATCTACAAGATAATTAATCTGATAAGGAAGCAAACAACTTGTTTATCATTGACGGAACGCGCCGTGGCCTCATAAGTGAGCCAGCTAACTAGCATGTGTCCCCCGAGGCTTCACTTGTCGTACGATATAGACGGTGTTAACAAGTAGAGATGAGATAGTTTCCAGTCGATAAGCGGACCGGAAGTGACAAACATCGCCATCCATAAACCCCAGCCCGTTACAACCGGGGTTGCAACATGCCATTTTCCCTCTCCGATCTCGGGAATAAGTCAAGTCTACAGCATTGGCTCGATAATCAGTGGAAACAATGGTTAATTCTAGCAAACTCGAGATTCGATAACCAAAAATCTCAGAGTATTAGACAGAAACTCTCAGTTGAATATTGTAGTATTTAAATGCTTCATGACTGCGGTTTCCATGCTCAATTTCCCTTCCCAAAAGCAACTTGGCTCTTGCTACTCCTTCTGCTACATCCAAAGCGCATTTCCATTGGCACAGAAACAACATTAATCCTCTTTTCTCTTCATAAGCAGGACACCAAATCTCTTGCTCTTCGCTGGTTAGATATCGAATCCAGCAGATAACCATCCTACTCGTTTGGCATTTGCCCACGGTCGGCCACCCAGTCCTGAACCATGTCCCAACCGTAACCACAGCCACCGCCGCCGCCAGTCACTTGATACTACACGTGGAAGTGCTGCCGGTGCCATAACAAGAACTTTGATGATGTTGATCCGAATGAATGCCTTAAATGCCCGCACCACCGAGGTTTTCAGCATCCCCGCTTGTTTGTCTGCAAAAAGTCCGTGTTTGATCGCGTTAGTTTGTCTCCTCCGACGTGAAGACAAGCTAGAGGAGATGGGAAAAGAGGATTAGGCGGGGAAAGCGTGAGGTGGAGGGCAATCAGTGGTTGGGATTGAGGAGATATACTTAGAATCAACAATCACACACGCAGGTAGAGAGAGAGAGAGAGAGAGAGAGAGAGAGAGAGAGAGAGAGGAGCACCAGACATGCAGCCACTATCCCAAAGAACAACCATTTTTGCACATACAAAACACACATCATAATGTCCCAAAGACCAAACACTTTTTGGAATATTTATTTTGGAATTTCTAGTTAAGTCCTTACGTAGTTATTGAATTATGCACCCCTTTCTTTTTCCCCTTTACATTTCTACATAACGGCAAGCCCCTTTTGGATTCACTTATTCACGTACACGGATCGACCCAATTATCAATGAGCCCTCCCCTGTTGGCAGAAGGGAATTGGGAAGGAGCAAAGATGTGGAAAATACGTCACCGACTGAGAGAGGTACACGTCGTACCGAGTCTTACCACTCATCTAACTCGTCAAAATGCTGTCTACCTTATTCACGAGAAACCTGTCAACAGTTTGGGAGCTAGCTACCACACAGAGAGATGGAGAGAGGTGAGCTCCTCCAACTTCAGTTTCGGAAGAAATAAAAAAACGAACTCGCATATTTGCGTGCATTCCAACAATCACTTCTAATGGTGCTCTCCCGCCGGGAATTGAGCCCGGATCACGAGTGGAATCATCTGGCAAAAGTTGACATGCTCATATACTGACCACTATACAACGGAAGATGTGCACGTGTGGACACCTGTTGTAGTTTGTTGGTTGTTGATGGAGACGGTGGATAGATATCCTGCCTCTATACCAAGTTGACAGTGGGCCCTTGTGGATGTGTTAAAAGCGAGCAGGGATGGCAGACATGCCGCAGGCGGCGATTGAATGTTTCACTTAATTAAAACGAAAAGAACACAGCACTCGCCTCGGTCGTACAAGCCATACATATATATCCTGAGATGTCGCTCGGAGAGTTTCCGGGGGGTGAAATACACGACTGATGCTGTGGCCGAAATAGATGAGGTGTGACTCAAACAATGTTTTGCATTTAGACTATACATCTGCAGGGACATCCCAATTCAACTGATACAAAGACCCCCCATCTGCAGGACCATATCCAAAGACATGGCCTGAATGAGCCAACGTGGGCAGGCGTACAAAAATCAATCTGGCCCCCAAGATACGTTGTATCCAACAATAGCTCTCTAGTAAGAGTAGCGGAAATTCTTGTTCTCCTTGTCAGTCAAGCGGGCCCACACCTCGGGCGACAAATAGGCCTCCTCCGACTCAGCCATGGCATTGCGCTTCTTGTTTTGTAAGACGTAGTACGCATAGAGAGCAATGGTGGTAAGGGCGCAACCGGCCTGAGTGCCCATGACGGCGAGCTTGGCAGGCCGGTATTCGGGTGCATCGCGCACTTGGAAGGTCTGGGGTCCGATGATGTTGCCGATGGAGAACGAGCCGCTGACAACAGCTGCCGCAAAGGCACGTTTGGTGGCACCACCAAAGTTGGCAGCAACCCAGTTGTAGTAGACGGCAAGGGGAGCAACGACAGCGTTGACAAGGTAGATACCGGCAAGAATACCCGACCGGTTGGAGGTGGGCAGGAATGACATAAGAGCACCGCCGATAATACTGTTTGATTTGTCAGTCATCGTTGCTGGGAAGGTTCTTCAGGAAATCACGTACGCAGGGATGATGCAGGCTAGGATCCAGGCCCAACGGTTTGATTGCTTGCGAACGCCGTATCCAACAAGCAAGGTGAAGAAGATGCTGACGACTCCAGAGGGCATATTCATCAGCGCAGCTTGCTTAGGAACATAGCCCAATCCGCGAATGAGAGTGGAGGAATAGGTGGTGACGACACCACTTGATACAGACAGCTAACAGCAAGAGTTAGCAAAGCCTCCCCAAAAATATCGGTCGAGATGTATAAACTCACCAGGATGACCGAGAGAAGAATCAAGAGGAGCTGAGGATCGCAGATACCCTCAACAATCTCCTTCCACCGGAACTTCTTGTTTTCGATGCCCGTTTGGTTGACACTGACGTGCTTCAGCAGTGCCACCTTTTCATTATCAGATAACCAGCTAGCCTTCATAGGGGTGTCTGGGAGGAAGAAAAAGGTGCAGGCGCCAATGAGGGAGGTCATAAGGCCGAGGGTCAGAAACATCGTCCGCCAGCCAGACAGGGCAGCACTCTTGTCCATGCCCTGGAAACCATAGGAGATGGCACCACCCAGGATCTGACCGAGACCGAGACCAAGGTACCAAATAGAGAAGCGCGGCGCCTGCTCGGACTTGGTGTACCACTGGCTGCTGATCAAGATCAGAGAGGGGCCGATGGTGGCCTCGAAGATGCCGAGGAAGACACGCGAGACAAGCAGGGTCTGGTAGTCTTTGGCAGCAGCTCCGCTGGCAGTGGCCACGCCCCAGAGGATGACATTTGCGCCGAGCCACTTGGCAGCGGGGAAGTACTGGAGGAAGAAGACTGAAAACCGATGGTGTTAGCTCTGTGTGCTACTGTACCAGAAGTTTGTCTCTTACTGTTTGGGATCTCAAAGCACAATAGGCCAACAAAGAGGAAGGTGGCAATGTTGGAAAAGTCGTTGCCGGTGAGGTTAAGGTCGGTCGCAAGGCCCATGACATTGGCGTACTATTCACCATGATAGGTCAGTGACTGTGGGATAATGGATGGTCTGGGATTTCACAAGCTGCTACTCACGTTGAGGATGACCTTGTCGAGGAACTGCACCGTGTAGCAGCAGAACATTAGGGGTACAATGTGCAAGTCGATCTTCCAGCGCAGCTTGGACAAGTCGACGGCATCAACGCCGGCGGCATCTCGGTGGCCGTCCAAGAACTTCCAGGCGGCGTCGATGCCGCCCGACGACTCAGACGGGGCCGCCTCATGGGCGGAGTGCTGGCTAGAGACATCGACGACCTCCTTGCCGCTCCCCTTCTCACTGCTGGCTGACATGATGGCTGGCTCGGTGGATTACAAGAGGATATATTAAGGTAGGTAATAAGGTGGTAGCGGGTAAGGAGTGGGTGAAGAAAAACGCAGGTTGGTAGGTGCCTCTGAGATGCAGAGTGTCAGTGAGCCGTCCGTGATCCGCGCGGATGGGACCTGAGCTGAGGCGGGAGAAAGGAAGGGAACGTGATGAAAGGCAGCCCAACCTCTACGTGAAACGTGGGAACATGGAATGAGATGCAGGAAGGAAGAAGCAGGAGACGGAAGCGAGTTTAAGGAGATGGATGGGAGACACAAAAGATGCCGTACGGTCCGTACCAAACATCTGCTTGCTGCTCATTTGAGTTTCCATGTCCCATGTCCTCACAGAATTGAAGTGAGAATGCAACGATGCCGGGGGAGGGGCAACTAGTTTCTTGACCCTCAAGGAAGCCGTTGGGTGCTTCTCATTCGCTGCGTCGAGCATTTCTCCCGTTTGTGGACGAAGGCGTGAACCACGGCAGGCGCCACCTGACAGGGGCCTCAGGTTTGCCCAACCACGGGTGCCCCACAGAGTGGCCCGTGTCGTGGGATGTTCTTTTCCCGTCTGCGGGCCGTCAATATATCTCTGCGAGGATAACCTGGGCGCCTCCCCCGCCGAAGAAACAGCATCGCCCGATTGGGCAATGCCCATTTAATGCAACAGATGCAGACCGGGGAGTGGTTGGCCAATAGACCGTAGTGCTCAAGCCGCATCTGCACCAAGCGTCACAGTTGACGAGGATAGTACGAACCCCTGGGGGCCACACAGACGAGTCCCCAGATGCACCTGGACGGCACAGCGCAGCGAAACACAGACAACAAAACAATCCCTGGGGCATGGTTCCACCACGTCGGCCAGCGACCTTGTCTGGAAAGAAAGAAGCTGGGACCACCCGAGACTCGAGAGAAAGGAAGGAAGCCTCTGAGTCTCCAGCACGACGTGAACTGGGCACCCGCCCGTGGGTGGCCGACGTCGCACTTCTGTCAGACTCGGTACATGTACACCTGTATTCGGTACCTGTCGCTTGGTACCAGCCAGCTAGACATAACGGAGGAAATGGAATTTGGTCGCGCCATTTTCCAATTTCGAGGGCAATTGAAGTCATGCCCAGTTTCATGCTCCATGCACTTATCATGAGCTTATCACCAAGAATCACTCCCGGCACCTGCACCTCTCCCAGCTCCCAGTCCCAGTTTCCAGGGCCGGCAGTCACGACGTGGGATGGACTGGCCGATCATCAGTCGGTGCCTCTTGCCTGCAGCTTGGTGTCTCTGTGCCGTCCTGTTGCTGCTACAAATCGCTGCTGACACAGCACACTCTCTCCCTCTTGCCAGCTGCAAGCGCAGTGGTGCAGTGGCCAGGGAGCCCTGGAAGAGGCAGGAACGAACCGTGTCACTGTCAACCGTCAAGGAACCTTCCATTCCCAGCCGTGTCCGAGTCGGGCTTTCTCACTTCCCAGCGTCGCATTCGCCGTTAACAATTGATTGAGGCATGATGACGAAGGCCGCATCTGATGATTCTTGGCCAAGCCATCCGCCGGGGTTGCTGAAGAAAACCGTTGCCCCTGAGTGATGCTTGCTTTTTCGCTATCTATGAGGACGCGGTATTGGCGAATGGCGACGACGACCCCTGGACTGCTCTCACTGCATGGGAAGGGAGGGACGTTCCATGCCCTGTCTGTGTTGCACCTGCTGCAATGCTGCTGCTTGCTGTCTTCCGAGTCTCACTCTTGCCTTGGCTTGCCAGCAGGTCCAAGAAGGGAAGGGAATGCAACGAGGTCGGCACCGGCATGATTTGGCACCTTGAAAAAGGGTCTCACATTTCCAGCCAGACCCAACCCAGACCCCGACTCAAAATATTAAATATGAAGGGCGGGCCCAGACAAGCTTGACGCAAGATTGTTGATCTAACGACGACCTATTCGTTCTGCTACTCTCTTTTCAGGACCTGTCTTTGCCGATCAACTCTTGTCCGTCTTCGCCTTCACTTGTTGATCATCAGCAGCCATGGGTTGGGTGGATAACGCATCGCCCGAGGTCGAGGGGATGTCCGAGTACAGGACCATCATTGCCGTGGTTGTCGTCCTCTCCGTCGTCTCCTCAACTGTCGTTCTTGCTCGTCTGTGGATACGGAAAAGAAATCATGGCCTGGCCGCCGATGACTGGATGGCTATCGTCTCGCTGGTGTGCTGCTTATTGTACTCGATCTGCTGCATCGTCCGTAAGTGCGACATCCAGCCAGACTTGAATACGCCAACGACTATTAACACGTCTTCACACATCTAGAAACCAAGTACGGTCTCGGTCTTCCAATCGCATATCGCCCAAAGGCAAACCTCATTCCGTACACTCGCTGGAACTACGGCGCCCGGCCCTTTTACCAATTGGGCATCAGTTTTTTCAAAATCGCCTTGTTGATCAGTTACCTGCGACTCTTTAAGGGCACCAACCATGCCACGTACCGGAGGGTTGTTTGGATCACAATCGTCGCTGTTTTCCTCGGCCACTTAGGGTGCACTCTCTCTTTAGTTTTTGCTTGCAACCCCGTAAGTCTGCTTCAAGCCACCGCCCACACCTTCTTCCCCGGAGCCGCAACCAATCGCAGCCGCACGGTTGAAGGCGTTTTTTTTTTTTTACTGTTGGTGGCTGACTGTGCCGGCTCCCCACAGGTGTACAAGTCTTGGGAACCGTTGACGCCCGGAAGCTGCCTCGCCCCCGGCCCGTCTTTTGCCGCATATGCGATTGTTACCATCATTTCCGATGTCGTCGTCGCCATCATCCCGATTCCCGTCTTGATCAAACTCAAGGTCAGCATGGGCAAGAAGATTGGCCTCATCGTCATTTTCTTACTCGGTCTTTTCACTACACTCTGCTCCGTCTTCCGTTATCTCCAGATCAACCGCATCCAGTACGGCGATGGTAATTCCACTCTGCTGGTTCTGTGGGGCGTCATTGAGTTCAACGTTGGTGTAAGTTCTCAGGCTCCTCGTCCCATTCTCTGCATGAACGAAGCATCATCTACTAACATCTCACTCCGGTTTAGAACATGGTTTCTTCGCTGCCTTTTCTTGCCCCAGTATTCATGCGCAAGGCAAAGGAATACCGTTCCAGGGTCGCCGGTTATGGATATAGTGGTTCGTCGAGTGGAGCCAAGATGGGCAAGAGTGGCGATGGTTACAAGCTCGGAAGCGTCGCCAGCCAGGGCAAGAACGCCTACGCATCGGCACAAGGACACAGCACGAGCGAGGAGAACATTCTCAAAGACAGCCCCGACGGCTCGATTCTCAAGTCTGTCACATACAGCGTGCACGTCGACCGCGACAATGCAACAAAAAAATGAGCAACAACCCCGAACACGTCTGTGCAGGACGTCGAAGGAAGGGCCAAGGGTCGGTAGAGCAGTGGATGGCGACATGTGTGCAATATTGTTTTATTCAAAAAGCCAAATAGGGGCCACAATCTCTTTTCCCCAGTTCAGTTCTACGGTCTCTACACCACCTGTACTTAGACAGCCAGAACTTGTGAGATAGATAGCCATCTCACTCATCACTCGTTGATGCAATACAACCGTGTATTTCTGGGCCTTTGAATTCCAACTGGCAGCTTCATGACTTGATGCAAATTGCATTGTCTTGCATAAACAAGCAGACAGGGACATGGTAGTAAACATAGTCGCATCGAGCGTCTCTGTCCCTGGTCATTATGCTCAAACTCACTCAGGGACTTCTCGATTGACTTTGGCGGGAGTTGCCCCCCACCCCCACATCACCTCCCACCCTACCCCACCGTCCCGTGAGGCCCACACGCTGGTCCCAACGGTCACGCCGTTGCGAGCCAATCAAGTAGGCTTCGGCAGGTTTCCACTATCAACCTTCTTTTCTTTTTCTTCAAATCCCCTGTCACTCTGCTGTCCTGCAACCAACAGGGAAGCTAAGGTCGTCTCCAGGAAGCCTGGACCACATCCCCGAGCCGAGAATCCTACACTAGACTGGGAATTACCTAGTTTCAAGGTGATTGTTTTTACGTCAGCTTCGGTCACCGCTAACGACGGCCCCTAAACTTGCTTGAGGAAAGGCTCATCGGAGTCTTCGCTCGGGGGGATGGATGAGAAGAGGTGGTTGCCTGAACAAGCTTCCGAATCAACGTCTAGCGCGTCTAGTGGGGGAACTTGATGGTCGATAATCCCGTCCATCGATCGTACGAGTACCCAATATAAAATATAATCACGAATACGGGCTTGTCCAAATTGTTATGTTGCCACTTGCTACGGTCTGACATAAAGGAAAATTTGCTAAACCTGCTCGACTCTTGGCCGTAAGTGAAATGAATGCAACAATCATTTACTTTATTTTTCACTTGGAAGGCTTGGCACGTTCTTCAAGGACTCAAGGAGAGAAAGGGAAGTGATTTCTCGGTAGTGGCTTGCATTAGCGTTTTGAAAACGGGATTTTAGAATCCGGAAAACACTACGGTATCATCAACTGCAAGCCACTCGACTCCTATCACAAGATTTGATAGCACAGACTTCACTAAGGTAGGTACAGATCCTTCTCCTCGTCGAAATCAACCATCATGGTCCGTCTGCTCAGAAGTGGACTCTGCGCGTTGACCCTCGCCCAGTCATGCGCATCGATGCAGGCCTGTCGGGACGCGAGAACGGCCGGTCGGGTCCTGCTCACTACCATGTCTTCGTACTTGTCCAGAGAGGTCCGCAAATTCAAAGACTCGGGTTCGTGGTCCTGGACAAAGTGAGGTGCAAGTACTTGTTCGACGAGGTCGAGGCAGTCGACAATGGCATGGTTGGCTCCTTCTCCTCGATCTGTTGTTGCCCCTTTTTCTCAGCAAACAACAAAGAAGAGATTCAAAGATAAAGATAACGAAACAAATTCGCATGCTGGGAACCCTTACCCCCCACCCCCCCAAACAAAAAAAAAAGGATGCGGAAAGAAAAAACAACTCACACATCGCCATGGGGTGAAGTGCATCACCGACTAGCGCCACACGGCTGGTGGTGCTAGTGCGCAGCCCTTTTGGTGGCGCCCAGTCCTGGAGGTCCAACGATTTGAGGTACGTCTTGCGCACACCATCTTCGTCTTCGAGGTGTGGGAGGACGTCCACCACCAGTGACCGAAACGGCTCGGCCCATGTCGTTGCAAAGGTCTTGATCAGGGCGATCCCTTCCGCATCCGTCGCCGGGAAGGGGATGGGCAATGGTCGGCCAAAGTAGCCGGCGCGGATGGGCCACGACACAACCACTTGCAGGCTGTATGTTTTGGTGATGATGATGTCTGCATCCTTATCACTTGTCTCATCGCTGTGATGATTTCCAGGGGCGTCGAGGACTATGTACCAGGCAGGCACATCACAAATCATCAGCAAGTAATGAATGAAAGAACAAAAGAGTTATGCAAAGGATGAATGTATAAAACAGAAAATATGAAAGAGAAAAAAAAACTCACTACTAAAGTACACATAAGTGTTGTTCTGGGACGAGGTCCCCTGGAGGAAAAAGGGGTCGAGGTTCCGAAGTGGGTCAATCTGGTCTGGGGTGCACTCGAGTTTGACGCCCATTACACGGATGGGAATCTGATAAGTCGGCTGGTCGGGAAAGAGGGCGCGCCGGACGCGGGACTTGGCCCCGTCGCACGCCACGAGCAGGCTGCCGGTGCATGATGAGCCGTCGTCAAACCGGACTGTGACGAAGCTTTCTTTTGCCCCCTCGTCACTGTCACCGTCACTTGTTGCTCCTCCTCCTCCTGGTGGCGTTGGTGATGTCTCGGAAAACTCACTGACCGCTTTTCCCCACTGTATTTTTGGTTGGTCAGGGAGGGTTACACAAGTCCATATTTCCCCGAACGAGGGGACAAAATACTCCGTATTTCACGCACCTCAATATCCACCCCGGTGGCCAGAATCCGCCTAAACCCATCGCGAATGACCCGAATCCGCTGGGCCTCGGGGGCAAAGGGGGTAGCGGAGAGACGCTCGGCGGTGCTCAAGTCGTAAAAGGGAAAGGCGGAGGCCTGCCCGTTAGCCACGGCAGCCCTGTCGACGTAGGCCTCGGGCAGGCGGCGCACCAGGTCCTCGGGCAAAAGGGCGCGCAGGGCGGGCAGCGACCAGTGCAGAGTCAGCCCCCAGCCCAGCCCGCGCGTGCCCGCTATGTCGCTGTCCCGCTCAAAGATGCGAAACGCAACCCCGGATTTGCGAAGGTATTGCGCCAGGAGGAGCCCGCACACCCCAGCACCAACGATGATGACTGGTGGCTTGTTTTTGGGGGAAGCCATTTTTTTTTCTCCCTCAAGGGTGGGTTGTGTTGGTTGGCGTGTGCTGTGCTGCTTGGCTCTCACAAAGGCAGATACCGGATACCGGTAGCTTTCAGCTTGGTGATCCTATCAGAAAACAAAAGAAAGCACGTTTAATAACAAAAATTCGCTGGCAGGATTTGGATGCGTGGGGGTTGGTTGGTTATCGAAGCAGGAAATAGAGTAGGCCGGGATAAATTAGTACATTTGTCTTTTTTCACCATGTATGGTAATCTTTGCCGGTCCTTTGCAGCAAAACTACACTATTGCTTTATTGAACCCGGCCAGCTGGGAACCAACCCGCATGAATTCCCCCCCCCCCCCCCCCCATTAATCACTGAAGACAAAAAGAATAGAAGCCAGGCAGGCAAGGCAGGGACTCTCGAGGGGGACTGGGGCCGGACATTCCCAGCATACCACTGCATTAGCGAAAACGCATGGAAACTTCAAAGTTCCCCAAACATACGAGAAAATAAAATCCTGAGTCGGCATAGTGTGATTTTTTTTCTTCTGACATTGAATGCTACCAACGAGAGATTTAGTCATTGCAGGACGCTACGTTAGGGGATTATGATCGCTCACATTCGACATGTTGCAAGGGAAACACAATCCTTTTTGTCCCTTGGTAACAAGGGCATTTATTTTCATTTTTAGGTCCCCAAGAAGCAAAAGAGACACCAACCCCAGTTATAGTTTGTGGCAAGCCTGGGACCCCTGTAGGAGATAAACGCTAGCCAAAATGACGAACAAACGAACAAAAAAAAACTCGACCCTCCCCCGCGATCGGACTGCGCTGGCTTGGTCTTACACTTGTCGTCATGGGGGATTGGAATTTGGGAGGAAGGAGGGAAGGGGAAACTGCGGAAGGAGCGCCCGCCCACCTTCCTTCCAACGCCTGCGACAAGCCACCGTTCACTAGCAAACCCCTGTGCTGAGCGCCACCCGTGAAATTACCGATGATTGTGGAAGCTCCCGCCCGTTTTCGTTGCGACGGGATCCGCTGGAGCCTGGGAGACCTAAAAGGAAAGTGGAGGGTGCGCCTGAACGCCTCACTACCTCACTGTTTTGCTAGTGCCGAACTCGGAACCACCCTCATTTCATGTCTCACACCACACCAACACCACAATTGGGCTGAACAGCGAAATACTGATTTCTGATCCCCCTTTTCGTGATAAGATAAACGTACTACCGGGATATCGATTGCAAGGGAAAAAAGATAAGGTGCAAAGTCATTCTCTTCGACGTTCCTTCTTGTCCCTGCGCTTCAACCTGAGGAAAACTGCATCGTTCACATTACCTTATATTCTTAATTCTCAACTTAACATCTTACGCCCCATTTGCATACCCGCCGCTTTCATTATGAGGCCTCTTCATTATTGCACTGTGCCTTCTTTTCCGTCGTCTTCGTCATTGCCACCATTTTGCGCTTCTGCACCGCCACTGCACTGACACTGTTGTCTGTGGCGGAGGAGGGGAACCAGGGCTAGACCGTTGTGTTCTCCGTCTTAATCTTGGATAAACGGCAGAGGACAGTTGGAGTATTTCACTGCAGCGAAGTAGATTCGATCCTTGACTTGAAGTGACCGTGACTCGACTTTACGGTGCCCCATTCTTTTCTTTCTTGAGAATTGGTAGCTGTGACCATGCTGAGCCCTCAAAACAATAGCAGGATTCGGGTCTCATTCGTTTGAGAAGTGTTGGTTAGCTCTCTGAAACTCTGTCTCATAATGTAAAATCTGTTAGGATTTGAGTCAGGCCTGTCGAAGCGGGCCTTGGGAATGAAACCAACGTTCACTTGCTGTCAACGTCGTCTATGATTGTCTGAGGGAGCTAGAATGCAGCATTGACTTATTGTCTTTGCGCATATGTCAAGACATGTGATTTAAGTTTTTCATGTTTGCAAATTATATTTATTCCCGCTGGATTTTATGAAACTGTCATTGTTGTCGAGCTACCTTCTGGTTTTGTTGAGCTCTCGTTGGTGTTTAGGAAGTAGTCAAGGTGTTAAACTGGAATCTTGTCAAGTGCAAAACTCTCTCTTTCACTATGAGTTCTTTTCTTACACTTCTTCTTTTGTAAGGGTCATTCTTGAACAAAGGGGTCATTTTTATTCTGCAGATCTCTAACCAGACTAATTATCTGCCTAGTAACGTTTTGTCAGTAACCTTAAACAACCATTTGTCGCTAAACTCACCAGATAGTATACGTCTCTTAATTATTTCTTGGCGGTTTATCAAACCCGTGTGTCGATAAAATCTTGTTCTTTATAGGTCTGTTGTGTTTGGCAAGGTATCTTTGTTGCTCGAAGTTGTAGTCAACTTGAGAAACTCGGAACAGTTACCTACTCAGCCTCATCAACTAAGGAAAACCATAGAAATAAAACCTATCCATGAGTATCCATGCTTTTATCACAGGAATGATGATAGTTCCACTCTTTAACGGATAGGTGGCTCCAAGTGGATACGCGGTACGCCTATGATCCATGATTCCAGTCTAAATCTCCATCAAACAAACAGCATTCGGCGCCTCAGTAGCATAGCGGCTAATGCGTTGCACTTGTATCAATTCGACACATGCAAAGATCGTAGGTTCAAGTCCTGCCTGAGGCAAAACATAGTATCATGTTATATCATCTTTTTGACGTTTTCACAAATACGTTTTTGGGGTTTGCTGATCTGAGCCTTGCTTCACTCGAGTACTTTGCCCCCGTAGTCCAAGACAAAGTTTTTTTTTGTTTGCATGTGCTTTTGGCGATGGTAATTTGAGTTCTATTTGCATCTGTGAGGTATTAATTGGGAAAACCAGCTCTAAACGGGCAGCTTGAGACTACATTACCAGGTAAGCTTGGGCATCACAGAATTATGGACGTTGATCCCGGGGATCTTGTTAGATTCTGGTGCATCGACGATTTTGAAACTAAAAAGTAAAATATCTTAGGTAGTGTTACATTATTCCACCTCTTATAATCCGGACCTGAAACGCAACCAAAAATGAAAGACTAATAAATGAGAGGGATTCCCTGCCCTGCGTTCTAACCTAGATACTCGTGGGGTAAATTGATGTATCATGGAACTTGCCGCACTGACATCATGCCTCGCCTCGATTCGCTTCCACTTGCCCTTCAACCCGATGGATGCTCCTGGCTTTGGCTCTTTCTCAAGCGTAAAACTGGGTGGAACCCACTCAATGGGTCGGTCATGGTATGTAGGTACCTACAGTGTGAAAAGACACATCCTATCGTCCCAATAGACGGCCTGTAAACTTCTTGGGTGCAGGTTGGGCCTCGGTCTCCGGATGGCTGGAATCATTTCTCTTGGGATCTAATGAAAAGTGTTTGCGTACTGACCGCGAAAGCTGATACAATCGGAATCCCTGTCAACGGAAAAACTGACAAAGCCCAAAGGTAACACTTTGCCATCGAAGTGTTCGAGAATGATCTCTGGAAGCCCTCATAGCGGGTACTCGTCGCTCCCGGTTCGAGCCGGAACTGTTTGCGCCTAAGGGCCTTCATGGCCTCAGTGAATAACGCCGACGGATCACCCTCGAACCACATGTGAAGCTCTTTGACGGTCCACAACGTTCCCGAGCTAAGATCTAATTACTGCTCTCCAGATATCGGCGAAGGGCTTGCATCCCAGAATGTGATATAAGTAAAGTGGTTTCCAGGGCTTGCGATCTAACTCCGGGCCCTTTTTCCGGTTCAACGTACTCGAGATGCGGTAGAGACCCATCAATGGGCACCGGGGTGGGCAGGGGAGTCTTGAGGGATGCCGATAGTTTCTTTGCAGCCGACTCCAGCTCCTTTTAAACCTGGTATGCCTCGGACGGGGGCGTGTTTTTGTTTATAGTCAACGCGAGCTCCCATTTGAAAAAGAGCGGAATGGTCGTTTCCCCCTCCTCCCCGAGCGTGATAATTATATCGTTTGGCACTCTGGGGATGACTCGCTGTCGATACACGCTGTTGGCGAGTTTGAAGGAATCCATGTCATCTGTTTCGTTTTTAGAGTGGTCTTTTCTTTTCTGATTTCAAGGCTGACGAGCTTTTTCTTCTTCTCGCACGTTACATCGAGGAGGACAAGCTCCCCAGAGTCGGCGAGAAAACAAGGAGCAATGGGAAGGCTTGAGACCCTATATGCCCGAAGGGAGGACAATGTCATTCGAGTTGGGATCAGTGCCAAGTGTAACGAGCTGGCCGTCAACTTTGGATTGGTGATCATGTCTTATGCTGAATATCTGGTGGGATTGACCAGAAGACGTTTTCATTTTGTCCTTAAAGCTTGGATTCAGTTTTGGCTTGAGGATATTACAGGCCTTGGAATTGAATGCAGAGAGACTGAAAATCTCGGCCAAAACCAGAGTACTGGGCACTGAAGAGGTTGAGTTGCTCGAGGACGCTGAAGAGATTGGTTTGCTCGATGTGGTTGCCATTCTGTCATACAACGGAAGGAATGAACTTGATCTGGAAAGGTAAAGGACAAAAGAATAAAAAGAAAATATCAAACTAATGAGAATGAAGGACAAAGAAACGAGAGGTGTGTTCATGAGGCGATGATGCAATATTATGCCCGGTGATGACTCGGAGGGTTTCCATAACTTTATCCTTGATGACAATTATATTCTTGCAAGCATGGGGACAACATTATGAGTTTGATCGAGACCTCAATGGCGGCCAACACACTCCAGTATCATCTGCAGAAAGAAGACAGGCTGGGCTTGAGGCGAGAATTCGTCCTATGTTCGACGTGTTGGCCGCCTTACAGGCTAATGAGCCTACTGGTCAAACATCATTAGGTCCGATTCAATGACCAGCAGTTGAGCGACTTGGTGCCCTTACCCTAGACCAGCCCACAGGCCGGCCTGCCTTGATTATGTTTCACAAACTAAAAAAGGGGGAAAAAGTGGAATTAGCAATCCAAATGAAACGGCGCAGCCTGCCCGACCAAGGTTATTGTCCCCTTTGGGCCGCGACCTTTACGACCGCATCACCAGAGATGCCACTTAACAGACCTCTCAACTCAACCATATGCTCAGTTTCCCCCATTTATTATTGCCTACCAAAGAGAAATGTTTCCCAGTCCCTTTCAACGATCCGCTCATGGTGGTCTTGATATGGCTCCATTATTCTCAAAAACAACCTGAAATTACCTCGTCACCAGCCAATTCTTATACATATTTATTAAAATCTAAGACGTGACAGGCTTCGCGCGACGAGGATTAAACTTTCGACGGACCCGTAGAGTGGTAGAAGACATCAGTATGTGCAACAACTCGAAAATAGGGGTAACTCATCAATAGCAGGCCCCTCATTTTCATTTGCAATCAAGCCATGTTTACCATCCAAATTCCAACCTCCTGCAAACAAGAAGAATCTTTTATAACTGTTTTCTGCATTTCACAGTTCGAATTGCTCCAATCTGTCTCCATTTCGACTTTTCATTTCTGCCATGTTATGCGGTTCAATTTCGTCACACAATGCGTGGACATGGGCTAGGAAACACAACCAAAACTTCACAACAAAGCCCAAGACGTTGTGGCAGAGTGGTCTAATGCGCAAGACTTGAAATCTTGTTCCTTCGGGAGCGTCTGTTCGAACCAGGCCAACGTCGAGATCCAGACATGTATTTTTGGAGTGTCGTTGTAATTTTGGTGATGCTGCGTGGTGTCGCTCAAATAACCACTCACCACAACACCGTCGGCGTTTTGTCAAGCAATACAAGAATAATGATATTTCTTTTCCCAAGATGTAAAGGAGAATTCCAGAATTAAATCATGTCCACACGCGTGGAGCCGCTTCTTTTAGCTTGGTTGGGAGGACTCCGAGTCGTAGTCAAGTGGAGCACGCTGCTTGCTCTCTGACAAGATGGAGACTGATTCCTCGTTTGTTTAGATTCTGCATTCCCGTAACTTTCCCATCGTTTGTCTGTGGCTCAACTCTGACGTGACGGCGTGCGCAACTTTGTGGCACGTTGCTTGGTTCCATGACTCTTGACGGGGCTTGATTTATTTCTGGACTTTGTTACATTTTGAAGCGTCTCCGCTAATTAGTTGCCTCGTGGGATGATCATCAATAAACCCCGCCCAAGACCTTTTTTCCCCCGCATTGCAACAAACTTGAAAAGTATTGTTCATAGACTGACGGATGTGGTTCCTCATCCAGCTGTAAGGCATAAGCCGCTAATAATAAGACCAAACAACGGGCCCGTAAGTAGGTCCAGGGCTGATGTTGACGGCAGATCTCAAACGGACCGACCCGAGATGGTGTGGGGTTACTTTAGGGGAGGGGTTTGGGCCTCTCCGCACGAACACCACCATCTTCACCACATCAACAATCCGCCTCCCATCTTTATTTTCGTCACCTGTTCATCTTCGAAAAACCCAACTCTGAATACAACCTCCCATAATTACTTCAAACATTTCCCCACACAATCTCAAAATGCCCGGCTCTTCCCTCTGGCTTTTACCTCCCCCCTCGCACCCGCTGCACTCCACCCTGCAAACACTCATCTCGCAATCCCTCCCAGCGGCATTCCCCGCTGAGGCTGGCGCCGTCGTCAGCCCACACTTCTTTGCGCCGCACATGACGCTGACGTCGGAGGTTCCGCCGGCCGTGTACGGCGCCGATCCGCAGGGCTGGCTTGACAAGCTGCCCTTGTCTTCTGCTGCAGGAGCGGTGCGCGTACGGTTTGATGGCGTCGCGTCGCAGGACGTGTTTTTCCGGCGATGCTATATTCGCGTCAAGAGTGGTGGTCGTGATGGTGTGGATGAGCTTGCGGGGTTGGCGAGGGCAAGAGGGGTGTATGGCGGTGACGCGAAAAGGGCGGACGAGTGGTTGGGGGAGTGGAAGACGATGTATGGGCCGCATGTTAGTTTGATGTAGTAAGTTGTGCTTATTCGTGATGTACGGAGTATGAGCTAACTTGGTTAATAGCGGGAGCGTACCCATGGACGATGGCAAGTTGCAAGAGGTGGCGAGGATTGTGGAGGAGGCGGGGATCAAGTTGGCCTCTAGGAAGAATGACGAGAAAGAGCAAACAGAAAACGAGACATGGAATGGATGGGACGGCGGAGTCTTGTGGTTGGTCCCGACGGATAGGCCAATTGCAGAGTGGAAGCCAATTGCGACACGGCAGCTGTAGGTGACAGTGGTGTAAAGGCGTGGTTGGGATGCATTAACTACATACCTACATACATCTACCAAAATTGTGGATTGAAATGCAGTCGGGTGAAGGCTGCCCGCTTGTTGGGTAGTACCTTCCCTAATATTTAGGAGTCTAGGTTCCTATGAAGTTGGGCATAGGAGCTGTACCAAAAATAGGGGTCAACATGACCAAAAGTGCAAAAGATAGTGGGACTGACCTGGATCGAACAGGTGACCTTCAGATATATGATGAAGTGTACTTCAGTCTGACGCGCTCCCAACTACGCTACAGCCCCAATGGTGGAATTTAGATGTGGATCCGAATTCTTGAGATTTTGGGGATCTACAGGCTGTATTATAGGCGGTGTGTCAGAGGTTCCACATTGGAGCAAATGCGGGCGCCGGCTGAAGTTGGAGAGTCGGGGGCTTTGTTCCATGCTTTGTCAAGGTCGATTGTGCTGTTCGGTTTAGTCTGTTCCAGGTGTCAGTAATATGCTGCAAGAAAATGGTATATCGAAGCAAGGGTCAACGAAGGATCCACAATCTCTTTTCATGAAGATGGACGGGGCACACTGGCAGTTATTTAGATATATATTATGTCTTGAATTGGATTCAATGATCCTACGAGCCGTGGCCTTTGCCAGCTCGATGCTTCCCAGTATGTGCATGAATGCCCTTTGCGCCAAACAAAAACAGAACCCCTTACAACGCCCGCCCATTGATCGTTCGCTTTTAATAAGATTGAACTCCTCCGAAGATGCACGCAGTGGTATTATCTCCCTATACCTCGGAACCAGAACCAGAGCCAGAGCCAGAACCAGACTCGGGCTCGGAACCAGACGGCTTCTGCGTTAGCTGCAGCCACGCAAGCTTCGAGGCCAGCTCGGCCTCAGTGCCTCGCCAAGTGCGGCCCTTGAGATGGCGCACACACAGCTGCTTCCCTTCGTCCGGGTAGTACAGCCAGCACGCCCACTTCTTCCATTCGCCGTCCTTCATCTGCGTCCTGGCGCGGTGGCCGACCGTGTCCTCGATGAAAGCGCCGCGCAGCATGGCCATGCGGTTCGGGAACACCCGCGCTAGGTAGTGTGCCTTGGATGCAAGATGCGGCTTGTCGTGCCATAGGAACAGTGGAGTCAAAGTGATGCTGGTTGTGTTGGCGCTGGCGACGGTGGTGCTCTCTCCTGTGCCCTCGCCTGTGCCCTCGCCTATGCTCTCTTCTGTGGTCTCGGGGGGTGGCGAGAGCGGCAGTGAAGATGGAGGCGACGATGACCGCGGTGAAAAGTTTTGCTTGTGCAGATTTGTCAAGGCGCGCAGGGCAGGGAACTGCATGACATGCTCCGACGTTGCGTAGTTGAGCATCCGAACCGACGGGAGGCAGATGTATTTGACCGGCGCCGGTACAACGTCTCTGCCCTCGGCTTTGGCATTGGGGGACTCGGATGACTGCTCCTCGGCTTCTTGCATGACATCCAACAACGAGCCCAGCGGGATGTCGGCCATGAGGGCCCAGTCATGCTGGTGCACCCAGACGTACGGCGTCTCTGTCAGGCGCAGAGCTGAGCGCACGGCCAGGCCGAAGCCCAGGCGCTGTTGGGGCTCGATGAATGTGACACGCTTGTTTCGAGTCTGGGTTATCGTGTATGGGACTGCATTGTTCTGCTTCAGGTAGGTGACGGAGCCGAATTCTGCCTCTCCGGAACTCAACACCAGCTCGTGGTCCTTGCCGGGCGGCAGTGGCGCATACTC
Source organism: Lasiosphaeriaceae sp. G1095 (assembly GCA_027569635.1). Classification (NCBI taxonomy): domain Eukaryota; kingdom Fungi; phylum Ascomycota; class Sordariomycetes; order Sordariales; family Lasiosphaeriaceae; species Lasiosphaeriaceae sp. G1095. The sequence continues at coordinate 195,284 of JAPDFK010000003.1, read as the reverse complement.
CTGGAGGATGAGGTTCTTGGCGTTCTTCTTGTAGAGGGCAAACATCTTGGCGCCTTCAGGGGTGACCACGCCCTTTTTGAGGCGGGCCCGCGAGGTGATGTGGTCGTACGTGTCAATGACCAGGACGACTCGGCACTCTACGAGGGCAGGGCAATGTGTGCGGAAGGAGCGAGTAACGGACGATATGAGATCGGTTGAAGGCGCTGAGGGAGTCGGCGAGGTGGTGATGATCAGCGTCACAAGATCATGATTGAATCCTGACGGCGCAGGCGGGGTCTGCTCGGGGGACATGTTGCAGACAGAAAGGAGACCGAGGTGTAGCTGGACTGCCTCATCAACAAGTCCATTCAGAGAAAGGGATGTAGTGGCGACGACGGGGTTTAGGAGGGGGGAAGGTTGCGGCAGTTGTTGGGTGGAGGCGTGAGGGAGCCTGAAATGGGAAAATCTGTACTATCGCAGCCGGTCAGCGACCGACTGAAGTGGGGCTCGGTTTTTTTTTTTTTTTTGGATTTTTCGCTTTTTTGTTGGTGTGACTGGAAATGGCGGGCGGATACACTCTCTGGGTGACTTTAACAAACGTAAAAGTTGGCGACTTAGAATGTGTCAGTTTTATAGGCTGGGTATTAGATTATCAATTTTCAAAGCCAAAAATGGGAACTTGCGATGTTGTCATTTCCCATACAGTGCAATTTGAACAGATCTTGTACTGTGGCACCGTACAGCGTACATGTAGTTGCTAATAAGTGCTCCTCCACCGTCAGACATTGTTAGTAGGTGCCCAGTCTGCCACCACCCTTCTAAACGCTCTCTAATTAATAGTTCCTCATAATGCACTAGTAACCCTCTTTAACCCCCAACCTATACGCCTCTTGGATGCTGAGGCACGGTGACCTTTCCTTGTTCCACCCTTCTTTGTCTCGAAGCTCACACACTGCTTGATTCTTGGCCGACATCTTCTCGAGTTAGAAAGGCACTTCCCCGTCGTTAATCTTCTTCCTCCGAGGATACCCAATCCTGTTTGCCCTCCACCGCCGCCACTCGCCAAACAAAGCTGACAACATCCACAGTGTCCATATGACGACGGCAACAGCAGTGTACGCAGTCTTGAGCTTCTTGGAAGCGCCCGCCATCCACAGCCCCAGCCCGCCGTTGGCGATTCCCAGCGTGATAAAGATGCGCCCGTTGAAGATGTGCAGGTACGACCAGATCTGCCGACGCTGCACCTTTTTGAACTTGGCGTGATGGATGATGCCGAGAACGGGCTGGAAGAACAAAGCCACGAGGACTACGATGCCGATGATGGGGTGGTAACTCGTGTCTGGGTTGTCCAACTAGAAACTGTTAGCAAGACGAACGGACCATGCTAACTTGCCTCGATCAGGAAACACTCACCAGACTACCGCCCACAAAGGGGATCTGCACCTCGCGAACGAGATAGATACCCAAGCCCACGGCCGTCACGTACACACAGAAGGCAGCGATCTGCGCCAGAGCGTGGACCCAGAGAGCGAGACGGCCAGGGATGATGCGCATCAGGATGGAGCCGACTGGGAAGAGAACGACCATGGCGAGCGCGCCGAGAATGCCGTGGATTGCCCGTACCCTCATTGCCATGTCGATGTCGAAACCCGCCCCGTTCTGGAAGTTGCCGAATCCGTTCGATCCTGATCCTGATCCGGGTCCAGATCCAGATCCAGATCCAAACCCTGAGCCCCCGTCTCCGCCGAAGGGGTTCCCTCCGTTGAATCCATCATACTGGGCGCGAGCTCCTGCCACAGATACTGCGATCCACTCATCGTCAGCATGCTGTACACGGTTCCTTCAGTCGTGGGAATGACATACCTAAGAGCACGGCTGCTACACGTTTGGAGTCCATCATGTTGTCTTCTTGACAGGCCTCTCTCTCTGAGGTGAGACACAAAACAAAACAGTCAGGAACCAAACTTTTACTAGCACAAGATGGGCTCGCGGCCCGTTTTATGATTTCGGGAATCAGTTAGGAAGGAATCCAACGCCCCGATGATCTCATGCATGCATTGCGTGGCCGTTTCCCTCCTCCTCGGACCCGCGATGGGGGATCTACCGTTGGTACAGCACTCGGAAGAGATTATGGTGTCAGGCCACTTCGCGCCGCTGCAACGAACAGTGCGCTAACAAGCGACGTGCAGAGAGCCGTTCCACGCCGCGCGAACCATATGTATTCCAGCGTGGCACTGAGCCTTGTGGGCTTCAACCTAAAGTCGCAGACTTTCTCGCTAACGACCAGTCACAGTTCAAGTGCATTGCGTAACCTGTAGGGCGCTGCCAGTCCATCTGCATGCTAACGTGTGCTTGGCCCCCTGAGAGACGCTACCACACACTGGGACAAGGGACAATCTGCTGGCACCGACCAACTGGACGGCGCCTGATTGGCTCAGACACACGCTGCAAAAAAATGGAGTTTGAAGAAAGATGAAAACCTCATGTTGATGGATGGATACTAAACAGGTGCGTTATTATTTATAACTCCTACTTGGAAAGTCTATAACACCCCTTAACCATCCCCCCGTTTTGTTTTCGATTGTCTTTGCTGACCCTTTTAATCACCCCCTTTTTGGACATGGTGCCAAACGTCCAGCACCAGAGCGACACGGCCGACACTCAGGGTTCGGGTTGGTGGTGGGGGGCTGGCACTATCATTATGCATGTGGTGGCCGCGATGGAGAAGTCCAAGTTCCCTTTCTTCTGTGACAGTCAGAACTTTATGTTCAGTCGAGAGTAAGGACTCGCTCCGTAATTGGGTTAATAAAACTGACCGTCAGCCGGTGAAAAGCGAGCAGAGTTTCTCCGCCAACGGCGGTAACACCTGGCCAAGACCATTGCCGTCGGCGGTAACGCAACGAGAAGGGCTACAAGCCCGACGATGGACTCGGGACTCATTTCGGTCATTCTTGAATCCGAGACTGAGAGAGGGATGCGATTGACTTGGACTTTGTAGCAGTCAATCGAGGGGTTCGCTTTTTCTTGTTGGAAAAAGAAAAGAATTGGAAAAAAAGGAAGGAAGGAAAGGCAACGAATAGATACGCCTTGGTCTGGGAGCTTGGGATGTGATTGTCTTGTATCTGACCATTTTTTTCATCCCGCCCGTTGAGTAAAGTACCTAGGAAAGTCGCTGACGGCTAACCCTGGTGTGTTCTTGGCAACGCCACGCGAACACCTTCGCGGTAGCGCTTGGGGGATTTGGGGGGAACGAAGTTGACCTCGGATTTTGATGACACGGAATGTTGAAGGCACCGCTGATTCGCCGGCTGGGGGTGTTACTTACGCCATACGCCGCACCTCCGCGGCAGCGTTGGGGGGTTTGGCGGGGACGAAGTTGGCCGCACAGCAGATTCGCCAGCTAGAGGCCTTCCTTCGCCTCGCGGGCGCCTTGTGGGGGGGATGCACCAGTCCTTGCCCAGTATCTGCAGGAGAGCAGTACCGAACTCTCAATAAGAGGCTGGCGATGCGTCCACCCGCGAAGGGGCGCAGTGACCTGAACATTTCGGTGGAAAGAAACCAAAAGCCAGCCTGGGACCGTGCACGACAAGCCAGCCCCGAGTACCTAAGGTACTTGATGGGTTTGTGAAAGGCCAGTAGCAGACGCAGCTCATGGTTCCTAGGGGTTTTCCAATGAATAGCTGACGTTCAAGCAGGAACGACTAGGTAGATGAGCTCGGAGCCTTGTCGAACTGCGCGGGGCTTTGTTTCTCTCTTCATCATTCATTGCCATTTGTAATTTTTATAATTATCTCACCATTTGTTGTCTCGGTGGCACTTTCACACTCACGCCCATCAGGCCGTCACCATGCCGAAAAACGATTGGCAAGCGTACCGCGCCGTAAATGAGAGGCTCCACGTCGAGGGGACAAAACCCTCTTGGGGTAGGAAATGGGACGATTGGGGATGCTATGAGATGTCACGACAAACAGGTGGTGAACCTGATGGATCGACTGAGATTCGTTGATCTTGCACATTCCAAGCTCATTCTCTCAACTCCGCATCCCGTTACAGGTGCTATCAAAGAGCAGATTCTTAGTATCCTCCGTTTGGGACGGTTGGATGTTTTGAGGGGTCAATCTTGACACAGTAATCTGCTAATTATATTGAGCCCACGGGGGCTTACAAACCCCTCGAGGTTTCAGTAGATATCCGGGATGCAAGCAAGTCGCTAACGATGCCCGGTCCGTCTTCTCCTCGAGAACGGGGTGCATTGTTATATGTGTTTCGAGGACTGCCAATGCTATAGATGTCTTTTAAGAATCGCAGCCAAGATGGGCCACATTGCGGTTAATTAATATAGGTGGAGCATCGCTCGACGAATTTTGATCCCTGCACTCTTCGGCCTTAACCGCCGTAGGGACTCAAGAAGTGTGTCCTCGGTAATTAAGGATATTGCTTGATTTGGAGCCGACTTCAACAAGCGTTCACATTCACACTCCAAAAAGAGCACGGTAAGGGGCAGACAGGCAGGACAGGTCTCATGGATGCCGCGGAAAACGGTCGCATCAGAATATTGCGCCTCTTGCTGAACAAAGGGACGGCAATTCATGGGACCGCCAGAGATCAATATATCGCGGTGGTTTGCCTAGCGCAGCGACATGGTCATATCGCCGCAGCCAAGCTCCTTGTGTCCTACGGTGGCTGGGTTGAACCGGACAAGCTCAGAGACAAGGTTTGGAATAAATGGCGTCGAGAATGGATCGAAGAGACAAAACTCACTGGGCCTTTGGGGAAAAAAGATGTCACGCCAAGAGGAAGGGAAACCTGGCGGACCAGGATTTTAGGAATTCTCGATAGCGGGGGGGAGAATCATGGGTGGCGGAGACCAAAACGACGAGCAAAGTCGGTGCCGTAACTGAGTTGGGTGGGGACTACCAGGAAGAGCATCTTGTGCTGGGTGGTTGGGAGGAACTTCCTAGTTACGCACGAATTTGGGGTGTGGTTTGGCGAAGGAGGTTCAGTTGTTGATGGGGAACAACTTTAACGGTGTTTTTGGACAGTCATTTGCTGTGACTGTAATACTTGTCGCCTAATTAAACAATAATTAGAAATATTGGTAATATTGGTAAGTGCCTAACAAAATGGTGAGCAAAATCACCCCAGAGACATATCCTAAAAAACTGTAAAAGCGTGCGGAACAATTCTAAGCTGGATGGGAAGAAACCAGTCGAAGCTTGCGCGACGAACATTATTCGCCTCGGGGGTTGAGTGAGAGAGCTGGATTATCAAAGAAATTCACCACTATCAAAACATTTGATGTTGAGTTCCACAACTTAACTGCTATTGATTAAACCAAAACTGTTGCAGTAATAAAGGAGATCAAGATATTAGTTTGTTTTGGTGTTTTCACCTTCGAAAGAACAACAAACTGTCGAGCAATGGGAGGCCTTTGTGTTTGGTCTCTTCTTTGCGTCACCCCTGGCCTACGCTGAGCTAATCTCAATTGGGCTCACGGTGATCGAGCTGAGCCACAGAATGCCCCATAGAAATGATATGAAAGTCCACCGTATTCTTACATGGCGGTGGCGCCCGGCCATGCCTCAGGCTGATTTTGTTGGAAGGGTTCTGGCACGTGGCCTGCCTGGTCGTGTTTGGGCCTTGGGGCAATCATGTCCGAATCATCACCCATTTTTTTACGAGGTCAACCTGAGTCCGTTTACTCAAAGCCCTACTAACCACATTGGTCGTGGCTTGGTTGCCAAGATGAGTCAGACCGTGGTAATCATTGACTGCGGCAGCACCCTATGACTGAATCTTCCCCCCCCCCCCCCAGTTGACCGCCGCTGGGGTGATGCAAATCGCGTTCTGATTGACTGGGAATTATAAACCTATTATATTATAGCCTTTCAGAGCCTAGATCAATCTATGAGTCTCGTGGGATATAAGACACCTCGCATAGCACGCAGGATCTTCTCAAAAGCAAGGTAGCATCATTGCCATTTTAATAGTTCGTTACTGGTGCGAAGGGACTCAGTAAACATCCCACCCCCCTTTTTTCGAAACAACCGGTCTCGAGTCAGTACCAGAAACAAAACAACAGCCATGAAGGTTCCCGTAGACTGCTACGGGTATCGCAAGACACCAGAACAGCCACCAGCCTAGTCACGACACAGCAGACGCCAGAAGAACGGCATCGTCGGCCGACAGCTCCTCAGCAACGGGTACTACGCCTACTGTGCGCAGCCCATATGCCAGACATGGGGCTGCTATCACCGGTATACCTGGTCTTACAACGACATGTGCCGTGTCTGCTTGGCCGCCGACACCGAAAACCACCGCCGAATCGACGTGCCGAGCAACTACTACTGCTCCTCGCCATGCCAGGAATACGAAAAGATTAAATATGTCCCCCGCCGGGCGCCGAATCCCCACTGGAAGTTTGCAAAGCTGGCGGCGTTAGTAGCCAAGGAAGCTAATCTTACCACCAAGGGAGAGGAGAGGAGGCCTGTTATCCCCACACTTCCTGCGCCACCGCTGCCGCAAGTCCCCATTGCCGACCCGGTGGCCGACGGCCGCGAGATTGTGGACGCAGATGTTCCCCTGCCGAGCGATGGGTGGCCTGCTCTTGCTTGTTCCGGGGCACGAGGTGTGACGGTGGTGAGCAGAGAGGAGAAAGAGCTGGCAGAGTTGATACGGCAGGACATCAAAGAAGAGTTTAGTCTGAACTCGATATTTCACGACGAGCCGACATACACGATCAAGGAAGTCGTGCCAAAGAGGGACAAGAAAAAACAGAAAGCGATAAAAAAGCGGCAAGTGGTGAAGGGGACAGCGGTCGCGGTCACGACGTCAGTGGAGGAAGAGATGAAGATGGAAGAGGCACTGCCGTATTGGAAGTGCGAGTGCTGGTCACCGTGTTTGAAAAGGATGAGGTAGTGTTGGAGAAGGATGATGACGAGAGCGACGGATGGACGACGGCGTTGAGCTGGGAATATGAACAAAGTGTTGAGGAGGAGGAGGATGGTATGAATGAAGAGTACAACAGCGAGGAATTTGAGGAAGAGCGCGAAGTGCAAGAGGCAGTGGAACAGGAGGAAGATGAGGAATGGGATGACGCCAGTTATAGCAGCGGCTGGGCATTCAGAAACGGATCTTGGGCATCTGGTAGCGGGTCATGGATGATGCCATGAAACTTGACCGGAACCTGCAAGAAAAGAATCCAAATACCTCAGCCTCTCCGAGACTGGTAAATGTGAGAAGCGAAGTCGGTATGAAGAGCCGTTTTATAGACCGTATTCAAGTATCTCTTCGAACGGGCATAAAGCCATGGTAGGTCCTGGAACTCCTCCTCTCTCGAAAGGCAAGAGAGCCAATCTAAAGCGGATCACTCGGGAATGGCCCGAGTGCAACGGCCCAAAAACGGGAGCCGGAACTTCCTATTATGACCTGCAGTGCGAGCCATTGTTGGGTGCACAGGCTTGGCGACGGTCCACTTCCGATGGACAGTTACCGCGGGTTATAACGTTGTCACACCCCTCCCTCTAATTAGCACCCTCTCCGCAGTCTAGACCTACCAGCGTTTAACATGTCAGCCTTTAGACGCCTCAAGGAGAAAGCCGTCGCGCAGGGAGCTGAGCTCTACCAGCAAATCCAGACTGAGGCACAACAGCTCCGAGACAAACGGGGCCCGGGTCCAGTGCCCCCACCGCCAAACCCCCTGGGTTCCGCGCTCCCGGGAAGCCCGGCTTATGGATATGGAGACCTTTCTAGCAACTCCTCCTCCTACCCCCACACTGCGAATGTCTACCCGGCTCCGGGGGCAGTGGCTCCGGGACCAGCAGCTCCGCCGTACAGCTATGGTGCTCCCCAAGCTCAACCGACACCACATATGCAGTCTCAAGGCTGGCAACCAGCGAATACCGTGAGCAGCAACGGGTATCCCGGTCAGTATGGCACACCAGGACCTCAGGCTTCGAGTTATCCCCCTCCACCACCGCCCGGGCCATATCAACAGATGCCATACCAACCACCGCCGCAGCCCCCTACGCCTGCTCCACCAAGTGTCCCGAGGGAGAGTCAGCATTATGCCTCTCCGGCTCCCCCCCAATCATACTACCAGCAGACGTATCAGCAGCCACATGTGCCAGCTCCTCCTCAGCCCACTGCTCCTCAGATATCATCACAGCCGCTCCCGTCAAACGTACACCAACAAACGTATCAGCAAGGCCCACCAGGGCAGAGCACTTCTTCCACGGCGACACCGGGCAACCGGGCTCCCCACCAACATGCTATACCTGTCGAGCTGCGTGCGGCTGCACAGCATCCTAGAATAGAGAGTTTGTCGGCTCAGTTCGGCGGCATGGGCATGAGAGATGCACCCAGAGCGCCACCACCGCGCGTGTATACGTTCAAGGAGCCTGCCCTACCCCCGCCTCCAATGCGCGAGAATGGAGAGGCAAACGCAGTCATCTACAACTGCCCAGAACCGACCCGGGTCGTGGACTACGAAACAACCTGGTACCGCCTTCCCGACATTCCAGAGTTTTTGATATGCACGCGGTGCTACAAACGATTCATCGCCAACACGGTCCACGCCCCTGTTTTTGAAAAGACGATCCAGTCTCAGGGTACTTGCCGTTTCAACGTTCCACGTCTCACGGAGTCCTTGTGGCCAACAGCCTGCCGGACAGGAGATATCCAGCCGGTCCAAGACTACGCTAAACGAAGATTGGGTATAGCGCCGTGCAGCGGTGCCGAGGCGAGCGATGCCGAGGGAGCCAAGTGGTTTGAAGTCGCTGGAAGACAGCTCCCTGGGTTTAGGGTCTGTGAAGCATGCTTTGAAGATCAAGTACTTGCCACAACGTTCGCGGGCTACTTCCAGCTCCAGGCACATAGCCCCCAGACGGCAACATGGCGATGCCAGATGCACTTCTCCTTTGTAGGAAGAGCACTTGCAGAGTGTGCAAGGAGGCAGGAAGATGGTTGGGTCGAGTTCACGGCCGCGGCCACAATGAGACTGGCTCAGCCCGTGTGCGACGGCGAGCCCGTGGCGGCACGTACCAGATCCTGGCACCGTACGAAGAGGCAGATCCCGAACTTGACGTTCTGCGAAACGTGTTTCCTCGATCAGGTAGGGATGACGCCGTTTGAGACCGAGTTCGAGCCGGTTGTTCCGCCGCCTCCCGCTGCCGCTGGAGCACCAAGCTCTTCAAAAACGTCTCGATTCATCGGCTCCTTGGTCGGATCGCTGGTGGTGGCGCAGGACGAGTTAGTACTGCGGACATGCCAAGCCCAAGTCCCCTCGATCGCCGTCTTGAACGGTGCTGCCAAGATGCGTCAGAACTTCGATGTGTTCCTGGCTGGGGCGTCAACGATCATGGCCTCGACGCCGTGCACCGAGAAGGGCATTATGGGCGGAACATGGTATACCCTTTCGGGGCGCCGCTGCCACGACTTCAACGTCTGCGCGGGCTGCTATGCCGGAATCCTGGAGCAGCCGTTTGGTCTCGCGCCCTTCTTCCAGACCGTAACTTTTGACATGTCCGAGACCCGGCTCTGCTCTTTCCACCACACCGCTCCTAATTTCCTCCCGTACATGCTCCGGCTCCAAGAAGCCATCGACGTCGGCGTCTGGTCCCGCTTCTCCGACTTTGTCCGTAGATCCCTCATCTCCCCCTGCCCGCGCTCGACACTCACGCCGAACCTGGTCTGGTATGGCTACACCAACTGCGGCATCTGCCCGTCCTGCTACGAGCAAGTCTGCGCCGGCACCGCCCTCGCCGCGTCCATGCCCATCCAGGCCGCGCTCGTCACCGGCCCGACCATGTGCAGCATGTACTCGCCGCGCATGCGCCAGCTGTACGCCGACGCGTGCGCCAGGGGCAACGCCGACGAGCTTGTCGAGTTTGCGCACAAGAGAGCGCTCATCCACGTCAACACCATTGGCAGGGCAAACGCCATGCGCCAGATCCGCCAGCTGAAGATGGCGCAGGCGGCGCACCAGGGGACGGTGAGCGCCATGTACAGTGCCGGGCAGAGCTTCTCGCTCGCAGCGGGCACGACGAGTGCGTATGCGTATGGAAATAGTGGTGCTCTCGGGTGGCATCCGACGCAGTCTGGGGCCATGGCAGCTCAAGCGTTGCAGAATATGAATGCCGGGTTTGCTGATGCGAATAGCGTGGGTGGTGGTGCGCTGGAGATTGCCCAGCTCGAGGCGCAATGGTTGGAGGTGGAATGAGGTCCTCAACTGTCTACTAATTAATTAGATGCGTTCTTTGAAAAGAATTTTTTTTTTTTTTTTTTGAAACTTGCAAACAGTTAGGCAGGCTCTTGCTTAATTACAGGACTAAAAACTCTAAGAAAAGCCTGTTGGGAGTGAGTGTAACAGTTCAAAGAAGGAAACAGACTTCTTGTCCTGACTGTTCACAGAAAACGTCACTGTAGTTAATTCGATACACACACGTACTCTATTGGCCCCAGAACATAACCTCGTTCCCCACTCCTCTACTCAGATACAATATGCCGTATACACTCACCCGATAGAAAAATAGCTAAGGAATCCGCTATGCCTAGTGTGGATAGAGGTCATAACTATGAGAGCTGTATTTACCCCTAGGGTCCCCCTGCTTGCACACAAAATAATGAAACATGTGCTGGTATAAAGGGTCCGCTTGACTTGTTTGGCTTTAGCTATTTTTCTATCGGCTGAGTGTACTACGTATACGGTGTATGTACCCTGCTCCTCTCTTGCATCCCGCTGGGCCCCAGATCCTGGGCTAGCGCCCAATGGATCCATTGTATCATGTATGGTTGCCTTGGGCACTCCCCCCTCAGCTGAGCCTGGCCTGTCGGCAAGTGAGGGGTCTTGAGCCGCATTTCTCGTCCTTGTCCCTTGATAGCTTCTCGATATCCAAAAGGGGACGGGCAATGGATCCGCTCTCTATCGCGGCTGGCGCTGCTGGATTGACTACCGGCTGCGCTACCATTGTCAAGACCATCTACACGCTGATTGACGACACGGTCGACGTCGACGAGAATGTGTCAGGACTCTGTGAAGAGGTGGCCGCCCTCTCGCGCGTCCTCGAATCCGTCAGCCATGCCTCCATCTCGGCCCCCCGCGTTGTCATCGCCGAGATCGACCCCGACGAGACCCTCTGGATCACTGTCAAGACCACCCTTGGCGACATCAAGATCACCCTCGACAAGCTAAACCAGCTCATAGCCGAGGTCCAGAAGACAAGCACCAGCGTCTTCACTCGCGGCTTTCTCCGGAAGCCCGCCAAGCAGCTCAGGTTCAGCATGCGCTTGAAGGACATTGCCGTGTACAGGGACCGCATCAAGTCGTACAACACCGCCATGACAAGTGCGCTGCAGATGATCAACGTGTAATTATGCTCACCCGCCCATCTCATTGGGGCTTTGAGTCTGGCCATCTCCACCTGGACTAGGTGCTAACGTGGCATTGGCAGCTGTCTCCTGATCCACAGCAACTCATCTCAAGACGCCGTCTTCGGCGTCCTCTCAAGCCTGAGGTCACAGGTGAGGCGCGTCGAGGTTGCGCTGCAGGTTGGAAACCGGCCCGATGCTGGACCTGTTGACGGGAAGGAAGAGGACGATCGCATCTCCCAAAACCTGCGCCAGTTTGTGCGCGTGGCCGAGAATTTTCACTCCAGTGCCAGCACCATCGTCAGGGAGGGCCCACGGTCCACAGTCTGGGGTGGCAGCATTCTTGGCGATCCCTTGACCGACGACCAGTACTCGAGCATCCGGGCTTGGATTCCTCCGCCCATCGACGAGGAGCTCGACGACGTCGGCGACCCTTCAAGCAACGCAACCGAACGGGCTCGCAACTCTGATTCCGATGACGACCTCGACAAGGACCTCGTCAAGAGACTCGAAGAGCTAGCGCTCGAGAGTCACCAGAAAGGAGACTTTGCTAAGGCTGAGAACTTTTACAGAAAGGTTGTCGACCACAGGGAAGCAAGTCAGTCGCCGGCGCTCGACCTTGTGACAACAAAAATCAGTTTGGCGTACACATGCATGCACCAGGAGAAGTGGGCAGAAGCCGAGAGCATCATCGCCCCTATTGCCTGGGAGAAAAAGGTGGCTGGCATCAAGGTGTACACGGGACTTCACGCGCTGGCTTTGGCTCACCTGAAAAATTCCGACTTCGAGTCTGCTGACAGGTGCTGCAAGCGATCGCTCTGGGGGAAGAGGAAGTTGCTGGGCAAGTCACATCCCTTATACTATGAGACGCTGGCACTTCTCGCTGCTATATGCGATGCGAGGAACGATGCTGTTGAAGCCGAGGCCCATCGAAGCTTTATTCCAGTTGATTACAACCACTCTGTCGCCGCCGACCCTTTGGCCTACCTCAACCGGCCACCAGTTGATGAGCAGCAGAAAGTAGCCTTGCAGATCACGAACCCCAGTGAAGCTGCATCTTCGACTCACTTCCGAACTCTCTCGGCTCCAGTGGATAGGCAGCCCTCCCCATCCCTCCAACCACCACCTCCCCCAATAGAACCAAGCCACAGCACTCCGCCAGCGGAACGACTACAGGTACCTCCGCCACATCAGTCGGTACCTAGATATCAATCATCATCTCCTCTTCAGCGTTCTACGGAAGCTCCAAGCAATCAGAGACCCCTATCTCAAGGCAGAAATCCGCCACAGTATCCCCCCTTGCAACATACATCTAACCAATATAGATCTACTCGACCCTCGCAGCAATATGTATACCCGTCTCCTGAGGTACTTGCGTCACTGCCTCCTGGTGTCTTTGCACAGCTGCCTCCTAAGGTCGCAGAGGTGCCCCCTGCACAAAATCCATCACTTTATCCCGCATTTCAACCCGCACACCAACAGTTCACTACCCAGAGTGGACCTCTGATCACACAGTACCCCCCTCGGCAGACTGTTACTCATTATCTACCTCAACCCGCACCTCAATCTTCACCCCCCCACACTGCACCCTATTATGTCTCGCCATCTTCAGGCATTCAAAGCCCGCTTCCCCAATATACAATGCCTCCTACTACACCCCAATACCCCCATACTACCAAGAATTTTGGCCCCATTCCATTACCGCACATACAGTATCAGCCATATTCAGCAGAAGCGTCAACAGCGAGACCCGCAACGCCGACTAGGACACAACTGCTCGTGGGCGTGCATTTCGGGACAGAACATACCTCCGTCTCATTTGCGTACGCTCATAGTATGGAGGCCAAAGAAGACATTATCACTGAGTGGCCTGGGCTTGGATCAGTCTCAAAACAAGCGGTAGTCATGTCTTCCAATGCCCCATCTACTGTTTAATTACAAGACTAACCTCAATTAGATTCCAACCATTCTCTACTACGACCAGTATCAGCAGGTGGTCGGTTGGGGCTGTGACATTGCAGATGCATTGGCCCCAACCGGGTATACAAAACCTGGGGTAACCAAGATTGAATGGTTCACATTGCAGCTGGCGCTGGGCACTCTCGTAGACCCCATAAACCTCCCCCAACTCCCTCCCGGGAAATCTGCAATCGACGTTTCGGCCGACTATTTGTTGAAACTTCGGATGGCTATCCGCGCCGCCCTCCTGAAGACACTCGGCGGAACCTTTGAAGTGGAAGAGAGGGGCATTAAATGGTGCTTTACAACTCCGGCAGTTTGGAATGACCGTGGGAGAGATGCGCTTCGTTCCGCGATTACAAAGGCCGGCTACCTCCGAGACGAATATGATCGACGCCTGATATTCGTCACGGAGCCCGAGGCTATCGCATTTTTCTGTTCCAAAAGCGGACTTCTCAACCTTCGACTGCAGGACGCCGTTCTTCTGTTGAGTTGTGGTAAGGGGACAGTCGAGCTCATAGCCTATGAGGTCGCAGCAGAAAATCCCTTTGCTTTCCAAGAGTGCACCGCTGAGACCGGCGATAGCTGCGGGTAAGTTGTCGTTTTTACTATTTTATCGTCCTCCATTAACGAAGCATGTTCTAGATCTACCGCCTTGAACCGCAACTTCAGCAACATTCTGCGGTCTAAAATTCGAAAGATGAAGCTGCCTGATGGCTCAAGGACGGCCGGCCGTGTGTATGCCAAGGCAATTATGGAATTCGAAAACCGCATCAAGGGCGACTTCCGCAACAACGGGCAAAAATGGGCAGCTGACGTCGACATAGAAGCGGAGTTCCCAGAGGCGGGTATAGAGGAAGGCTACATGACCTTCACGAACGAGGAGATCCTGCAATGCTTCGAGCCTGTCGTTAACAGAATCTTGGAGTTGCTGAGGAACCAGATCGTTGCGGTGCAGGCACAAAACAGGACCTTGCAGGTATGGAAAAGCTGCATCACCAGTTTACACTCATGAAACCTGTTGCTCATGTGACTCATTTCAACCATAGAACATCGTCGTTACCGGCGAATTCGGTACCTCGGAGTATTTATTCCAGCAGATCAAGCTTCATGTTCCCCCGCAGTTCCAAAGCAAAGTCGTTCGCCCCATGGATGCGGTTGCATCCGTCGTTAAAGGCGCAGTCACGGCAGGAATCAGCTATGACTGGATTCAAGGCGATGCCCTTGGGGGCGCCCGACTCGTTGCCCGGGGCCCAGGCCCAATGAGGGTCGCAACAGGCTATTTCGTTCAGACTGCGGAACTTCCCAAGGAATATCACAGGGTCCCGAACGCTCACAAGTTATTATTCCCCGATGGCCAATGCCGCGTCGTGAATGCAGTCAAGTTCATCGAAATAATTGGAAAGATTGTTGTCGAGGGACACTGTGTTGATATCAGAATGGAAAAGTTTTACCAACCCAATGGAAACGACACAAACTTTGACAGTCTCGTTTTCATGGACAATATATACTCCACCCGGAGCAAGTTCGGTGCTTTCCCAGTTATCAGCAGTGGTAAGTGCTTCCTTTATCTTGTTTATAGGTGCTGATTTGTTGATGAGAGCTCCAACGCTGACAAACGGGTAGCTGTAGCCACCCGGCAGCGCCTAGGAGTCGTCAGAGTAGACTTATCGCAGTTCAACCCCGAGTCATGTTTTCGCAAGTTCTATGGTAATTCGCAACCTTACTATCTGATTGAATACACGCTCCGGTGTATTTTTACAAGGGGGACCTGGAAATTACAGCTCTTTTTGAAGGGGAAGCCGTGAGCGAAAAGTTTAGAACCGAGCTGGAACTGATGAAAGACCTTGATGGCCTTTGAACTTGCAGTTTGGATTCACTTGGGAAAAGCTCAAGGAAGGGGGCTGTTGACATGGACTCGGGACAGAGTGGAGCAACGGAGGATGTATATTTTAGTTAGGAATTATGGTACCTAATAGAGTTGAAAAGCTGGTCGAGAATAAACAGTAGATCACACACATCACAAAAGCCCTATATCCAGCATTAGTGCGGCTACTGTGAGGTTTGTTGGTTTTTCTGGTTACACTGTCTTCAAGTAATAATTAGCAAGTTGCACCAATTGGTAATTATGTTTCTTACCTTTTTTTTTTGCCCTTTCTTTTTGGCTCCCAAAGGCAGGTTATCCTTTTCTCACTCTGCCTTCTCTCAACGAGTTCTATGTCAACGACTTGCTCTCCGTCGTCCCCGACACGGTAAGCTAATACCTAACTGCGCCTGGCTATCAGAGTGTCGACCCGACATGACCAACTTCTCTAAACGGACGAAGCAAATGATCCGCGAGACGAAGGAGATGGCAAGGAGCGCGAAAATGCTCAGAGAACTGGAGACTAACAAGGAGAACGTGGTACACTTTTCCCTCTCAATTCTTTCTTATGATTTGAACAAGCTGTTATTAGTAACTTGTGAGAATTATTTCCAACACTGCTTACCAACTGCCTAGATTCAAAAACTTGTTCAAAATTGGACATCGGGGACATAAATAAGATAAAATGCACAACGGAAGAGCGCGAGGTTCGCAGTGGTTCGCCAGCTGAATTTGTCGAGATTCCCCGCATGGCTGCCTGATTCGACAGATCAAGTGAAGAGTGGGTTGTGTTCTGTGGCACCCTGGACCCATTCTCCGCACTTTACTTGTATGGATACATATCGGGCGCTCCTCATTGGCTTGCCATTTTAGTCACGCGTCGCCGAGCTGGTTGGGCAGGTGGTGTATGTGTGGAAATGCGCAAGCAAGTGCTGACAAGACAAGCGACAGGTCTTGCACAGCCGCCTGTGATACCCCACTTGTTCAGTCCACCACCTTCCCAATCATTAGCTGCGGTAACGAAAATCCCTTCTGTACCCATTCCCTCTCAGAAATTGTTTCTGCTCAAGGTTGACATGAACGCAACATAATAATAGGCAAACAGCAACGACCTACTTATAACATGGCGAGCCCCGAGCAAGCGAGGACTAGCACTGCTGCCTCGGGCGAGGAGAGTAACGACTCCCATGGTCCCCCAGCCGCAACCGCTCCATCAGAAATGCTGCCATTCCCTGATTTCAACTCCGGCTCGTCCGAAATCCCTCTGTGGATGCCCATGGGAGGCACTAGCACACCGACGATTGCTTTGCACAGCGACGATGTCTCCGTAACTACCAACATGACTCCTCCCAGAAGCCCAAGGCCCCTGTTCCAGGCAGTCAGCGGATTTTTGGGCGAACCCGAACACCAACAGGTTGTAGACGAGCCTTTGATCGCAACTGAAGCGTTCAAGGCAGAGGTCAAACGGCTCACACGAACCAACTACAACAAACAAGACTTCGTCCTGATTCAACAACTGCAGGCATGGATGGGAAAGGAAGGAACCGATCCGTCGAGACCCGTCACTTCCAATCTCGGCCTGGTCCTGGCTGAATCATATCGCCATCACGGGGGCCCAAGTCTTGCAACAATTCGTCACCGCATACACCTGTCAAGCTCGCGGTCCGTCTTCCGCTTGTTCTGCATTCTTCTGCAAATCGACGCCGGACGCCTCATCGAACCCCTGTCGTTTAGCTTCGCTGACGATTCCCTACCCTTGACCCGCGACGCCCTGGAAGTTGAGCTACAAAAGGCGATTGATATCCTATCAGTAACAGAAAATGTCCGCGACTATACCGAGGCCTTTCTGAAATGGCAGGCCTGCTTCTGCTGCAAGGCGCTGAAGAAGCGCGACGGAGTCGGCTTCAGCGAGCAAGACGTTGTCCCGTTCACCCGAATGGTTCCATTAGACGACATTGGCGATGGCCGTGGCATTTATCATATCGAGGTACCTGCGGACTACGTTTCCATGGAACTTCAGGAGCTTTCCAGAGGCCCCAACTTTGACCTTGACGGCGTCACTGTAAGTTTCTGATAGAAAACAACACTGGGTCATGGCAACTAACTGGCACTCACAGTACTTCGGGTTTGCTGTCAAACTCTTTGATGACGCCGAGAAATTCGACAGTGCAGTAGGAGAAACAGGTCTCTTCCAAGATATTCCAACAATCGTCCAATCTGTTTCGCGTTATGCGGTTTCGTCGTGGCCTTCACCTGGCTCCCGTTGCTATCTCGTTTTCGAGCTAGACGATTTCGACCTTGCAGAGCTGATGCAATCTCACAACCCACCCGCGTTGTTTCGAGGCATATTTGAGGTTTGGAGATCACTGGGCTTCATCCTAGAGGCTATCCGGTCAATGCATCAACTTGATTCGTGAGTTGTCTCGTGCTTCGATAAAAGGAATCACTAACTCAGGCTCAGGAGACATGAGGATATCAATCCCGAAAGCACTGTTTGGGTTGGTGATTCATGGAAATTGGCTCGTGTCGGCTATTCCAAACGTCGGCCTGGTCTTATATCATTGCTAGGGGCATACGGTCAGAACTTCGTCTCTTAGGTCTCCTTCTCGTAAAGCTTGCTAACATTTGCCGGACAGGAGCTCCTGAAATATTTTCGACGCCAAAAGTTCGGTGCACATCAAGCGTCGACATTTGGTCGCTGGGCGCCATCCTTTCGACAGTGGCGACATGGATTGTTCTCGGGGCTGAAGGTGTTACACAATTCAGGAGAGTCCGGAAAGCAGCGATTGATGGCCTGAATCCTCAAGCTGTCTCTGAACAATACCCAAAGGATTGTTTCCACGACGGCTTCGAAGTCCTGCCAGAAGTAACTGCCTGGCATGAGTATTTGCGCTACTCGGTCCGCCGTAGTGACCCATTGACAGCCAGGATTCTCAGGCTGGTTGACCAAGGAATGCTCAACAGCGATTTCAAGGATAGACACAGCGCTGCCAAGATCATCGAAATGTATAACGAGCTGTTGACTGAGGTAGAAACCAACCCACTGACGGAATTTGAGCCCCCGGGTGCTCTCTGGGCTCGCCACCGAAACATGGTTGCCGGAGCTGGGTCGGACACAACGGAGACCAGCGAAGCAAAGACACCGGTCTCTGAAACACTCGCTAGGCTGAAGAGGGCACATCTACCCCTCAAGCCAATGCGGGATCGCTCACATAAAATCGCATCCTCCCCCAGAACTCCCGACAACTGCGAGTCCATCGCCGGCGCGGAGAAGCTAATGGACCTAGCGGCGTCACCTCCTGGGGTAGCCCAGAACCCATCACGACCGCAAACCCCAACCTCGATCACTCTTGATCCCCAGTACAACATGTCCTGGGCTCGGAAGACCCTCCACCTAGACCAAAGGAGAGTACGATCACCTTCTCGCTCGTTGATGACTTTTGCCGCCAAGACGTTTGGATTAAAAGCAAAGCACGGAGACGAGCTTCTCGCGCAGTTCTACAAAGATAGATATCTTGTGAGTGTTGCCTGTGGGCTTGCTTTCGAGGCGAAACTGATGATAGTATAGGTTTTTCTCGTGGATAACGGCAGCTCAATGGTCAAGCATTGGAGTGAGGCAACCATGCTGCTGGAGACGCTGGTCTCGCTCACCAAGGGTCTTGATAGCGTCAGGAACATTGACTTGCGATTCACGTTTCAGAGCCCAGGACTTTCCCAAGAAAGGCACACCCGACAGTTTGTCAAGATGATGGAATCTGCCCGACCCAAGGCCGAGTTCCAAGTCGGATCCGAGGCAAAGGAGAAGGTCAACCTTCCGGGAGAGGTGCACACCGATATGGCGTCCGCTTTGAGCGAGCTGTTCTCCGAGTACAAGGAGAAAATGAAGAAGACGCGGGGATTTACTCTCATCGTCTTGACAGATGGCCTTTGGATCAAGGACGATAGGGGTGAGGTGCGGGACGAGATTGCCAAGTTTGCCTCTCAGTTCGGCTTGCCATTTCCACGACATCGGCCATTTGGTGTCGAGTTTGTAAGGTTTGGTGACGACGTGGAGGCCAAGCGGAAGTTGGAGTATCTGGACGAGAAGAACACGACAGATTATCTGTGAGTGGAGTTCCTGTTTTACCCCTTGAATGACAGCGGCGACTAACAAAGCTGCACAGAGGACGAGGAGACGTCGTCGACACGGAGCCCTGGACCGGGTCCGTATACAAGATGTTGCTGGGCAGCTTTGTCGAGGCCGTGGACAACGATAAGCGGGAGCCAGTGCGCCTTCAGGCTTCCACCTATCCCGACGACGGGGAGTTTGATCCGGATTCTGATTAAGGATCGTCAAACGGTGCGTAATTAATGTCTCATTCTCTTTTGTTTTGTGGTTCTTGGATTTTGATGAATTTCCTTGGGCATTTATTAGTTGCGAACGACTTGCGTTGCCTTTCACTCACTGCGCGTAGCTTCTTTGAGGATAGATAAGAGTCCACATCATGAATGAAATTATAATGCAATGCTACCCTACATCAACTAGTCCCACGATTTTGATATTATTCCTCTTTTCAGTTCTTAGTGCAGGACACAGACCGTCAGCACAAGACTTGGGAGAGTTTAACTGCCAATCACGGGCTTTATTCCCGGCCGCGCTGGATTCCCGATTTGGCTTGGCATGTCATGCTTGTGTTTGCTCGGCGGAAGAAATGCCGGGGGGATTTCCAGCACCCCTTCGGCGCCACCAACCACCAAATGCTCAGAGCGGGGATTCGTTTGCAGATCGTTTGGAAGTAGAAATATGATATCGTATTTCGCTAATGCTGCAATTGCAGAGAATTAAGATGTGGTATCAAATGAAATGGGCAAGCTGTTTCACGATAATAACACACTAAAAAAGAGTTGGTGCATGGAGGAAGATATCGCTGGCTCCAATGGTGGATCTTCCCATGCCAATGGCAGTCCCATCCATCCAGTTTCCAAGCACACATACTGATCAGTACATCCTCCCACACCACACCGCCTCATTATCATCCAGTGTAACCATCACCCCTCACGTCCTCCTCACAAGCAGGGAGTCTATCTTCCTATTGCTTCGGCTCAGTGGGGTATGCCATGCCCCCTGCGGCTGGGGGCTGCTCGACCACAGCGCCCGCGGGATGGCTGGACAGTTCGCGGTACGCCGCCTCCTTGTCCTGCTGCACAAGGTCGCAGAGCGCGCAGCAGCACGCCGTCGCGATGTCAGTCAGGCAGTTGCCCTGGAGGTTGTGCTTGGCGCGCAGGTCGGCGCGCTGCATCGACATGGGGATCCAGTGCAGTCCGAAGCAGCCGCTGCCGCAGAACAGAAGGCACTATTACATTCACCTTGTGTTAGATAATCCCAATCGTGGAGAATAGATGATAAGAAGGGAGAGAGAAGAAATGAAACATACAGAGGTGTTGATCGGCTCATAGCCCTCGAGGTTCCCGTTCTTGCGCAGCCGGTGGTGCGTCTTGCCAAACGTGACGCACGGCACACACCATGTCATCAGGCACAAGTCGATCGGGCTGAAGCACCCGAAGAAGGAGGTGCTCCAGGGCTGCGCCGTGTCGGGGGACTTGGATTTGACGTGCTCGCTGGGCCGGGCGAGCACATCGTTGAAGCGCGTCTTCCAGTCCTCGACGTCTTTGTCGTTGATGGGGTTGGGCTGCTGTTTCTGTGCGGGGGCGGGGGCAGGGGCGGCCATTGTGTGTGTGTGTGTGTGTGTGTGTGTTTGTTTGGATTGGATGATAACGGGAGAAGAGTTGGACGTTGGGGGTATCAAAAGAAGAACTTGTTGGAAGAGACACAAAAAAAGAGGGACAAGAAGATTTATTTGCTGGTTTGGTGATGCTCAAGAAACGAACGAGACAGGAAAGCAAAGCACCAAAAAGAAAGAAGAGGAGGGCGCCGGCGCCCATGGTATTTATGTCACAGCCAAATTTCCTTCATCACACTGACACCACTGGCTGCTGGCCCGTTGCACTTGCCGCAAAGCAGACTCGATTCAACACGAACATCCTGTCATGCAACCCACCCATCAACGCGACTTGCAGAGAGATTGAGATTGAGAGAGAGCTCGAGCTTTCCCCATGTCATTTTCTGGCTCGCTTCCTGCCGGCGACGGGGCTTGTGGAAATGAAGGGGAGCGGCCGGGGTCCAACGGCTCCCTTGTGACCCCGTTTTAAGGGCTGAACGGGCTTGACGCCATGCCTAAAATTCCCTAGTAAGTACAGGGGTGGTTCAGCCTTCGGATCGCGGTGGTGCCATGAAAGCGGACGACGACGACGACGACATAAACGAGATGAGAAAATATGTCTTTGCAGAAAGATGTCAGATGTTCGAGGTTTTCTTATCGTCAGATATATGTCATTCTGGATATGAGGATGGTTCGCAAACACAATTATTTTTTTTACATTTCGTCCTGCTGCAACTGGTTTGAGAGCGTGGTCGCAATCAAGTGTTACTAACTAGCAGGCACTGTGTGGAAGCCTGCCTGCATGTCCGGGATAGGTCTAGCGGCGAATAAACACCTTGCGATTATCATAAAAGAAACAAAAATAAACTTCCCTTCCTTCAGTCGAGTCACACGCCGGCTTCAACTTGGCACACACTACTAGTTATTAGTCCTACCTAGTCACTATAAGCGTACCATGGGTCATCATGGATGTCGGTACTGGGGATAGCTTGGCAATACTGGTTTCACCACTGAGAAAACGAGCATAATGTTTTGAAATGTCTTGAAATGGAGGTGTGATGAGGTAGGTCCCCTGTCGCCTTTTTTGTTTTTGCCTTAGGTTGTATTCCAACTCGCGGGTCACGATAAAAAGCAAACTATTCTCATCTGCGCGAGTTTATACCACAGAAATCATCACTTTACTCAATGCTTTGATTAAGCACGAATACCATAGTGAAGGGAACCTGGCTACCGAGTGCTTTGCGGTGAGTATTCGATGTGTAACACTAAAGCATTAACTTCGGCAAATGAAAACCATTGCCAAGTTACGATCGCCAACCTAGCTTGGAAGTTCTCCATAGCCCCCCCCCCCCCCCTTTTTGTATTTTTTTTCTTTCTTTTTTTCTCTCACCACCGACACAGTGATTGCTGTAGTGACACGCAGGGCAACCCCACAACCCCACCAGAAACTTGATTTCTTTTGGCAATCTTCGATCAAGTGGGTCAGAGCCCTCAGTGTGTCTCCCTCTTTACTGACATGTTATGAAGGCAGTGTAGGTCGTTCTTATAATAATGAGATTATTAACCATGAAAAGGATGGTGTGAGGTAAAAAGTATGTCAGTTCTTTTTATTTTGATGATACTTGAGTTATTTCTATTGCATGAAAAAAGGTTTAAAAGGAAGAGAAAAAAAGTGCTGCAAAAATAAATTCATTAAATAAATACCTTGGGTGGAAGTCACGCACACCGCGATGGCTCTAGGCTCATTCAAGAGCAAATAAACACACTAATTATGACTGTCCACAGACTGTGAAATCCAAGAGAACGGCCAGAGCAAAGCTTGGTTGGAACTCGTGCAGAGACAAACTTCATATGAACTCGAAAGGCCGAAGACGCATGTCGCTATCCTTGCGTACGGTATTGTTTGCAGCACGCTCGCGTTTGACCAAACCGACTCATGTTTAATACACCTGGGAAGCAGGAAAGCTATGAGAGTGTGAGCTGCTCAGCGGCAATCAAGGCTGTGGACATGAAATACGCTTGGCCAATTCGGTAGCCTATGCTGGGGCTTGGTCGCCTCCGTGACACTGGGGCCCAAGTGGCTATACTACTTCCAGACACTCTCGATCCGCTGTGGGTTGTCCTCGGGGACAAGCACTTCACTCGATTTTAACTTGCCGACAGTCTTATCGCTGTCGTTATTATTCTCCTCCGGGAAAAAGAACTTCGACGCCAAATTTGACCCCGACTTGCCGATAGTCAAAGTTGGGGGATCCTTGTCGTCGTCGATGTGGTCGGAGTTACTGTCACTGTCGTCGCTGATGACGACGACGATATCTAGACCGTTTTTGGTAGGTAATTACCGATTGAGGCGACAATATTGTGGAGGGAAACTTTGTTTTGGCGGTTTCTATTGTCCGGGAATCGCTGAGTGGGATGGGTTTATCTGATAGGTCGGGATAGTGACGAAATTCGCCGCCGGGATCTTTGGCAATGATGTCTAGTGGTGTATCACCATCCACCGTGATAGACGGTGTTGAAGAAAATGCATGCCAGATGACTGCATTAAGCAAGCGGGGTGGGTCATGGCCGTCTATATTGGTGTAGTTATCTGCAAATAACAGATTGCAGGAAGGGTGGATCAGGGAGTGGGTGCTGAAGGCTGTTTGGCGGAGAATGGAAGATTATTGCAGACCTGGAGTTGAGCTTAATTAGTTAGAGCTTAAACACCTGACATTATATGTTTTGTCGACTTCCTCGTTCCTGACGCCCCAATAAATCAGGGATACTGACAGCTACGGTCCCGTGCCTCCTTCATCAATTAGCAACCTGGAAGCCACTCAAACCCAGCTCCTGACCAGGTAGGTACCCACACGTATGTTCTGCAGCTTACAATCTAGCCCTCGTTTTGTCGTCTGTTACCTAGTCATGTCCAACCATCACAGCAAAACGACAGAGCATCGCAGTTCAAATCAAAAATTAGAAAATAGTAAGAGACTAGGTGAAATAGACTGCAGTATATCCTTTTTGAAACCAGAACTTTGGCGATGTGGTCGTGGAGTTGGAAAAGGATTGGGCGGTTGCATTGTTTTGGTTTGTAAACGTGGAAAAATAGCTTATTACTAATAAAGCAAACAAAAAGAACCATTGTCTGTAATACAGGTTAATATATACCTACCATCTGAGATAGCCTGGAAAGACTCAAGACAATTCAAAATTCAAAAATGGTCCATTGTGCTACGGATTCTAGCGACATACACCCGTTTAGGGCAACTGATAATTAATTAACACAATGACGTAAAACACCAACATGGTCCAAATAGTCGTATACCCACGACATTTCACCTATCCATAGTAGCGCATCCCTATTCTCCCATGCCCCTCGACACAAATGTCACGCTTATTATTGTCATCGTGAGGTCCCCGGTCTTTTTGCCAGCATATAGTTCAGCTCAGGGGGTAAAAAGAACCGGCGTATGGATTCCAAGCATTGCCAAAACTGGACGATCAGGTCTAGCCCGACTTGCGGTTGTGCTGTGTTTCGAGAAGCCGGTGTTCGTATTTCTGGTGGTATTCCTGCCCTGCCGTTCTTGCTGTTTCTCTTGCGACCTTTGCCTCCCTGTCGGCTCCGCTGGATATTGGTTTCGGGCGTTTCGGCTTTGCGGTTGACCGCTGCAGGAGAAGCACTTGACGTCCTCGTCCGGGGGTTGGGGGAGGAGGCGTCAGGTTGTTCTCTGTGTAAAAGGGTGGCGACGATCTCGCGGTACCGTGGCTGTTGTTCCTCGGCCAGCTCCCTGATACCTACCCCGAGACTCTCTCCGTCTCTGGCGCGCTGCGCAGCTCGCGCCTCAGCGGCTTCTCGCTCGGCGTTAATCGACTCCACGGTGGCTGAATCGTTGTCTCGCTCCGCTTCCGCGAGACTCTCTTGAAGCTCGGCTATCTCGCGCGCTGTTTTGTTTCTTGTCGCATTGATCTCTTCAAATAGCACCTTGCCGACCTCCGTGTCTGCCATGTTCTTGCCCTCGACCATAAGCTCGTGTTGGATTGCGAGTGTGATTTCTGGTTCTCTCCGAGCTGCTGTCGTCATTGTGAGGGTGCGTACAATGTCCAGTGCAGACGCCCGGCGGCCGCTGTGCTTCTTCACCATACTCCCGGCTCGGATCATGTCGTCCCAGTACGTGTTTTCGAGCTCCGCCTGCCGTTGCTGCCCGAGTTCATAGCTCAGTCCTGGCTCGCGGCCGTCACTTTCGCCGTTGCCTGTTGGTGTTCTCTGTGGCTCTTCCACCTCGGACCACATGGTCGTCGCTAGCACCACGTGTCTGTAGTTCTGCTCACCGCATAGGCTCTTGAACATGCGCAGATTTTTAATGGCCGACCCGGACATTCGTGCGTCTGAAATACGGTGTAGGTAGACGAGTCCTGCGAGCCGGATGTTCTTACCATGCATGGCGGCGAGAAAGTAGGCGATCTCCTTGAGGATCTCGGCGTCGGATCGTGTCGTGTCATCGAACCCCGGCATGTCGACCAGAAATACGGTGTCCCCGCTAGCTTCGTCGGTGAAGCTGTATGCCTTGGCGCTGACCGTGTCTGCGGTATGATACGTAAGAACAGGGGGATGATATCTTTCAGAAGCTACGTACTGGAGTGTAGGCCGTGCGAGACCTCGACGGGTTGGTCGGCTAGGAGAGAGACGAAGGTGCTTTTGCCTGACCCGGTCACGCCCATGACAATGACAACAACACTGCCGGCTCTGACAGGGAGAGCGGAAGAGATCAGAGTTACTCCTCGACGTTGTGTGGTGTTGAGGATGACCTACAGCAGTGGGAACTCGTGTGATGTCGTCATGGTCTCCTGTGGCAGCAGCTCGTGTCTGAAGTGCGGAGCTGGTACGTTTGGGTAGGGAGGCTGGGCGAATGCTGTGTGTGTGGCGAATTGGGCCGGTGGAGAGCGAGTATATTCGTGCTGAGGCTGATATGTCGGTGGGAATGTGTAGGTGGTGGTGGCTACCTCTGGGGGGTAGACGTAGGGGGGCTGCGAGGAAGGGGCGGCTTCTTCGCCAAACCCGCTGTAAGCAGCTGTAGGCAAGCTTGTTGTTGGTGGGTACATATACAGTCCTTGCATATAATCGTCTAAACTCATCGTGGGGTAGTGATGGGAATGGATCTGGGGTAAAGGGGGGCAGAAGCAAACAGACAGACTAGCTGGAAGCTCCGAGGTTGGGCCCTGATGAGATGAGGATCAAGTCGTCACTCGGGTAAGTCGTGTTTGCCGGGAGCCTGGCGCAGTTTGTTTGGCTGGGAAAGAATCGTGCGCGCTGCAAGTCATGACCCCACCACATAAAATCAATGCCCCTCACTCGTCCCTGGACCAAGACTGCAGGAGCTACTGCGGGTGCCCCTCATGGCTGCCTGCGATTTTCAGGGAAGGTGCTTGAAGACATCCGTGTGGGCTGTTCAGCTGAGCCGAACCTCGCCAATCCAACCCTCTCCTTGCCCCCACACCTGCAGCAATGACCAATTGATAACCAGCGTCTCTCGCTTGTCGAAGCTGCCGACAGCTCCCGAGACGAGAGCTCCGTGGCGCCCTTTGGCATGTTCTGTTTCGGGACATGGTGTGTTGGCTGTGCGCTGTCTCTCTTTTCCTCGACCCCGCTCCGCTCCCAGGCCTCAACCCCCTCCCAAACCTCGACCCCTTCCCCAGTGCCCACCATCCAGCGACCTACTAGCCTCGACCACGCCCCGATCCCCAAATCTGCGTCCTGCATCATGTCTACCTAGGTAAGGTAGCTACGACTAATTATGCCATGGAGAGGCCGAGGGCTCGCTCTTCCAGCTCCAACACCCCGCGACCCCCTCCTGCAAACGCATCGCGCTCCTCCCGCCAAGGTTTGCGCTCGTCGGGCTCATCCCGTGACCCGTCGAGATCCCAACGGCGCATGCGAGACACTCCGAGATCCTCCTCGCGCGACCCTTACCTGTCTTCCCAGATTGATCGCTATGCAGACGTCCCACCGCCGCCGCCATACGAGCCACCGTCCGTCTCTAATGACAGACAAGATGAAGAAGCGCACCCCGAGGTCGAGCCTGTGGTGGATGAGCCCCCGCCCATGGTCCAGTATGTTCCTCCGAGCTATCAAATAGTTACGATCGATGCCTCCTGAGATCTAGGCTATGTCCTGGATCATGGATGGGTGACTGCCCGGTTGTGGTACTGATCAGCACGCTTGTGCAACTTCAGACTGCAGGACTTCCGTGACGAGGACGCCGTGATTGCCGTCATGGGTATGACGGGCTCGGGAAAGAGCACATTCATACGGAACTTTTGCGACACGGCAGTAGTCGGCCATGGCCTTCGATCTGGTGCGGTGCTACCGTTTCGATTTTCCCTTATTATGCCATGCCCCTTATTCGGCGACAAGATGAATCTAAACAAACCCTTTCCACTAGTTACGGCGAGAGTTGAGGCCCACGCCGCCAACACACTGATTCGCAACCGGCGCGTCATTTTTGTGGATACACCCGGGTTCGACGACACGGTGCGGTCCGACACCGAGATCCTGCGCGAGATCGTCGACTGGCTCAGTGTGACGTATGCCGAGGGCATCAGGCTGACGGGCGTAGTATACCTGCATGGGATTCAAACACCGCGTGTGGGAGGAGCCGCCCGTGTGAACCTGCGCCTCTTCCGTGAACTCTGCGGCGACGACTCGATGGCATCGGTCGCACTCGCCACAACACACTGGAGCCAAGATCGCCACGACCGCGCCATGCAAGAGCAGAGACATAACCAGCTGATTTCCGACGACGACTTCTGGAAGTTGATGGTGAGGCACGGGGCGCGCGCCTTTAAGCACGACCGCGGCGCCCAGACAGCACAGAGGATCGTACATTACCTCCTGGATAAGAATGCTGACGACGGCGGCGGCGGCATGGACTTGAGGGTGCAACAAGAGATGGCGGCGCCGGGCATGACACTGGAGAGGACGGGCGTGGGTCTCGCCCTCGAGGAGAGGCTGGAGGCCATGCGCGTGGCCTACGAACGCCAGCTGGGCGATCTCAGAAGAGAGCTGGAAGAGGCCAAGCTGCAGACGGCGCTGAACGAAACCAAGATCGCCGAGATCGTTGAGGAAAGGGCCAGGCTAGAGGCGAGACTCGAGACCGAGACCATGAGCCGCAGGCGGCTGAGGGTTGATATGGACAGGCTCCGTCGGGAGCGCTCAGAGGAGCTCCGGTGGGAGACGGAAAACCTTAGACAGACTTACGAGAGGCAGGTGGCGGCCATAAGGACCGAGTACCGACGGGACCGGCGAGCGATGCTGGATAGGCTTGCGGAGGAAAGGGCTAGAATGGAGCGGAGGCAGGGTAGAGCCAGGCAGGGCGAGAAATGCGCGGTTATGTAGGATAGGGGTACATTTTGACATAGGTTCAATTTCGTAGATATCATATTATGTAGGTAATTGGATAATTAGCATATAATGAGAAATGACTTTCAAGATCAAAATTTTGGGTTTCCATGGCTCCCAGATTGTCGCAATGCATGCACGTAGTTGAAAACAAGGACCCACATTCTGAGGGTCTTGTCCCATAGGCATAAAAGCGCGTTCTCGTCTTTTTTCCTGTTCCAACCATATCCTATTTCTTGTGGCCCGAATAAATTTCGGTTAGCCGCTGAGGGGTGCTGAATGCTGGAGCAAACAGCGCCTCAAGACCCAAAGGAATCTCCTCTGGTCGTTGAGGAGTGCCGACTCCTGGAGTATGCGGCGCTAGGATCCCCCGAGCACCTTCATGCTTAACCCTCCGTACCTCACTAGTATCTTGCTTGCGTATCGGATAACCCTATTTAGCGATTGCCCGGCTCTTTGAATGGCGGCTAACTAGTCAAAAAGGCCCAGATTGATCTTAGCCAGGCGACTGGCGCTGTCGATGGCACCGTCACCACCACCAGCAGCTTAGTCCTCGGGTCGCGTCCGAACGAGATCTCGCGAAAGATTATTGAAAACTTGGCCAGCCAGCCTATTGTCCTTGTCACGGGATAGAACTCGATCTGGCACCGAAAATTGGCAAGATGGGCGGCGTTTTTCGAGAACAGGAACGCCCTGCGCAACCTCTGCGCCACGAGCACGCTCATGAACAGCATCGATGCCCCCTTGCTCCGGCCCAACGTGTTCTTCTATACCTTTGGAAGGCTTTGCACCCTCGTCACGAATGCCATCCGGCAGCCAGGCCTGCTCTCTCATATCCGGCACATCACAGGCGACGAGAGCCAGCTCGAGTGCCCGAAGCGTCTCTCTCGTTAAACGGCCAGCATGATAGATATTATCGGCGAGAAGGTGAGGTGTTTTCATTCAGTCTTGTCTGATTCAGAACTACTATTTGCTAATCTAGTCATCTGATTATCATACAGTTGCCACCCAGTCTCAACCTTCCCGGCGTTGGTCATCTGCCATCCGCCGTCTTCTACTACCTAATCTGCTCCACACGCAGACTAGAAACGTTGGCCATTCGGGTAGCACCGCCAAGATATAGCCTGATGCCTCCGGGGACGGGCTACGTGGTCCGGGTATCGCCATTTTGGAAGTAGTTTGTGCCTGGTGTAGACAAGTGGCTCGACTCCCCGCAGTACTTTTCCAACGCCGAACAGAACATGTGGGCGCCGCTCGAGAAGAACCTCCCCTGGCCGCCGGCCTTCCTCGAGAGAATTTCCGTTGCTTTCGACTACGGGAAACGAGGAGGATATGAGGGCGGTGCTGATGGCGGCAGCCTGTTCACATTCGACATCATCCGGGCCGTCGACGTGCAAGCGTACCGGAATCTGCTCGCGCGCTGGCAGGGGGGGGGGGGGGGGGGGACACACCAGATAATTGTGGACGGTTTCTGTAACCCTTCAAGCCTCGTCACCCTTTTCGGCGACGAAGTCAACATGTGCAGATACCTCGACGAGCTCAAGACGCTCCGTCTGTTCCGGGAACAGGGCAGAGCATATAGAGGCGCTCAAGGTGTTGGCACTACGCCCCACGGACTCGGTCGTTCCCCCGTGGAGCCCTGAAATCGACAATAAGAGAGAGAGAGAGAGAGCTCGTCAACCGGCTTTCGTTCATGTCCAAGCGTATCAAGACGTGGCGCAAATTACGGTCCCAGACCATGACGCTGCGCCTTTCCGACTACTGCAATCCATTGATCCAGTTAGCCATGAGCTTTCGTGGAGTAGAGGAGCTCACTTTAATCCAGGGGCCGCCGAACACGCCAGAGGATGTGTGGCAAAAACCTCCCTGAGGGGTTTCCTGTTGGAGTGACGGCTACCCATCGCTCCAGTGGATGCATAGACGCTGCCCATTGCTCAAGCAACTGCACCTACGTCTGTTAAAGAAGGGAGATCCCGATAACACTGATATTGTAACCGGCTTCAGCGGTCTCGACCAGCTCCTCCGCATCTAGGAGCTGACCATCACAACTGAGGGCCTGTTTGGCACTGGAATCACTGCAGCACCGCCCTCAGACGCAGCAACAACGGAGACGCAACCTTGCGGGAGGGTTCGCCCAGCGCCTGCCGCCCAACCTGCGGAAACTTACCCTCATCCAGTGGTTCGGCGACTACGCGGCGAGATATCGGTGGGGAGTTCTGCGGTGGAGTTCAAGCGGGCATATGTCGACGCTGGCATAGACTTTGAGATTGTCATTCCCGCGCATAAGAGTGTGTTGTGGAATGGAGAAGAATAAGTCAGGTACCTGGGCATCTAGTTGGGGGGTGTTGACTGAGGAAGGGATTTATGTTTGGGGGTTGCTGACGAACTTGAGCACATTCATGCTGCCACTAATTACCATACTTATTATAGGCAGCTCTTACTACGCAACCTCTTCTGATTGTTGATATTCACGTACTTTGAAGAAAACGCCTTCATAATGAGCCTCTTGCGTTCTCCTGTGGGATTAATACGTAATTACACAAAAACTCATTAAAACCTGCCACAGCCATCTAGATCGCTCGACCACAAGCACAGTCTCTTAGCTATATAGGTAGGTAGCCTAGTAGTTAGGCGGCTGTATATCTAGGATTTGCTGCGGGTATGATTTCTTCAACCTACCTACCTTACCTTGAACTTTGTTTACCTACTCTCTTTTCCGGAACTACGCCTTCGCGCCTCAGGCTCCCTTCACCTCCAGCACCGAAACACTCAGATCCGGCAAAGAATATGTAAACACCTCACCGCTGCCAGCCGTCAGCGTCTTAATTTCCGTCTTTACAGCTGATGCACCGATGGCGTTGGCACTGTTCTCGCCGGCCGGCGCTGTGAGGACCGTCAGCGTGGCCGTTGCGCCAGCAGCTACTCCGGCAAAGGTTACTGTCATTGGCACGGCGGCGCCTTTGTTGTCGTACACGGCGGCTTTGAGGATGCGGGACCCCGTGTTGGTGTTGATACCCGCGGCGTAGTAGACTGGTTTGGGGAGATCGCCGGTTGTGGCGAGCAGGTTGGTGATGCGTACGCTGGAGAGGAGCTGCGAAAAAGGTCAGTACTACTTTGTTAGGGCAGGTATGGAATTCTTTATAGATAGAGCTGACTTTGATGACAGCATGGCTTGTACTCAAAACGGTTTGCGCAGGATCGGCAGTGTATGCTGTGTTGGTAATAACCATTAATTAGCAAAATAACTCTGGGGTCAGGGACAAATTTGACACCGCTCCAATCAAGTTGAGTGCTCTGGGAGTTCGCCCTCAAAAGAGGGTCAGATTAATACTCACCGATCAAGTCAGGCGTCCACTGGTGGCTGTTGAGGTTACAGAACAAAGGCGCGTACGTCAGGCCGATGACCACGTCGCCGTTACGCTCAGCGCCAATGGCCAAGACGGCTTCGGCAACCGATCCTCTCCACCACGGGAAGACAGGGCGGTTGTTCCACATATTTGACGCCGAGTCCTTGTTGATGTTGGCGTATTCCCCTACATCATGTTAACACCATCCCTCCGCTACGCCATCTCACGTTGGATCAGGGGGGAGAGAGAGAACATACCAACAATAACCTTGTGCTTCCGATCGTACTTGTCAAACTTGGAAAAGTCTCCCACCATAGCATTCGGCTTATTATAAGTATGATAATCCTGTGCCGCATCACCCGGCAATCCCTTGGTCTCCATGCTCGCGATGATGGTCATGTTGGGGTACTTTGCCTTGATGGCGTTGTAAAACATGGAGAAGCGGTACGAGTTGTACGAGGCTGGCCCGCCGTTGAGGTTGTCCTCGTTGCCAATCTCGACAAAGTTGACTTTCCATGGTCGTGGGTGGCCGAGGATGGATGCTCGGACTGCGCCGTGTTTGGTCGTCGTGGCATCGCCCATGAGGAACTCGAGCTCGTTGAGGAAGTCGTCGACGTAGGGTTGCAAAGTGGATTGTGAGATGACGGAGCCGCCGAGGTACAGACCAGCAAATGTTGCTAGCACTGCCAGGGATGGTATTATATCATGTTAGCAATGATCACCAAGGCAGCAGTGTTTAAAGTGTCAGGCTCACGCGGTTCCATTTTCAGGTCTTCACACCACTGCATGTACTCGACGAGGCCCAACCCGTCGGTGTTTTGGTATGTCCACGTCCCCAAACGACCCGGTCTATCCCTCAGCGGTCCAATAGTGTTTTGCCATCTCCAGTAGTTTGGGGGCGAGTCACCCTCCATATTGTTGCCACCAGGGAATCTGAGTATTGACTGCCACACACCATCAGTCAGCCTAAGGATGCAACCAACAAGAAGGCTTAATAGTAAGCATACTGGCTTCATCTCAGCTAGAGCTTCCATGAGATCCTTGCGGAGCCCGTTCGGTCGGTTGTTGTACGTCGGCGGGAAGACGCTGACGAGGTTAAAGTTCAATGAACCTCCTTTGATGCCCTGGTTCATGTTAGCTGGACGCAACATTTTCATTAGAATATTTCTTGCCCTACCGACGCATCATATGTAATACTAAACGTATTATTCGCATTGCTTGCCGCCTTGGTCGGAACAAGCGTAAAGTTATGCTCCGTCCAGTCCGCGGCAGTCGCAGTAGACACGATATCGACGCTCCCGAGGGTCTCCTTGGAAGTAGTCGACTGAAACGACGCTGTAAACTTACCCGTGTAGTCACCGCGCACGTAGAAAGACCCTGTGTACGGCTGGGCTTTGATATCGATGCCCCACCAGCCCGGGTTCGAGAAGCCAATGGTGCCAGAGGAGCCTCCAGTCACGACCATGGACTTTGGTAGAGCTGATGATAATGGCTGCGTGGTTGACAGGGACAACTTTGACCCTCCCACGGCTGTAAACGGACTGACTGAGTTTGATGACCCCTGGAAGGCGCGGTTACGAATCAGTTCGGCGTAGAGGCCGCCGTCTCCGGAGAAGTTGATGTCCTGTCATTTTGAGAGGCGGGTCAGCACAACTTTCCGCTGATGGGCGAGAAAAATGGGAAAAGACTCGCCTCAAACATTATCCCATACATTTGCGGGCTGCTCGCCGCGCCGATAGTGCTTGAGACATCCAACTTCAATGCGGCTGCGGCGAACGCAAAGGCTGCTGTCATGATGATGAAGGACTTGACCATCTTGACAAAGGGGGGCATTGATGGGCTGATCCTGAACATTAGGTGAAAGACATGTCTGTTTGTTGGAATAAAGGTTCGCTTTCGTACTACGGATATTTGGCCAGCGAAACAAGGCATGGTCACCAATAGGGCATGGTGTAGCCTTTTGGAGGCTGCAAGGGGTTGGAAGTGACTTCAATATAGCCGAAACAACATTGCAAAGTGACTTGGCTCGAGCACCAATTTCGTCACGAATTGCCTGATATTAACCCATAGCTCAACTACCGGAGCGGAACCAATTTCCCGTGACTTGGTGCTACGTTGAGAGATGCTCTGATTCGAGCGCTTGAAACTCGCTTTATGAGGGACGGGTTATTCCTGGTTCCGTCCCCGGAGTAACTGGCTGCGACTATGAACCCACTAGTCTAGAGTTGAAGATAACTACGTGGGTCTGCAGTTTTCTGAAGAAAAAAACCATCAAGAAGGCTCCTGTGACAAGTTGCGCTTACAGCAATATTTATGCTCGTTCCCCCCCTCAGAGAAAAGGGGCTTTGTTAACATTGGCTCAACCCAAACAAAGGACACACTGCAAACTCTCCACATTGCTTGCCTACCTGCCGAAAGACGTGGCTGGCTCCTACCAATTCTATACTGCGCCTTGCCATCTCTATGTGAGTCGAAATTGCTTCACCGATCCTCTTTTAGTGGAGCGAACAGTGGAGGACGACAATTTACAAAGACTTGGCAGCAAAGAGAGATTGCGATGTGAAAGAATTTGGTGCATTCCCTGGCGGATATGGTTGAAAGAAGCCATTGATTTGCCGTTAATTATATAAAAAGGATGATCTCAATGCCCGCGCTTTCTGAACACAACTGGTTCTTTTTTGAACTAAACAAAAAAGGTTCGATCCAACCCCCATACTCACTGCCGCTAACCCTATTCGGGGCCGTCTCCACTCAAAGCTGGATCATCCCATATCAGCTTGCGAGATCCTGAAGCTGGCCCACCCGACCAAGGTATTCTGCCCTGGTGAGGCTGTCTCTCTATGAATGGGAGGACAATGGCGCCGTGGAGGCCTGGTTGAAGAGCACCACCAACGCTAGTTATCAACGACACCGCCAATGCGGCGGACATCTAATTATGATGCGTTCAGCGATATGGGCAATTCGGCTGGCTGGCAGGAGGTGTATGCCGGGTATGGAGACAAGAATGTCGAGAGGCTGAAGAGTGTCTCAAGGGAGTCTGACCCCCCTGCGCGTGTTTGAGAAGGTCCTGCCGAGTGGTTGCAAAATTTGGGCGTAAAGTGGATTATTATTATGTCTATATCATAGGTTCGGCGCCATGGGGATACAGAGGGTAACAAAAGTTATGAACTGGAATGTGGGTTTAAAGTCATGTGGAGAATATGTACGGATAAGTTTTCGCAAAACATACACTGCAGTAGAGCTCTCATCCCCCAGTGCATATCTCGCTCTAGCAAGCCGAGTTTGTCTGTGTGATAAGCCCCAGCTTCCACGGAAGCGCATTATACGTCGCCTCAGCGTTCGGGTCCATACCCTGATACAAAAACCGCAGATTGCAAGGATCGATGGTCAAAGTCTGGTCGATCTTGTTCAAGTTACGAATTAGCTCGCCGTGGCTGATGCTCCTGGTCCAGGGGTTTCCTTTGGCGAAAACAACGTTGCTGGCGCCGGCAAAGGGGTTCGCCTCGGTGTCGGCGAGACTGGTCCACGTGCCGGTGAGAGTTGGAGAAGTCCACGAGCGGAAGTACCGCGTGTTGTTGCTGCCGATGGCTTCGACGAGGAGGAGATACAAGGGCTGTGGGCCGGCAACTCTGTACACGCATGATGCCTCAAAGACGTTGTACTTGTTCTTGTCCGACAGGGCAACAACAGTGTTGGTCATGCCGTTGGGGAAGCTGGTCAGCGTGGTCTCGGAGCGGTAGAGGTTCCCGTTGTCGTCGGACGAAAACAGGTAGCAGTTGGCCGCGTCGCAGATGACCCACATGTCGACCCAGTAGCCGCCCTCAATGTTCTGCGCAATGATGGCAGGCTGGCTGGCGTAAAAGTTTTTGGGGGCTGTCCAGCCGGCGGGGTTGTTGATGTCGGTGTTGGTCGAGTATGCGGCGTTGCCGTTCTGGTAGATGAGATACCACAGCTTCTGCGGCGCAAAGTAAAAGACCTCGGGAGCAGCGCGGTAGCCCGTGCCGATGGGAGTTTGGTCGAGATAGTGGAACGGCGCGTCGTTGGCCTTGGCGAAGTCGGTAAAGTTGAGGTAGACCAGGTTGTAACCTGACGCCTGGGCCGTGCTGGCAAAGACGTGATATGTGCCGTTGATCTCAACGATGCTGGGATCCTTGATTCCGGCTAAGTTGCGGCTGTCGTTCTTGGGGCTGATGAGAGGCCCGCTCGAGGTCCATTTGAAGTTCGTGGGAAGGCGCCTGGCCAGTTTGTTGTTTACAAATGCGTTGTCCAGGGTGGCACTATCACGGACTGGCAGTTTGGCAGCAATCGCAGTGCAGGCCAATATGGCCAAGGAAATTATTGGCAGCATTGTGATAAGACACGACGAGGCAAAAGCAACCAAAGTGTCGACAATGAAGGATCGAGCACCAGGCACCGGGCACCAGGTATCGTCTTTATTGTACTTCCTCCTGTGGAATGTAATATCAGGTCTCTGATTCGGTATTATGGCCAGTTTGAGAGAACCGGGTCAACCCCCGTCTTCCGAATACCAAACGAGCAGGGAGGTAGTATTGGCGAATCTGGCAAATGCGTCAATCTCCGGCTTGGCACCCCAGCGGCTCAATACCCCTAGCCGAATCGTCATTTTCCACCAACGGCAGCCTCACAAGATTGGCAAATTGTTTCTTTGTTACGGTCATAGCGGCGTTGTGTGGAAGCGCGCCAATGGAGTGCTCTGAAGGGACCAGCACGGGGCTAACACAATGGGAAAGATCGATATACCCACGCGAAAATAACCCGGTTGCTGGCGACAGCCGAAGATCTACTTGCATAACCAGATCACAAGGAAATACTTGGTCAATGACCCTGGCCTGGCTCACAATATGCGTACCAATAAAGTTGAAGTCGAGAGAAAGGGGTATAGCAGTCATTATATTGGCGAGTTCTTCCACAGATGTGCGCAGACTTTCCATAACATAGTATCAGAAACCATTATACTTTGATACGTGACTATAGATGTATGATTTCCCTGCAGGTCAAGCCATTCAAGTACACAACAATGTGCCATTCTAAAAGAAGAAAGACATGAGGTCAAAGATGCCGGTTGGTGCATTTTGGGAGCCTTGAGCATGCCTCCGTACCAGGGGACATACCGGATAATTCGGGATATTTAGACCTATAAGTCGACAGTACTCTCAGGGTTAATCTCTTCACTGTCGTTCCCAGTCTGTCAGGTTGGATCCTTCGCAAACCATATCCCAAAATGCGTTTCCCAAGCATCCAACATGTGTTGTTTGCCATTGGCCACCTGGGAGCCATCGCAAGTGCAGCAGCCCCCGAACCCCGGGCAACCCCTTCCGCATTATCCAACCCCGTGCTCTGGGAAGACTACCCGGACCTCGACGTCTTCCGCGTCGGCGATGTCTTCTACTACTCGTCCTCGACATTCGCCTACTCGCCCGGCGCCCCGGTCCTCAAATCCTACGACTTGGTCAACTGGGAGCCTGTCTCGCACAGCGTACCCGAACTCAACTTTAGGCCCCGGTACAACCTCAACACCACCACCACCACCACCAGCAGCAGCAGCACCAGCACCGGCTACGTGAAGGGCATCTGGGCCAGCAGCCTCCGTTACCGCGCATCCAACGACATGTTTTACTGGATCGGATGCATCGAATCCTCCAAGACATACATCTGGACGGCGAGCGGGACCAACGCCGCCAAGAGCAATGGCGAAGTGGCCAACTGGACGTGGACGCCCAGTGCTGCTGGACCCATCAACACGTGCTACTACGACTGCGGGATCCTGATCGACGAGTCTGTCGACGGCAAGACCGACACCATGTACGTCGTGTACGGCAATACTCGCCTCTCTGTCGCACAGCTCTCGCCCGACGGGCTCCAGCAGGTGAAAACCACTCAGGTATTCACCGCGCCCAGCGGCATGACCATCGAAGGCGCACGCATGTACAAGATCAACGGGGCGTACTACATCTTTGTGACCCGCCCTGCGGATGCCGAGTACGTCCTCAAGGCGAACAACCCGCTGGGACCATACGAAATGAGGCCCTTCGCAAACCGCGTGTCCGGTCCGCTGGCCAACGCGGGATACTCGCACCAGGGCGGGATCGTGAGCACACCGGGAGATAAAGCCTGGTATTATGTGGCGTTTATGGATGCGTATCCTGGCGGGAGGATTCCCGTCGTGGCGCCCCTGACGTGGAGTGCGGACGGGTGGCCTACGTTGGTGACGGATACTGCCAAAGGTGGTTGGGGGACGACGTATCCGCTGCCAGTGGCGCAGACGAACAAGACGGTTGCGGCGCCGTCGTCGATCGGGATAGATGAGTTTAAAGGGGGGAAACTCGGCCATGCGTGGGAGTGGAATCATAATCCGGATAATGCCAAGTGGCAGCTTCTTGGAGGTGGTGGTGGCTTGGTCCTGCGGGCGGCAACGGTCACGACGGATATATTCGCCGCACGGAATACCCTCACCCGCCGGATCCTGGGGCCCAAGTCGAGCGGCACGTTCCGGCTAGACGTGAGTGGCATGCGGGAGGGTGACCGTGCGGGCGCGGTGCTGTTCCGGGACCGCGCAGCGTACATTGGCGTGTGGAAGGATAAGAGCGGAGCAAAAGTTGTGGTGGTCACCGGGCTCAACCTCACTGAGGGGACGTGGACGACTTCAGGAAAGGGGACGGTGGCGGCTACGGGGCCAACACTTGCTGATCCTGCTGCGGCGAAGGATATCTGGCTTCGCATCGAGGCGGATATCACGCCTGCGTTTGGGACCAGCCAGGAGAGAAAGGCTAGTTTCTCGTACAGCTTGGATGGCAAGGCGTTCACAACGTTGGGATCTGCGTTTTCTCTGTCCAACTCGTGGCGGTACTTTACGGGGTATCGATTCGGTGTGTTCAACCATGCCACGACGGCTCTCGGCGGTGAGGTGACGGCCAAAAGCTTCGAGATGCGGCGTGTAGACTAAGTCTAGGCCTAGCAGTCAAGCATTCTGTTTGTAGGCGGGATAGCCCTTTATCTTTTTTAATGGTGGGGAAAATGCGCTGATTGGGCTTTGCTGGTTTGTGTCAAGTACCCAGCGCCTACTTAGTGGTTATTGCTAATACAACCGCATTGTTCCTTTGCCCCCTTATATCCCCTTCCAAAAAACCCCAACGCCACCGATGGCCAGCATTTCAAAGGCCTCCCGTTACCCCCCCCCCCCCCCCCCCCCAAAAAAAAAAAGCCTCCCATGATTCCAAAATTTGCCCCCTAAGAACCTCCCAAAACCCCAATCTATTCTAACTAATTATACACGTCCCCAATCTCCTCAACTTCCTCAGGCCCAACCTTACCGGTGACAGCACTTGTCTTCGTTGTGGCCATGGCGGCCGCAATGCGAGCACTATACCTTATACCGAAGGTCGCCCCTAGTTCTAGTTGCAGCGTGGGTAGTGGCGACAGACCTGCAGACAGGAATGGAATTGATGTCGTTGGGTGCTTTAGAGTCGACTTTCTTCGACTTGACCGTCTTAGACCTGGACGGAAAGTTGGGTGAAGATATGGTAGGGCTTGCTGGCGAGGCTGAAAGTGTGACTCCGGTGGCTGAACAAGTTTCTGAGACTCGTGGACGCCTTGCTGAGAGCTTTGGATACCGCAGTTAATCGAGAGAGAGGTGACAGTGTCGGCAAGGTTGGTAGCTAACGCAAGACTGCTCGGGTGAGCAGGTGTGAGTGAGATGATATAAGTGAGAGAAAGAGGAAGTTGGATCTCTGCAGTGAGGAGGGAGGGCCTTTAATACTGCCCCAGACTTGGAGTCTCGGCCCCTCGAGGGGTTGATTGCCTCCATCAAGTGGCAGACAGCGTGACAAGCCAGCCTTGCCACAAAGCTTGCCATTTTCAGCTTCGACTTTAGCTGGAAGCTGAAAGATGAGCCTCAAAGCCCAATCAGGTTACACGCTCCCGCTTCTCTTGACAGCCTTGTTTGCTCAAGCAGGTTTCGTGTGACCGACTGTCGGGTCATAGGCAAGCATGGCGCCATCTTCCCCCGTTTCAACAAGCGGGGTCATCGGCGGTGTACTGCCCGTGTCACCGCCGAGGCTCTGCCTGGCCATATGGCTGCTTGCCGGACGCAAACCACAAGGTCTTGGCACGGCCAATCACCTCCCTGCGTGCCCTGACCGTCCCAGCACAAGGGTAACCAATGGTGTAGCCGTGTAACGAAGGCTGTTGGACATTCAGCCCAGCCCAGCCCAGCAACTGACTCATACCTCCTAGGCTAACGGTACCTGTACCTTTAAATATAGCCCCTCTCCTCAGCAATTCCAAGACAGCGGAGTCCGAGTCTCCTCGACACCATCCATCACAGGAACCTTTGGCGATATACACTCCCAATTTACCTCATGATGGCCACCCAGGATACTACTACTAGCACCGATGGCCTCATCGGAAGCGCGGCTTGGATTGGAGCTAAAAACTACGACCACGACCCAACTGGCCCCTACTACAAGCGAGCCACGTCCTTCTTTGCCGCCGTCAACTGGGACGCGCTCGCAACCATCGCCTCGGGCCTTCGTAACGGCATCCCCTGTCACCTTGGCGACAAGTATTCCGTGGGACACAACAACACGGTCCGCTGGATTGCCTTTGACGATGGAGTCTGCTGGGTTGCCAGAGTCGTGATGCCAAAACTGACGGCAATATTTGGGCACGGCGACCTTCTCGATGTTGCAAGGGCTGTGAAGAGTGAAATAGCCACTACGAGATTCCTCAAGTTTGTTATCCTTCCTTTGCCCCGAAAAAAAAAAAAAAAAAAAAAAAAAAACTCACAGTGTAATTCGCGGCGTCTAACTCGGGTACGCAGAGCCAAAACCTCCATCCCCGTCTCCGAGGTCCACGCGTCCGACGCCGAGCCAAACAACGACGTTGGGGCCCCGTACATGCTGATGGACTACATCAACGGAACCGCAGCAGACGACCTCCACGCCGCAAAGAAGTGCGAATACAACGTGTACGGTACACCCGAGCAAGACGCCAAGTTCCGCAAGCAAATGGCCACCATCCAGGCGACCCTCTCGTCTTTCACGTTTGACAAGATCGGGTGCGTCTACCAGGACGAGCAGATGTCCGAGTTCTTCATCGGCCCTGAACTCGAGACCGGTAAAGGTCCCTGGACTTCGGCCACAGCCTACTACGCCGAAGTGGCGGACCACGCGCTGCGCGCATGCAGGGAGAGCGGCAGTGCAGCCGAGGACCCGGAACTCACCTCAGCCCCTTCCTTTGCCCTTCCGAACCTCTTCCGCAACCTCATGACGCGCTACAGCCACAAGACCCTCGATAAGGGACCCTTCCGCTTGGCCAACAGGGATTTTGGGCCACACAACCTGCTCGTCAACGACGCGTTTGAGATTGTCGGCGTCATCGACTTTGACGGGGTCATGGCCGCGCCGATAAAAGTCGCCGCCCAGTTCCCGAGGCTAATCAACATGAGTCTGCGCCCCCCCGGACACGTCGAGACCAAGCCGGCGGTGATTGCGCGGCTCGAGAAGGTGGCGCCAAAGGTCGGCGAGTACAGGGCGCTGGTGGAGATGGCTGAGTCCGAGCTTGGACGGGATGACGACGACAAGGGGGGTTCCTCCGTGCCCTTGATCTCGAGTGTCTTCTCGTCAGACGCCGCCTGCGTGTATGCGGGCATTGTGACCTATGCGGGTCACCAGAAGTGGGTGAATGACATGTGGATGGACGGGTATGTAAGACTCCTCCGTAAGAGTATCGAGTCTGGGGAGCAGCCAAGTTCGTAAGACAATTTTGGGGAGGGTTGAAAAGGATGAAGTAGGGGCGGGGGGAGTATTTATTGCGTGCGAGGGGACTATTTACCTACTTTCGACTTTAGTCAGGGGGCGGGCAGTTTACCATTGAATGATTACACCGCTCTTGGCACAGTCCTCTAGGATAATTACAAATGCCAAAGTCCAAGTCTGCTGCGTGCTGGATTTCAAGGCCTTTTCTGTTGTGGGAGTTGCCCAGTGTCCTAGACATACGGATAATACATTCTGACCACTTGGCTAGCTACCTACCTACCTACCTACCTAGGTATAGAGCCAGGGTAGACTTAGTACCTATACTTTTGATCCTCCTGTCCACATCTTCTGTGCGCCGTAAGCAGGGACACCTTTTTTATAGATGCCACATGAGTTTAGAATGGGTCTTTCTCATTACAAAACTAGTATGATATAAAATTCGTGTCATAAAATTGGTATGGTATGAAATTCGTAGGATATGATGCTGATCTGTGTCGCAAACAACCTTCAGGTTTAACATGCTTCTAATTATCTACTGATGACCCCCCCACCCCCAGCCTCTCAACCTGGCAACCAAACCTCCCAGAATCCCCGATCTGCGCTGCTCCTGCTGTTGCCGCCGCCGCTCCGCCTCCTGGTGCCAGGTGCGCATCCTCCTCTGCCACTCGAGAAACGACTGGAAGCGGAGGTACAGCGCGCGCTCGGCAACGGTCATCTCGCCGCTGAGATAACGAGTGTGGCGTCGTGAATGCCCGTGTTCGTCATCAGAGCTAGAGCTCAGAGGAGCAGGAGGGGGGGAGGTTTGCTCGGGGTTCAAGACTTCTTGACGAGGAACAGAGGCAGCAGCGGCGGCAGCGGCAGCGGCAGCGGCAGTAGCAGATGACTCGCCTTCCCGGCTGCTGCCCTCGGTGTTCTCATTGCCGATGACCTCAACAGCTCTGGCCCAAAGCTCAAACACATCAACATCCTCCTCGTCTTCATCATCAGCAGCAGCCTCGTCAATCGCATCCACCGGGAACCCGACAACCTGCATCCACCTGACCAACCCATCGTTCCCGTCCCCCCCGGACAGAAACCCCTGGTACGTCCCGCGCGGCCGGGTATTCCTCCTCTCTTCGGCCTGCACCTTCAGCCTCTGCCACTCTTTATCTTTCTCAATCTTCTCGCGACACTTGGGACACCCTTCGTTCCCGACCTCGTACATCTCGCTGCAGTCGTGGCAGTACGTCTGTCGATTAAACCGCTCGAGCGCCGCCGCGCCCGCGGGAGTCTGCTTGCGGAAGTCGTTTCCGTGGAGGAACACCAGACACTCGGTGCACCGCTTCCGCCAGTGCGGCGGCGGATCCTTTTTGTTGCCGTCCGTGACAGGGGCGGCGGCGGCGGCGGCGGGATATACAGCGTGGTGGGGGTGGTGGTAGGGGTGCAGGTGGCGCGGGGGGGTGCCTGGGGGATCAGGCTGGAACTTGCGCGGGCTCTTGACCTTGAAGCACGCGTAGCAGATCCTGTCTCTGCCATGCCCCGGGCGGTGCTTGAGAGCCTTGTGGCGGCGCTTGGCAAACTCGTACTTGTTGCGGAGCGGGCAGTCACCGAGGTCGATGACGCCTAGGAAATACCGGTTGGTCTGGGCAAGCATGATGCGGTCCTTGGGGTCGGTGAGGAACCTAAAGATGCGGGCCTGCACGTCCTCGGGCAGCATCTCCAGCTGGGAGGTCTTCTCGGTCCGTGTGGGAGACGCGGTGCAGATGGTCCCTTGCACGCCGTGCTCGTCGTGCCACGGCAGCTGCAGGCACCGCTGGGTGGCCATCTTGGCCTCGCCGCACTGGTGGCACGGGTAGAAGGTGAACTTGCCCTTGCGGACGGCGCGCAGGTGCGGGTAGAGGCGGTTCTCGACGCCGCAGTCGAAGCAGAAGCGCGTCATCTTCTTGCCCGTGTCGTGGCCGAGTTTGCCCCTGGGACCCTTCCGATGGCTGTTGCCGAAGCGCTCGCGGGGCACAAACTTCCAGCAGGTGAAGCAGGCCATGCGGCCGTCATGTTGCGGAGCGTTCTCGACAGTCAGGTAGAACGTGATCTTGTCGGTGCGCGAGCAAAGCGCATCGGGGTAGATGGATCTGTGCAGTGCCGAGTTGGCCTGGGAGAGCGCCAGGATGGAGCCGTAGTCGAGGTGTTTGGAGACCTCGAAGAGGACGTCAAACGGGATTTCTTCGAGAGGCGCCATGGTGACGGTAGAGCCCCGATGTGGACGGGACAGGCCAATGATCTGAATGTGTGAGGTTGTGATCTGTTCGGATGATGTTGTCAATGCTGGCACTGGTCCTTGTGATGACGAGAGGATAGGATATATCGAATATGCAGCTTGTTTATGGTCAAAGTTTATTGCGGTGTGGTTGTCGATGTCGACAATGACCCCTCTGATGAAAGGTCTGGTCGGCGAGTTGGAAGTGGGCAGGTGTATTTTCATCCATGATAGATCAATCAGCAGGGGGCTGATGAGATTTCTTAAGGAGAGTGAGTGTTGGGGATGCTCATGAATGCTTAAAGTCTGATTTCACAGATGGTTGTGACTGACGGAAGTGAGCGATGGGATGGATATTTAAGCTCAAAAATAAAAATGATTTGACCATGTCCGAAACCCAATTGGAACTTGTTTTCTTGAGTCATCGGAGACTTGGCCATTCGCCAATTGGGAGTGATCCCTCAAAGCGTCCCTTGTCCGGGTTGAGTCACAGTCAGCCTCACGTTCGCACTAGCCCCCGCATTGGTGGCCCAGAGTCCTGGAGGCCTGGAGGCCTAGAGTCCCGAAGGCACAGCCACCACGACACACTGGGCAGTCACAAAAACATGCCGTGGGCCATCATGGGGCCATGGAGTTGGATTATGTTTGGATTAATGACTTGTGCCGAGAAACACCAGACTAATTTGCTATCCTCGATACATTAGCATTACCAGCAAACAGGCGTAGGGCAATTGATATCTTGTCCGTCGAAATGTTCGGCCCAAACTCGACAAACTCAAAACATGTCCTTCAGGCGTTCATAAACGCTATCGGGCATAAAAGGGGTCTGAAATCTGCCAAGGGACCCATCACTGGAGTTCGTGTGACTTGTGGACAGGCCGCGATTGTGTGCCAGGTCTGGCGAGTGCATCTCCCCGACATCAGTAGCGCCCTTTGCCCCCATGTACTCGTAAATACGTAGCATCTCGGTCCGCAGCCGTAAGCCGTTGCTCTGGTCTTCTGCAGTCTCATGTTGGACCTGGTGTGTGCCCGAGGAAGAAATTGTAGAGCTGGGACGGGGCGGGCCCCGACTCCCGGATCGACTTGCTGCCAGGTCTGGCCTTGGGCTTTCACTGGCGCTTCCACTCCTGCTGCTGCCACTACCGTGTAGATGGGCTGATGTCATGTACGGGCTCATCACTGTTTCGCCTGCACTGTGCTCCAATCCCAGCCGAGGCGCATACGCCTTGAGGGA
This sequence comes from Lasiosphaeriaceae sp. G1095, assembly GCA_027569635.1. Classification (NCBI taxonomy): domain Eukaryota; kingdom Fungi; phylum Ascomycota; class Sordariomycetes; order Sordariales; family Lasiosphaeriaceae; species Lasiosphaeriaceae sp. G1095. The sequence continues at coordinate 150,445 of JAPDFK010000003.1, read as the reverse complement.
TCTCACAGTGCGCCACAGGCGCTGCGAGACCCAAGAGCGCGCTGACATATCCTTGACCAGCTCGAGCGCCAGGAAGAACTCGTCGCGGCAGACGGCGCTGAACTGCAGCGGGGCATGGGTCGATGCAAGAAACAGCACGGCAATCGCGGATGTAAGGAATTGGTGATAAAAGACCTGAATCCGTCGATACAGGTTTGTTGTGTTGTTGAGGAAGGCGAGAGACCGAATGGTTGCCTTTGCCAGATTGACTGCCTTCTCGGCGAGCGATATGTTCTCGACAATGCTGATGGCGCTCCACAGCACAGGCGTGTACAGCCAAATTCGAACCTGGAATGTAGATTAGCACTTGCTTGTTATAAAGACGACATAAATTGGCACTCGCGCACCTGATTTAGCCTTAGCCGAGTCCAGACTCGAAGCCGTTCGTCGTTGGTGGGGCTCGCGGACACGGCCGGGATCCATTCGATGTCTGCAGGGCCTGTCTGGATCTCCTTGGGCACGCTCTTGTACCACTCGAGGATCTCGCTATCAAGCTCTTCAAAGTCATGCGGTTGCAACTCCCGGATCAGAGCGGGCTCGAAGTAGTCCACCAGCTTCCATATCTTGGCGCCGAGCCTGGAATAACTGATCATTGCCATCATGAAGGGATAATGATCCTAGTATCCGTTAGTACAGCACCTGGAAAGCACGGGAAAGGCCTTTCGCACCGGCCGTGGAAGTTTGGGGTCGATCTTGTCATCGTGCAGGACGAAAGGCAAGCCCGTGCTGAAACTCCATCGGCGGTCCAGCACGTAGGCAGACCAGAAGGTATGCATCGCGTTTCTCCGATCCTGCGGGTCAGTAATCTTCTCCAATCCTTCTCGTCGGTGCAGACCCAGCTCGAGACACAGGCGTGCAACGTGTCCTATGACCCGCCATGCTAGGATCTCGTCGCTCGAGAGATACCTGTACCCTCCGACCAGCGCCAGGAAAGGAAGCCTGGTAGCTTCCGCAGGGTCGCTCATCAGTTGCTGGTTGACGATGGGCTGGATCATCTCGAACATGCGCGTCGCCCGGGCACTGTGGCCGTGTTCCTCGACAACAAGCGCACAGCACAGTACAATAGTCAGCATCAATGTCTTGGGATCTGACAGCTTATAATCCGGGCCACGGGGCGGGACACGGTTGTTTTGCCTGGCGATATCCATCCACGACGTCAAGTTTATGGCGTGGTCGATAACGCTGTCGATGGATATGACGGGATACATGACTCCCACTTCCTCCTCGTGGACCCTGCACAGCCGTATCATCTCGTCTCTGCCGAGGTCCCAGAGCGGGTTGAGCAGACTTGTAACTGACTCGTGGAAGCCGTGCTGCAGTGTAGGTGAGTTATTGGTTGGCAGCTGGGGCCCGTCGTCGGCCGTGTCGCCGGCCTCGGTGTAGCCCATGCTGTGCAATGTAGTTTTGGCAACATCGACGGTGTAGGCGATGCTTGTCGGCCCGTTGAAGGACGGGGCTACGCGGAAGGCCGAAAAGGACGACATGGACTTGGGCAGCGAAGGAAGAGTGGGCGGCGGGGTGGCCGTAGCCGACGGGCAAGGCAGGGCGGCATCGTGGATGGGGGCGAGTCGTAGGGCCTCTTGGCGGAGGGAATCCATGTTCTTGATGACAGTATCAACCTGCGCCTGCAGGCGACTGACGTGGTCGGTCACATCCCTGAACTCGTCCGAGTCCTTGAAGTTATTGGGGCAGCAATTCGGGGCGTAGAGGCACTTGAGGTTGAGATGGCCGCAGCGAAGGCACGGGGCTTGGCCATTGCATTTGATCTTGCGTCGCTTGCACTCGTTGCTGGAGCGAGCGTGTCAGTCAGTGGGGTGGATGAGGGGTGATGCAGATGGAAGGACGGGAGTCAACTCTAACGTACCAGGCGATTGAGATGTACTATGGAGACGGAGATGGACAGCAGTCGCGACCAGTCAGCAGGGGGTCCCATGGAAGCGAACATGCGGGGAACTTGAAGGGAGAGACAGGCAGTTTTGGGGGGGGGGGGAGGGTGATTCAGATTCAGAAATGATTACCCTGTTTCGCTTGCCCCTTGGCTTGGACGCGCTGTCAGCGTCAGGGTCGCCATTGAGGTCAGCATAGTCGAGCCTTCGCTTCGAGTTTGCGTTGTTCGCGGGAGTCTGGGGTGCGGAATTGTCTCCGAGGGCGGAAAAGACGCTGGCGCCACACAGGAGTGGAGGAGGACCGCCACTACCATTGCCAGCACCAACACCAGCAGCACCTTGACCGCCTGGAGAATAGCCTGACTCTTGTGTCGACGCGTCGGGAGTGGGCGGAGCAGGCTCCAGAAACGCCCGCAGATCGCTGACTTGTGTCTCGAGTGTGTCCATGCTGCCGGGTCATCACGGCTGCATCACTGTGCTCACATCCTTCCGATTGATGGGGTTCTGGAGCAAAAATTCAAAAACTGTCGGGTCTTCCAGCGATTGGGATGCTAGGGAAACACCGTTTCGTAAGCACACATCTCACGTGATGATTCATTCATCTTTGCCTCCTGGCAAGTCCCTTGCCGCAGTGTCCAAGCGTCCCACAAGCTTTGGCCCGCACAAAGCCGTCTGCAAGCAACCCCCCAAAGTTCCCCGCACGCACCATCCAAGGAGCTGACAGCACTTGCCGAGACAATGCAATAATGAACCTGGTCTTTTTAATGTTTTAAATTGAAAGAAGCTCAAGGTTGATGATTGGTGCTATGGGATAACGTCATGGATGAATCTCGTTGTTTTGTTTACGATTTCAATGTTTTGCATGACGAGAGATCTCGTGTTGATTGGCAATGTTTTCACCCCTGATTGAGACTGATAACCCTATCCCGAACAAATCCTTTTCCACACAGATGACAGTTTATAATGTCGTTTGTGAATTTGATGGAAAGGAATATCGAAGAATAAGACGCTTATTTTTGAATAGCCCCCCTCTTAATACCCCAGCCCCTTATTTGAGCGACTCGCTATCCGCTGGCGACGTCGAGCGCTGTTCATCCTGCGCCTGGGCCTTGAGATCCCGAAGATGGAAATGCCGGATCAGGAGGACCATAACCACGGCAAAGAAACCAAATCCAGCTGTGATGTAGTTGCCGGTCACAATATACGGCTGCAGTTGAGTCGGGAAGGTGAATATGGGAACCCAGGCGGTGAAGATGTAAGCGAACGCGTTCATCTAAAAAGGGGGGATTATTAGCTTCAACAAAGCAAAGGAAAGCAAGTCCGGGAAAACTGACCATGGCAGAGATATATGCTCGCTTTTCTGGGTCATGTCTGTTGACTTCGTTGACAAAAGTCCAAGTAATTCCCGCTGCCGTCCCCGCGAGAGCGGTCAAGTCTGTGCGAGTACGTCAGTGGTTGAATTGAGCCATGAATGGTCGAGGAGGGCTTACAATACAATGCCCAGCGAGTTGCAATTTCCGGGGGATGGACGGGCGTGGCGGCAAGGGCGATGGGGAAGATGATGGCCATGGTGCTTGTAAACAACATGCCGGGCCACCTGGCTGAGCCGGGCAAGCTGTCTGAAATCCACGAATTGAGGAGGGTGCAGATTATGGTAATAATGTTGATCTAGCAAGTCGTGAGTTTTGTGGTTTTTTATTTTATTTTTGCATTAATTAGACTAGACGAGAATGGCAACTCACTCCAAGAGGGATGATATTGATTTGAGGGACCGAAAAGACGGGAGGCTGTCCCTTGACGTTGTAGCTCTTGACCCAAAAGATCACTATATCATCATTAGTCGCCGCTTTAATTGCAGTAAATGTGCAGAAAAGAGGGATTTACTCGATCCGCCCGACTGGCCAAACTGAGCCATGAAGGCAAACAGTATGGGAACTACTCAATCATTAGCATACGAGTATGCGCTTGTAAGTTGTGGTCCAGATTCGAGCTTACAGAGATAGACATGCCACGTCGAGTGCCAGCGCTTAATGTCCTTCCACTTAAACAGACCAGTGAGGGGCTTGGCCTCGGTGGGCATCCTGGCGCGCGCCATCTCGACTTCCTTCTGGGTGAAGATCCTGAACAACCTGGGTTAGCCACTTTAGTCCCAGAGAAATGAAGAGAAGACAAACCAGTTGGCCTTTGCGCGTCCGGGAAGCTGAGGCATCGCAAATGCCGTCCATATAGCGCAAGGGAGGGAGACACAGCCACAAACGCTGCTTCTTATCAGTTTTTTTTTGTTTTTTTTGGCTCGGTTTATGCAGGGGCTCAGCCAGATGGTGGCACGCACATGTACATCCATCGCCACCCAGCCAGTCCTTGGGCTCCGTCTAGTCCGGCAAAAATCGCAGCCATCAGGAACCCTGAAAATAAAGGGCCGATGGAGACAAAAATCTGGATCAGCGTGTTGCGTCGAGCCAGCTCATGCGGCTTGTAGTAGCTCGAGCACACGTACATGACCGCGGGGAAATGGCCGGCTTCGAACTAACCAACGCTGCAGCAAGGGTTAGATGGGGAGGAATGTTAGGAGATCCAGGGATAAAGACGTACAAGAAACGGAAGACATAGAGCTGGTTGACATCCTTGACACCGGCGGTGGCGAAAGTGAAGATGGTCCAAGCCAGCTCAAGAAACGCGATGTAAAGAGGGGCGTTGACCTAGTATTTTGTCAGGGACATCGGTTCAACGATGGAAGACCAGTAGACTTACCCGGGTAAGGAGCAGATTCGAAGGAATCTGCCCAAACACATAAGCCGCGCTCCAAACAGCGTTGGCGTAGTTGAGCTCGTTTCCGTAGAGGGACAGTTCTTCCTTCATCCCGCTGTCTGTTGGATGTATCAGCAAGAGACTTTCAATATTCAGGCAGAGCACACGTACTGAAGGCGTTGGTAATGTTGACTTGGTCGAGGTAGCGACACATGACGCCCAGAGCCGAGGCCGAAATGAGTGTCAAGTCGAGCTTGGTGAGAAACCGGGCTTCATCCTTGGGGACGTCGAGGGCTAGGTGAAAGGGTCAGTAATGAAGTTGTGCCTCGTTTTCCTTCCTAATATGTCTGTTGAAAAAACTCACACGACCAGAGAAACGACTTCCATGTCCTCTTGGACTCAGTGTAAACTGGACCATTTGCCGCCTCCTTCAGCACCGCCACCGGGAGATCATCTCCCTTCTCAGCAGCGACAACGACGACGACGACGGCGGCGTTTTTTACAGCCTTCTCCTGGGGTAGTGACATTTTTTGCTACAGGTGATGAGCACGGTCCGTATATTTCAGTCCCCGTCTTTTCTCTATTCCCGAGAATGGGGAGGCTAAGGCAGTCTTATCAATCACTTTTCCAACCCCATTCTGCGTCAAAGTAACCATGTCGTCTTCAGCGGGTCACATAGCGACATCAGGGGTGGCGAGCTGGTAGAGGCATAGTCTGGTCCATGTCCGGCACGCCAAGGTCACACGTTGGATTACTAGCATTTGATCTTGGACTGTTCTAGACCAAGTAGGCAAAGTAAACCACGAGAACTCCAAGTCTTTCCAAGTGCAGAGAGGGCCAGGAGTCGAAAAGATACTGAAAAAGTTCGTGGGGGTGGCCTATCATGGACAGGGATGCGTGTGACGTGCGATGGCGTTTTCAGATGGTATGCATTTTCCCCAGCAGAACCAGTTCCATGGGTTCCCTCGCTTGTGATTGATAAGTGAACCCCATGTTCCAGGTCCCACAAGTAGTGATACAACCCTCCCAAGATTTGGTGATCCGGATTGTCGGGCTTGCGCCGAGGGTGATGGAGATATTCTTGACTTTATGGTACCTGAGGGAGGGCCGGGTGAGTACCCAGAGAATAAGGCATAGCGTCTCTGACGCTTCACACGGAAAGAAAAAGGGGCAGGTCAAGGAGGACACCGCTCAACATTGACTCAAGACCGAGAAAACAGAGTTGAATCTTACAAAAAATGAAGACACCAACAAATAAAGATGGCTAAATATTCCATCAATATTATCAGCGTTTCAAAACTTCTTTCTCAGTCTTCAATTGTATGATATTTGAGGACCCCTTTTTGCCAGCAACGTGGTTGGGATCCTGTGCCAAGCCTTACGTTCCCCGCATCCATGCAGTTGGAGATGTTTGCAGCATCAATGGTCCATCCATTGTGAGGGTCGCAAAGAGCTGCAAGCAAAGGAATCCTTTGTCGTTTAGGGAAAGGCTGGAGCTTCATAGACTCCCGTCATTCTCATATCGGGCACTGGCGCCACCGAACAAAGAACGGCAGGGTGGGCAGGCTTCTGATAGGCTTCAATACGAGGCTCGAATGCCAACCTAGGCAGTTCCCAATGCATTTTGTAGGATACACCCCAGTTTCCCTCATTTGTCAATGTTGACATGAAAAAGGAGGTGGGACAGGTGAACCCACCACAGCGGCTCTTCGTGTCTCCCAGATGCCGCCGCTGAACAACCACAGCAAGTGGAGAGCGGGGCAGTGAGCGGTTTGCGTCGGTTCAGCCCCGCTCACCACGTCATTGACAGTTGTGTGACGACCACCACCTGCGACAATACATCGATGACATTGAAGGACACCGGTTTATCGTGATATAAGAAGCAATCCAAGGTAGGTAGAAAGAAAGAAAAAGATGGCAGCCTCGTCATGGGTACCCGACATGCCGGTGTCGAGCGATTTCTCGCTAGCCAACATCCCATTCGGCATCATCATCACCTACGACGACCGCACCCCGCGCGTCGCCACCGCCATCGGGACATATGCCCTCGACCTCAAGCTTCTCTCGTCGTCATCGCCCGCAACATTTCAAGATATCGATGAGCGGCTGACCCCTGATATCTTCGCCCAGCCAACGCTCAACGCCTTCGCAGCGCTGGGGCGATCCGTCCACCGCGCCGTGCGGGCCAAACTCCAAGACATATTATCAGCTGAAACCAGCTGCCCCGAGCTTCTCCGCGACAATGAGGCCCTGAAAAAGGAGGCGCTCCTCCTGCAGCGCGTCGTAAGGATGCACCTGCCCATGGTCATCGGGGACTACACCGACTTTTACGCGGGGTACCACCACGCGCACGCGGTTGGGGTCATGTTCCGGGGCGTCGACAACGCCCTGCAGCCAAACTACACGCACCTGCCAGTTGGCTATCACGGGCGAGCGTCGAGTATCGTCGTGTCGGGCACGGCTGTGCAGCGGCCTGTCGGGCAGATCTTGCTGTCGGACTCTCAGGGGCAGCAACCGACGACAGCGGCTACGAGGAAGCTTGATATCGAGCTTGAACTGGGGTGCTTCATCGCGACACCCAATGAGATGGGCGCGTCTGTCAGTGTGGCTGACGCGGAGGAGAGCATCTTTGGCTATGTGCTGTTGAACGACTGGAGCGCCCGCGACATCCAGGCGTGGGAGTACGTCCCGCTGGGCCCGTTCAACGGCAAGAACTTTGCCACGACCATCAGTCCGTGGGTTGTGCTGGCGGATGCGCTGGAGCCGTTCAGGGCGACGGGTGTGGAAAACAAGACGCCCTTGCAGGATTATTTGAAGGAAGAAAGGCAGGAGAATGTATTTGACATGCAGCTGGAAGTGGACCTGACAAGTAAGCACGTTCGTGTCCTGGGCCATATGTCTTGAGAGAGCTAACAGCAACTCAGCACCCGAGGGCGACACAACGACAATTGCGCGGACGAGCTCCAAGCACCTGATGTGGTCGTTCCCGCAGATGATCGCGCATCACACGCTGGGCGGCTGCCCGCTGAGGACTGGCGACCTGCTGGGCTCAGGTACCATCAGTGGGCCGGGCGGTGCCAAGGGCGCCGAGTGCGGCAGCCTGTTGGAGATGACCGAGGGCGGTAAGAAGGAAGTGCTGCTGTACGGCATGGATGCGCGGACCTTCCTCAAGGACGGCGACACTGTCACGCTGCGCGGGTCGTGTGGAAGTGCAGACGCAAGGGTCGGGTTTGGTGAGTGCAGCGGTCGTGTTTACAGCGCCGAGCGCAAATAGTATTCACAATCTGTTATGTACAGTATCATCTACCTCAGTACTTCTGGGGGGAGGGGGATCGTCTCAGGGTATAATAAATGCAAACACCTCCTCTTACCTTCCATCTTTCCAGCTGACATTAGAGCAAACTCGACATCTGTCTTCTTGCTGCACACTGTTCTCTGCCGAGCTAACACCCAGTCATCACACCATGATCCCACAAAGCTTCGTGAACACGTCCACCTGCGCGTCGGGGAATGCCCTGGCCGCCTTCTTTGCAGCAGCCTTGGCGTGGGCAATGAACAGCGACTCATGCTCATCAGCGGCGCTCACGAGCCAAAACGAGACCTCGCACCCGCGCAGCCGCAGATCGTCGATGGTATGCTGGAGCTCCTCCCACAGGTCTCGGTTCTTGACAACGCCACTGCCCCTACGCTTCCGCCACTGTCGAGCTGTCCATCGCGGCAAAAACGTAGTCGCCCCGTGCACGATGTATGCCAGATCGGTCAGGATCACCACCCGCCGCCAACCCTCGTCGGCCCATGGTCTGAACTGAAGGGCTGCGATCACGGCGCGCAGCTTTGCTCGGTTGGAGGAGTGCTCGGCGACTTGGCCGTCGGGGCCCTCGCGCTCAAGCCGGAACGCGATACTTCCCGATGCCTCTTTCTGCTGCTGATGATGATCATGTCCTTGTTGTTGTTGCTGTTGCTGTTGCTGTTGCTGTTGCTGTTGCTGTTGCTGTTGCTGTTGCTGTTGCTGTTGCTGCTGCTGCTGCTCGTCTTTGCCCTGTCCCCGGTGGAGGAGGGTGACGAAGGGGAAGGTGACGGGGGTGACGGGGCCGTCCACGTCGGCGCTCGGGGTGCCCTTGAATATGAAGGAGCAGCCGGCCACGGGCTCCTCGAGCTCGTCACACGATCGGCCGTTGTTCAGGCATGATCCGTCGACCACCATCAGCATCTCCCGGCTGTCGAACCGGTTGACGAAGCGCGAGTAGGCGGGCCGGTCGGGGGCAAACACGGTCTGCAGGGGGAAGTGGACCTCGGGGCTCAGGGTGTTGTCTTGGGGGACGAAGGCGGTGGCTGTCTTGATGGTGGCATGTCGTGAGAGTCGTCGTCGCCACGGCATGCCCGAGGCATGGCGCGGGGTACCAATGCGGATCGATGGCTTGTTCCCCATGTTGGTTGACAGTTGAAACCCCATGCTAATAGTTGCTGTTATGTGGATAGATAACGTATGTCTGGTGGAGAGACGAGAGTCTAATAAGGCGGGGAAGCTTGAAACTTGGATTGCTTAGTAAAGCCGTGGAGCCGCGGAAAGCATGTAACCGACAGAGAAGCTTGCGAAGAAAGTTGGCAGTTTCGGTTTAGGTTCGACAACGCAGTGCGTTCCTTGCGTTCCTCGGTTTGCTTTTTAATGTCGGCATCGTCCCCGCTTGAAGCTGAAACAAAGGCCAAATCCAAAAAAGGGAAGGATCGACCTGGACCCCTGTGCTGGCCAGTGGCCACTTGGTGCTGCTGCAGTTTCCCCTGCAAGCACGACGCACAGCGCGGCCCGGCAACTTGGGACTACCAATTACTAACCTCGAACTCAATCGCCTGGCGGCCTGGACTTCCGAATCTTCTCAGCAGTTTTGTCTTGCTTCTTTTTTTGGTCTGACCATGAGACCACTGAACGCAATCTTGATGTGGAAATGTTCGCTTTCTCAAAGCCACAGAACATGGCCCGTGGACCACGTCAACGTTGACACTTGCCATCGGACGACGATAACATGGCTCCAGCAAAACCATTGCCACAGAAAAAAGAGCTAAAATCCCACGATATCACGCACGCCGCCACCGTTGAGGAACTCTAAATAAGGTAATGTATCCATCCATCTCAACCCGTTGGGCAGCATGGTCTCGCAACGTTGCTCAAACTTTGTCCGGTGGATGCTCACTCTGTTCCCCTTCCCTCTTTCTCTTCTTTAACCACAATGCAATGACCCGTCATCTTTACCTCTTCGTTGTCAAAGCCGCCTCTTCAGCCAGTCGAAATGACCAACCGTAGCGCGGAAAAGCCTAAGCGAAGAGGGTTCCTTAAGCGATCCTCTGGAGCGTTGTCTGGCCCAGAAAACGAGGACAGGCTCATCCGCCTCAGCCGACAGATATGCGAATGCGGCCCCAACTGGCTCAGAAAGCCACAACCCCGTATCCGGCCCCGAAGCTCAACGGCCGACTTTTCAAGCCGCTACCGCACGCCAACGCCGCACCCACACCCTGGAGGGAGGAAGCCACGAGTTGAAGAAGAGGACGACGACGACGACGATGACGATGAGGGCTACTCTCCGCCCATACATACACTCATCCGAGGCAGAGCGCTCACGTCGCCATCTGTACATGGAAGCCAGCAAGATACCACCATCGAAAGAGCACCGCGCACCCCCCCGATGACTATCCCAATCCCAGAAGTAAAAAACTGCCGGCAACCTGGCTCTCCCAACGCAAATCAGCAACAACAACCGCGCCAAGGAGACAGCGAGGGTGGCGGCTTGAAAAAGGGCATTCTGCGCCCGAAATCAGAAGACTCAGACCCTCCAGAAATCACAGAAAAGCCGCGCGGCCGCCCTCGCCAACCCCGGCCCCCAAATCTTGCCATTGGTTCATGGAACGCCACGTATCAAAACTTCCTGGGAGGAGAAATAGGTGGCGATGGCATGCCCTCACCGTCCTCGGAGTCGGCATCGCAAACCGACCCGGCGTCTCCTGATGGGATTCCTTACAGGGCAAGAGGAGGAGAGGCGAGCAGCAGCCCGGACCAAACGAGTCCGGACCAGTCGCCCTTGATGCGGCCGTCGCAGCCCGCTAGCCCGCGGTATCACGGTTTCACGGGTCGGAGAGAGGTCGTTATTGTGGCTCAGGAGAAGGAGCATCCTGAGCCATCGGCCGCTAAGATTGAGGAGGGGGTTTAGGAAATGAGGTGGCACCGGGGATTCGGGATGGTTGATCTTCCTCGGGACTCTGATGAGGGGAGAGATAGGATCGTCGTTATGGGGTTATAGTGTCTCTTTCATCGTATTGTTATTTTCTGTTACTCGCCGTTTTCCTTTCATTTTCACCTATTTTGTTCTCTTCCCAACTCGAAGCTCTTCTGGGCCAACTTGGACGGGATGATGAGCCCGAGTCTTCACTGCAGACAAGGTGTTCAGGAGTTCACGTATTCTGAATTCGTGGCCGGCAGTCAGTCCGGTGTTTGGAGTCAGATGGCATGTCTGTTACTGGAGTATAAAGCTTTGTGGGCATATTGGTTACAACTTTTCGGCATCTTCATTTTCCAAGCTTTCTCTGAATTATTAGTGTCCGTGACACTCGATGATTCATGGCCATGTATTGAATTCTGAAGTGACTACTACCTATATATATTGACTACGTCTCTAAGGTTGCCTACAGGAGAGAAATGTCGAGTGCACACACTTTGTGACGGTGGGCAGCATGGAAGAACAGTGGCCCCCCACCCACAAACCAAGTTTTAGCTATAATATAATTAGTAGGGATACACTTTCCGATTCACCAGAGATTGAATCCGATCGGCGCTTCTCGAGGAATTTTCTTTGCCTTCAACTTGTCCCCGATATAAAACATACCGCAAACATCCAGTGTAGCGGCCAGCCAGAGCGACTGAAGTTGAGCGTCTACCCGGCATGGGTCCACGTCCGCCCCGAGTTGAGTCCGATGGACAATTGGATGAGTGAGACAAACAAACACTAGGAGGCCAACAGTTCAGTAATTAGTTCACAGTGTACAGTACCAAACGATTTCACCCGGACATCGACAAACTCGATATTAATTAAACCACCCAGGTCAATTCAAGAAACTCCTCCCTGGAGTCGGACCCCAGGAAATCATTTGGGCAGTCGCCGTCACCACCACTACCATAAAGTCTCAACCAGGCCTCAAAACAAGATTCCGGCCAACTGCATACCAACAATATTCGATAAACACATGAAGAAATGTGGATAGTCATTTCTCGTGGAGGACCCCAGTACGCTGACCCAAAGTTCTGAGCTGGAGCCAATATCAATGACATCAACTGGAGAAAGAAATCTAGCGGCGAGGACAGGGCTGTCATTCATTCCACCAAAGACTCAATGGCCAAAAATCGGCATCTCTGGGTACTTCACGGAGAGCTCTGGAAACCTAATCAATTCGAAGCATAAATTGATTGAGGGCTTTTACAGTCGATACAAAAGAGAACCTGAAACAAAGCGTCCACTGATTACAATTGCGGCAAATCCAAGAAAATAACTTTTCTCTAGAAATGTCACAGTTTTATGAGGTTTATAGGTGTAGCGCAACCGGATAAATTCGGCGTCTTTTGTATGTTTCTTCTTGATCGTTGATTGTACATGTGGCCTTCTCACTTTGTCTGGGATCATGTGTGAGAATGGACGTGTAGCAAACCCCGTCTGTGCTCAATCTGGTTCCCCCCCCCCCCCCCCCCCCCCTTTCCTATCGCTTACCCCAATGGACCAAGTCAAAAGCTGAAGAGGCTCACGGTGCGCCATCCTTTCCGGGACCAAGTATGCGCTGACAAACTATCATCTGGTGCAACCGGCGGCGAAGGAAAGCACCGATGTCTGTCTTTACATATCAGCAAAGGATTCGAATCTGTTCAAGGCGGATATTAGTTGACTGACTCCACCGAACCCCCCGACCGCAACCGGCGCTGGCGCAAATTGAGCATCCAACCCGTAAGGGCCGGCCGGCCACATTGACGAGCTTCGAGGAGCGAGACCGCAACCCTCGGGTATGAAAGGCCTCCGGCAACCACGCTAAAAAGGCTTCCGCTCCATCCCAAACGGAGGTAGAGTCTTCAAAGATGGCGCTAGTACGCGTAACACTTCGGGCATGCTGATACCAAGATTAAAATACCATGATATGCCTACATGTTTGCACCAAGCACAAGTACAACACTTGATAGGAAGACGTCCATGGTTTGCGTTAGATAGTATTGAACGTGTAATTGGCTTTGGGTACAACAAGGGACTCAATAAATTGGACAAATAACGCTGTCCGAACAAAGCGGATGTGCGGCCAAAAAAGACGTGGAGACTGAACTGCGTAAGGAGGACAGAAATCTTGAAACGAGGTCATGATCCAGTTCGATTTCGTGTTATATATGTACAAGGTACCTATTAGAAGTCACAGCCTGCAGGAATATATGGGTCCATAAGTTATTTCTACATAAAAGGGGCAACGCCAGCTAAATAGGACGCGTGAAACGCTACCAACCTGCCTGAAGATCTGACAAGATGTTCATACGGCTTATCGTGGGGGCCGTGAAAACGACTTGTCGAGGTAGCCGGCGCAAACAGTTAGCGGGGCTACCAGGTATCCAAAGGCGGTCATTCTGCTTAACGGCTCACTGGGGGAGGGGGGATGGTATGGTGCTGGTGATTCTCAGCGGGGGAGTTAGTAGTGATTAATGAGGTAAGTCGGCAGGCAAGACCGTCAAGTAAGTATCAGAGCCAAAAGGCCCCTTTCATGACAGTCACCCGCGCCCTCGTCTCCCCCTGCCGGAAGTTTTGTCCATGTTTTTTTTGTTCGTTAGTACGTTACCCTAGGTACACACAGCGACACGCCTCCTCGGGTGGGGGACCCTCAGCCTGGCGGGTCAGTTTCATGCCGCCCTGTTCGTCATCCTATTAAACATGACGCTTGCTCGCGGGGCGGGATGTAGGCAACGGCGTCCGTCCGTTGGCTGGCTTTGGTGACGGCTTTCCTGGGCGAAGAACGGGAAGTGGCGGCGGAGTCGGAGCGCGACGACGAGGTCTTGGATTGACCCGCGGAGGCTCGTATTCATCATCATCATCGTCATCATCTTCATCACCGTCGTCATCATCTTCATCACCGTCGTCATGATAGTCGTCATCATCATCGTCGTCATTGTCATCGTCGTCGTCGTCGTCGTTGTCCTCCTCGTCCTCCTCGTTCTGGTCATAGCCATCCCAGAAGTGATCGTTCTCATCACCGAGGCCAAGCTCTGGAACGAGCTCCAGCAGATGGGCATTTTCGAGCTCTCGTTTCATCTCGCCAGAGAGGCAGAAATGGATCGGTTCGAACTTGGCCTTGGCCTTGGCCCTGTCCTCGGCCTTCTTCTCCTTCTTTCCGGCGGCCCCCTCGTCTAAAAATGGAACAGTCCCCATGATGAACACGGCCCAGAGTTCCACCTGTGTCGGCACCTTGACCGGAGATGGGAACGACTTCCACTCCTTGTTCTTGCCTTTACCCTTTCCATTCTTCTTGGGTTTGCGCATGCGCCACTTTGTCGGCCGCTTGCCGACTGCCTCCATGGCTTCTCGCCAGTTCTGGGGCTCGGCTTGGAGGATATCCTCGGCCGCCTTTATCCAATTGGCAATCAAGTCGGCATTGTCCACCACGGCTCTCTAGACGGCATTTCGAAATGGGAAAGTTCGGTTCATGGCTGGTCCAGACAGGGAGAGGTTGCCAACTTCTCCTCTTTGGTTCTGGTGTCTACCACGAGCCGGGCGAGAATCTCCTTCTTGAGCTGTTTGCTAACCGCTCCCCGAGGCAGGTGATCGAGGACGTGCTTGTAGTAACGCTCAGTGTCCCAGTCGTCCGGCCTCTTCCTTTGGTGCAGAATGCGATATTTGGAGGGCATGGAAGCGCCAGTCTTGGACATTGGCAAAGGGTCGACCAGCTTGGACGTGACGGGGGGTCTATGGGTTTGAAGTTCTAATGACGCGAGTTGTAAACAGCCAGCGATTGAACTACAAAATCCTTGACCACAGGCACAGGAGAAACTTGCACTTACTCGGCTGCTCTTCACGACTTGGCTTTTCGTTGCTTAAGTTTTCATCGCTGGACTCTTGGCCATGCGGCTCTTCACAGCGCGGCTGTCCGTTGAGCGGGTCTTGCTTGCGCGGGCCTTTCTTGCGCGGGTCTTTCTTGCTCGGCATGGCTGTGGAAGACGAGGCGTCTGGACGATGAGTTGACTCGATATAGGTATGCGAGTAGAGTGAAAGAGGACACGGAGGGAAAGATGTTATCTGAGTAGTGGAGTTGAAGAAGAAAAAAAGGACAAGACGACCCCCGATTCTCTTCCCTTTGTAGAGTTGGAAGAAAGTCGGCGTTGATGAAACCTAACCTACCAACATGGGTAGCGGAGGAACTGCAGGTAGAGATGACGAAACGCTTGAAGACCGAAGGGGTGTTGAGAGTCAAGCGAAAGAGATATGTGGGGCTGAAGAGGAAAAAAGAGCAAGGAAGATAAACGAAAGGGAAGTAGCTGCCTTATATATGCCTGATGAGTCCACTCTAGGTGAGCGAAGGCGTATTTTGAAAGAAGGAGGTAAGATCAAGAAAGATCGAGAGGCAAGCTGCTTTACGCCCAGGGAGCCTACCTTGGGGAGGTAGACGAGTAAATGTGTGCGGCAAAGAGAAGAGGAGGGAGGAGGGCAATGAAGCCCGAGAGCCAAGCGGCTATGCGCACGCACTCGGCAAGCCTGCCCTAGATGAGCGGATAGATATGTCGAATATATATATGTAAAGGAGCAAGGAGGATCGAGAAGCAAGTGACTCTATACCCAGCGAGTCTACCTTGGGTTGGAGAGGAAATGTGTGCGGAGGAAAAAAATGGAAAGATTTGCGAGAAAGATCGAGAGGTAGGCTGGTTTATATACCCGACGTGGCTTGGTGACTAAGGTAACTGTGGGGCATTGGGGGTATCGCGTTCAAAGTGAAGCCGCACCGAACACTACGAACGGAGGTGTGATACCAACAAGCTAATTTCCCCTGACCCGCGTGATTGGATGGGAGAGGGGGAATCGAGGCATGCCGATATCGCCTTGCCAGCCGTCGGCGCATACTACGCGGTATCTTTCGTATCAAGTGGGCCAAGACTTCACCTTTTCTCTCCTATTTTGATTACCGACATACTAGGATCTATCAGGAGTCTTATTCCACCAACACTGGCAGCAACTAGCACTTTCTAGCCAAGAAAGGAGGTGTATGGCGAGTTCCAAGGCTTTCTAGTCCCTCCCAAGCCTATGATAGCCCAAATCAGGCTTAATATAGGTGTAGCAGTCGAAACAAGTCGAATACCACCATCAAAAACGATGGGGATGTCCGCGATATTAGGTTTTCTGCATCAAGGCCTTGCAGTTTGCTGCGAGATTACTTTCCATGGCGCCAAGAACACGGCCTACATATCTTGAATAGCTACCACAGATAACTAGTAATACTTCCCAGACCAGCTTCCTGCATTTTGACGTCACTGTGAAGATTTCTCACGATGGATTGGCGGCACCCCAACGGGACCGGACCCTAGTTGCAGCTTCACGAGTCCATGTCAGCTTTTTCCTTAGTCCTAGCCTACTACCACATCATGGCGGTTCTTGATTTAATATCCAAAGAGGCAGATATCGCATTATTAGGAGGCTTCAATGTTCATATCAAGTTGCGAAACATCTGTATTTCCTGCTGGTACTGCGCGTAAGAGAGGACTATAAGGTTAGTAGGGGCGTGTGACAATCTAGACAGGAATAGAAATGCATTTTGCTGTGATGTAATAAGTCTCGTGACATGAAAGATGCTTTTCGTCAGTTTCATCATCATTGGCTATGCCGGTTACCATCTCCGCGTTTTTCCCGCTACCTAGGTGCTATGGTCTATCCCTTTTCTGCGGTATATCACTTATCAACTGCCAAGTTATACCAATCTGCACTGCTTACTGTGAGTGTGGAAGGTCCTAAAAGGAGGGGATTCAGCTTCAGAAGAATAGGTAGAACAGCAAGTCCACAACACTAGTACCGTTAACACACGCAGTGGAGGAGATGGCGCCTCTAGACTTTTTATACCCTTTCCGAGCCTGAGCCATCAGCACTACATTGCGTACGTTGATAGATATATTCACTAGTTCAAGATCCTTGCCGCCCGCAGAATGTCAGCGGTAAAAATTCCATGCCAGTCGTCGCCTACCGCTCGGGAAACTCGATTTAGGACTGCGGTATCTCGAGATATCTGCCAGTGTAAGTGAGATATATTACCATAGGAACTTGATAGAAGTCCCATACTTAGTCCTACCTCGTCGTCTCCGCCTTCAAAACAACACACTTTCTAGTCCTCATATTCGACATGGCCCGAACTGTCCCCCAGGGTTGAAGTTGTGGGCTCTTCGTAACCCACCCAAAAGATTGGCTCAATATCCCTCGCCCGCAAGCCAATTTCTGGGGCGATCGAGGTTAGACAGGCCTTGATAATCCACCCCGCCGTTCGATCTGTAAAGGAAAAGTGCCATATGTCCTTTCCACCCTGTTCATCGACCTCCCGCCTGTGTCCGATAATAAAGATGCCCACATCTCCAGAGACTTTGGCCGCGGCAGCGGGTTTTGGCCGGTGGCAGCAGCCTGTGCAGCTCTCCAATCCTGAGAAGCCCCTACCCATGTAGAAAGCGGACCAAGATTCTTCATCTCATGTTTTCTTCTGTAGGCGACATGGCTGCTGGGGTACGAGTTATCGTTCACTTGTGGCTTCGAGATGGTTATCGTAAGCTCCCCAAGAAGCGCTTCACGGTCCAGGCTTGGTGGCAGGAAACTGTTCTGCTGGCTGATAACGTCTCTCCAGTAGGACCAGACCACCCAAACCTTTTGCCCATCTCGTCAAGGTGGTCTGGTGGCGTGCGAACTTGAATGGACGATGCTCTTACCGGTAGAATGCGGTCCGGCCTCCAAAAGAAGTCATTAAATTCAATTTCAGGGGACACATTGGTTGTTATCAAGTTAGAGCCTGAACTTGGAGGGTGTTACGGGATCCGGTAGGCATTGCCGGTTGAATCCATCACCTCCAATATGTGTTGCTCTGTTGGTATGGAGGCCGACCACAGATAAATTATTCTTGGCTGTTGACGTAATTATTGATGTGCAGAATAAGAAGACGGAAATATCCAGTTGCAAATATGGGTACTAGTTACCCATGAAAGCCGGGTGCCAATATCAGAGAATAAAGGAAGGAAGATGGACGAGTGTGAAAGCAAGGGAGATATTAAAGTTAACTTACCTTGTATAAGGTAGTCTAATTAACAAAATCAATTTAGAATAAATATATGAACACTGACGTATCTTTTACCGTTTGCCGGTTCCAATAATGACAGCGATTGTTTAGAACTAGTAGTAAGTTGGTGGTGTAATACTTCTTGTGATGTCTGTTGAGTGGGTGATTCATTTTGAAAAGCATCCAGACTCCATTTGTCATCAGTTTTAGAGCCACCCATGGAATGGATGATTTGTTCAGTGTTGGCAGTCAAAAGCGGGGGTGAGAACCGCAAAGGCCTGAACCAGCCTGTTGCCGTCGGCGATGCCAAGCATTCCACTCCAGTCTACGGATCTAATCTATGCACGGAGTTAAGGGACTCTTCGTCGACAAAACAGGTTCGACCAGCGAATTTTCACAAAACGTGTTTTTCTCCTCGGCATCCTACTACTTTTGTTTACTTTTAGCTTCATGAATCGTTCCTTGCACCAAACGTTAGGGCACCCCAGGACCTAATATCCAGCGATTACATCATCACCTTGCCCGCGAATAAGAGTGATTACCAAATCAATAATTATCCTAAATCTCCAATCTACCCTCAAACTCAACGTCAACTCCAACAGCAGTTTCACCAAGTCCAACCATGTCGGCCATCGCAAAGACTGTCGTGGCTACGGGAGCCTCCTCTGGAATTGTGCGTTGCGCGCATTGATTGACATGGTCCTCGATTTGCTGACGCCGCTCGCAGGGCTTTGAAGTCGTCGCCCAACTCGTCACGCACGCGAAGCCCTACAGCTTCATTGTGGGCGCCCGAGATGTTACAAAGACCCAAGCCGAATACGCCACCAGGTTGACCGCCGGCACTGCCAACTACACTGTCAAGGTGCTGCCGCTCGAGTTGTCGGACCTGAAGGCGACCAGGACGTTTGCCCAGCAGACACTCGAGAAGCTCGGCCAAGCCAACCTTGACTACCTGCTCCTCAACGCTGGCATCGTGACCCGTACCGCGAATCCATCGCCTTTTGGTTCCTCCAAGTGGTGCGAGTCCTACATTGTCAACCACCTGTGTAAGCCTAGCCCCCGCAAAGTCTCCGAGAGCACATCCACCCAGCCCCATGAGTGACACAACTACTAGCCCAGCATTACCTCGTCCACCTTCTACGCGAGAAGCTGATTGCTTCCCAATCCCGCATCATATTCGTCTCTACCGGGCTGGTTACTTCGGTATCGGATCCAGGTACGTTCGCATGAATATCAAACAGCACACACCCGCGCAACGAGCCTAACCGCCTCACCGCTGCACATTAGACTTTGAGAAGCACCTCACGGTGAACACTGAGACCTCCAGCCTGGCTCTATACAGCGCCAGCAAGTTCTCCCAGCTTCTCGGCGCGGAATGGTGGCGCCGCCAGCTGAAGGACCAGGCCACCGTGGTCGCTGTGTCTCCTGGTCTCGTTGTCGGCACTGGCCTTGGGAGAGGCCTTGACATGGAACTGAGTATCGACCAACCCGGCGCCAAGACGGTTCCTGAAGGTACGTGATGACTCCGCCACTGCACCGATGGGCCCTAGACTTGGGGTTGTTTCGCTGACTGATAGGTTGGAAAAATAGGGGCCGCTAGCATTCTCCGCGCCTTCGATATCCCCAGCAGCGACTTCCCCACAGACCCGGAGCAGATCTTCCTCACGATCTGGGGCGAGTGGTGGGACAAGGATGTGTACCGTCTCGCTCTTGACGAGAGGCTCCAGGATAAATGGTGCCCAACTAAGGAGCAGATTGAAGAGGATGAAGGCGTCTTGGCCTGAGGGATACGCAGACCAGGCAGAATGTGAAAGGACTGACATCTCCGCTTATCTGAGAGCTTGTACAATCATCCTCTTGGAAAAGGAACATTTGTTTGGCTAGATCTGGAATATCAGTTTCGAAACCAGGTGCATTAAAGAGTTTGAAAGGAATTCCATCTGAAATGCATTCTGCTGACCGCTCCCAGAAAACTGAAACCCCCCCTCCCTAACATTTGGCTGCAGACTTCAAGACGCCCACCGCTTCTCCAGCAGCTTTGATTTTCAACTCTTCCTTGCCAACAGCGCCCTCGGCCTTGGCTATTAAACTGCCCCCGACATACACCAAACAGGACGGCACTTCCCCTACCCCATTTCTCGTCTCGTACCGAATCTTCTTCCCCTCGGCTAGAACAACCAACTTCTCTTTGGGATGGACAACATCGACCTTGTCCCGCATCATGCGCCGTAGATACGGCAAAATTCCCATCCCCTCCAACAACTCTGTGCAGGTCGCCATAGACCCCGAGTCAATAAACACGGCTCCCACCAAGCTCTCTACCACGTCCGCGTAGAACGTATCCGCTTGAAGCTGTATCAGCGACAGCCACGGATACACACCGCCCGTGTCAACCGCCAGCGCGATACTCCCGCCCAGCGTGGCAAACCTTTTTTCCATGGTAGCCATCTCGGCCGTCATCGCAGAGGAGCAGTGTTTCAGGAATCGCCAGAGGGGAAAATCGACGGTATACCGCTCTTCCGTGAACATGGCTTCATGGAGCCCTGCCTTTTGCTGGTGGAGCGTTGTTCTCGTCTGCGAGACGTGCCAGCTGAGCGCTACATAGCCGAGGTAGTGCCTGTTGACAACGGCAGCGCGGTACACGCTCATCTTCCCTCCGCGGCGCGAGGAAGCAGACCCGGACTCGTGCGCATAGATCATCTCGGAGACAATGCTCTCAATAACGGCATTCCCTAGAAACGCGAGCCGGTCGTAGCACCCATGCTGCGTGGCGGTGAAATCGGAGCCGTGCGTCAGCGCCTCCATCAGCAAGGATTTCTTGCGGAACGAGTACCCGGCCAACTTCTCTACCAGATGCATGTCTGAGGGGAGCTGCAGGTCGCTGGGGCTGAGGTCGAATATCTGGCGCCGGCCGACTTCAAGGCTCGGCAGGTCAATCCCGCCCAGGAACGACTTGGTCCATGCCAGGGCTGTCGCGTACCTGCCGGCGGCTTGCATGCCCGCCCCGACGAGGGCTTTGAGAGTGTGTGCGAGGGTTCGACGGGCGGTTTCACGAACCGGAGGTCTATTTTGAGTTGCGGGACGAGCGCCATCGCTCGTCAAGAATTTGTTGTTGTTGTCGTTGTTGTTTTTGTTGTTGTCGTCGTCATCGTCGTCGTCGAGACAGGGGGCAGACCATGCCTCTGCGTCGAAGGGCTTTGTCAAGATAAACTGGTCGAGCTCTCGTTCCAACGCGGCTCGGCAGAGTGCAGAGTTGGATATCAACCTTGCTCGGGCGGTGGTGAGGTAGCCTTCTGGCCAGAGGGGATCTGTTGGCGGCGTTAAGTTCAAGTTTGTTGTGTGCCAGGATTATGGGGGGGGGGGGGGGGGGGGGTGACTTACTCTTTGCAGTGAAAAAGGCGGTCGCCAAGAGCTTCAAGCACGCGTCCCCGAGAAACTCTAGGCCCAGGTACTCGGGCTCTCCTCTTGCTGGAGCGGTGACGGCCGAGCGGATCAGAGACACAATGCCGCTGTTGTTCGTGCTGCCGTCGTTGCCGACGTCAAAGAGGATTCTGACCTGCAGCTCCTGCGCTACAAGTTGCGCTTCCACCTTGTATAAGATGTGAGGAGCCAGCCGGTTGAGCGTCACATTTACCGATGATGCGGAACTGGAACTAGTCTGCTGGTGTGATGATGGAACTGTCAGACGAGGCGTGGCGAGAGGGGTTTTGAAGACGGCTAGTTGCTGCTGCTGATTCTTATCCTTGATACTGAATCGGTATCCGGAGGATGAAGCATCAGCGTTGCCATTGCTTCCAGAGGCTGTGGACAGAACCGGCCGGAGCTGTACTGTCCACTCTTTTCCGTCGTCGTCGGCGTCCGCGTCCAACGAGACTGGAAATGGTGATGGCATATCAACAAGACGAGCTGCAATCGTCATCTCAAAGCCGAGTGGCTTGGCATCCCCATCGCCGCGGTCTTCAACCACAACACTATACGACTCCGGGGGAATATCCCTTCCCTTCCAAGCCTTGATAATGCGCAACCAAGGATTGAACTGCTCCCGGATCTCGATTATGGACGCCGAGTCCTCATTCCCAATCTGCTCGTGCGTAAGAGGCAGCAGATTCTCGTTGATTAGCTCTGCGTGGTACAGTTTCATGTACGCCTCAAACGCAGCATCCTTGGACGCGTTGCGCTCTGACCGCCACGCCTTCTTGCTCCATGTTACACGCAAGTGATAGGGCACAGACCCTGGCAGGACGACCTTTGCTTTCAGAAGGGGCGACTCGTCGGCCGATGGAGGTGGCTGGTTCTCGAGCTCCTCGTAGACATAATAAGGCTGGTTGTCAGTGTAGCGGCGCGACCCGATGGCAGCGCAGAACCGCTGAAGGCGGCCCTTGGCGTTCTCCATGTCGAGGATCGCACCTGTGGTAGGTTGAGTGAACATCCGGTCAGACGTCGGTTCTCGGGCGGCTGCCTGCCTGGATAGGGCAGATGCTCTGTCCTCGCGGTCGTACTCGGCCTTGAGCTGCTTCTCGATGTTTTCCCAGTCTTTGACCTTGCCGCGGGAGGCTTCGTCAATGAGGATAAAGTACTCTGAGCCAGCCTTTCGAGCTCGCCCGCGACGCTGGATGAAGGACTTGGGTGACAAGGGTGGGTCGAAGCAGACGACGAGATTACAGGCGGATACGTCGATGCCTTCTTCCAGCACGCTCGTGGAGACAAGCAGGTTGATTTCACCGCTGTGGAATTTGCCTATGATCTCGGACTGTTCGGCCGGGTTGAAGATGTCGCCCATGTCTCGTCTGCCGCGGTCGTGTTTTGACGATCCGACCACGGAGCCCACGCGAAACAGTCGCTTGATGTCGGGGTGCTGCGACAGCAGATGGTGGACAACAACAATGGTCGCCCGCTCAGTAACAAACACAATCCCACGGCTGCCGCTGTCGCCCTGGCTGTGATGGGAGCAGAGAATCCGGACAAGGCACTCTATCTTGGGCGAGATGGTACTTGGCGATGGGGCCCTGGTCAGTGCACCCCGGTCAACCTCGACGCCCTTCAGCAACTCGCCAAGATAAACTCTCGACGAGTAATCCCACGTCTGAAAGGCAGACTGGTCTGGTGCGTCCATGAACATGGACGTGGCTGTGGCCATGTAAATCTCTGCAGCCAGAGTCCCAAGCTGCTTTGCCATTGCTACGGCTCTCTCGCAAAACACCTTGAGCTGGTTCAGCACAAACGTGTTCTGAGTCTTGAGCGCCTTGCTGAGCTGGACCCGGCTCCTCTCTGTGTTTTCGGTTCTGTACCGGTTGATGTCGGGATCTTGATGGATGTCCAGCCCCTCAAGGATGGATCGCATGCTCGCGATGCTCCGGGAGTAGGGGGCCAAATCACTGGCCGGGTAATACTCGATGAATACAATGGGCCGGTTGACGTGCGACTGGAGGCTCTCGCGATGGATCCTGGGCATCTTGCATGTTGCATCCAGCGTCTGTTCCAGCTTCTCCAGCTTGAGGCCGCCGACTTTGTTGGTCGGGCTGGCTGTCATGCCCAGGATCCGGGGGACGAATCGGCCAGCGGCCTTGTCGCTCCAGTAAAAGTCGTTCATGATCTTGCTGCCGGGGCTTTTGCCAATGCAGTTGTGCGCTTTGGTTAATATTTGTTAGCACGTATATGAACGTGCAGAGGGAGTCAGGGGGAAAAGTCACCTTCGTCAAAGACAATCAGCGCAATCGAGTCCATCTTCACGAAGCCGTCGGACAAGGCATTCTGCAGGACCGCGTATGTGGACACCGCAACTCTGACATTGCCGAGCGCGGTGTCCCACAGCTGCTTGGTTTTCCAGCCGTCGACATTATCCTGCGAGGAGAATGATCGAATCTCGACGGAGCGGATTTGCTGCTGCAGCGTCTTGCACTGCTGCTGGCAGAGCTGCACGGTTGGGGTCAGGAACCAGATCCGCCGCTGCCAGTAGCATGCTGTCAGTCACGGTCTTGGACAGCTGCGGCCAGCTGGCAGCGACCCGTATGATGATGGGAAGTGGAAGTGTGTGTACTAAGTACCTTTCCGAAATCGATGTTTGCCAGCTCGTGTTTGACCCTGAGAGTGGCTCTTTTTTTTTTTTTTTTGGTTCGAAGTCAGTTCCTGGGGCTTCAAGTTGGGTGGAATGTGCGGTTCCACTTACACCAACGTCTTGCCGCTGCCAGTGTCCATCTGTTGCAGTCAGTTCGACCTGTTAACCGAACGTCCAAGTCTAGAGATTGAGGTCGGGTCTTACCACAACAATGATGTTCTCCTTGATGCTTTTTTCATACATCTCAGTCTGATACGCCCGAGCCGCAACGGTGACTTCATTATAGCTGTCAGCCCCTGAAGACTTGTCGGTCGACTCCGAATTCGACGTCTTCGTCTCATTGCCAATGCCTCTTCTGGTAGTCGGGGGATACTTGAGGTCGATGCGCAACGCTCGAGTATTGTCATTGAGCGTCATTTTGTATGCGGTGGTACGGGTATGGTCTGTCTCTGTGTTTGTGAGGTCTTGTCTTCACGCTCCGTGCTGGCTGGTGGAGATTGATGTTGAAGGACGACTCTGACAATCGATCTCGTGCGGGTAAAACAGATCAAGATATACACATCCTTCTTGCGCCAGAATACCATTACTCCTCGACTGGGAAGCCTGATTCCTGGACACTGCCTGCCAGACGAGGCTGTGGTAGGCCTCAAACTGTCGGCCTCCCGGCATCATGCTGTCGGCCTCCCGGCATCATACTAGCAATTATCATGCATGTTGTCAGCGAATCGCCGTTCACCACCACACACCATAGAGGTGTTTGTACTACCCGACAGGCAAACTTTGTGCGAGAATGGTTAGCGTTGCAAAGCAGGTGGGCGATTCGGGATCGTCTGCCTCCCGACTTGACTTTGAGTCAACCTTGCAATTGCTTTGTTCAGATCCTTTTGCTTGCCTTTTAGCGGTAATATTTATTAACTCTGAATAAGGTAGCTGTAATATCATGCAACTTTTTAATTCTTTATAAAACGAATAATTGTTATGTATTTTAAACGGAATAAAATAAAAAAAGTTATCCTGTCCAAAGGACAATTTTGTGGTGAAAGTCGGGGAAATTCTGCGGAGAAATTTTGCGGCGAAATTATTTGGAAAAACCCCCGGTAATTCAAAAAAAAAAGTTGTAAAACATTTTATTCGCTAGAGTCTTTTTTAAACCGGGCCTTTTTCAATCCGAGCAGATGTGTTGGTCTAGTATAAAAGAAAGAAGACCCACAAATCCACGTGCTACTGCCCCCTGCAGCCAGAGGAAAAGTCTTCGCAGACTACGCCTTGCATACGCCGAGTAGGTAGGAGCCTGGCATACCGAGCAGTCAGGAGCCTGGCATACCGAGCAGTCAGGAGCCTGGCATACCGAGCAGTCAGGAGCCTGGCATACCGAGCAGTCGAGAGCCTAGCTATGCATTGGTCCAAGGCCCACAATTCCTCCTTCACCCAGGGCCCCAAAGCGTGCCTGAAGGATAACCTATAATATATTTCGCAATCGCGGCAGCACAAATTTGGGTTAAGATGCACGTAAAATAATAAAAACAAATATTATAAGCTGAATACGACCAAGTACCAAAAATATTCAGGTTGTCTTGTCACCCTAGAGTCGGTCGAGAGATACTTTGATAACTGCTGAAATTTCTTAGAGACCCTTCAACCTACCTGCTTATATAGAGCCAGTGGCTCTGTTGGATCTGCGGTCTTGGCAACAGATCAACCAGATTCACTCGCGTGTGCTCTGTTAGCTCTGATGCTCTTCACTCAGAGCAACCAGAGCACAACAGTCAGTGTCTTCCTGACTAGTCAAACAGCAGTGTGAGCACCCCACAGGGTTCCGCCACGGCGGCTGCTTCAGGCCAGTCCTTGCTGCCAATCAGAACCGTGACACGTCTGTGTCAGATGGTTAGAAATCATCTTCAACTCCCCACTCCTCACAAACGACTTGAAGTTGCCCGTCACTGGCGTTCACTAAAAATCCCTCGTCTTCTTTTCCGCGCATAGGCGCGGTTACATCGATTTCCTTCTGCAAACATATTAGCATCATCATAATCGTCTGCAAGTGCACGTCTTACAAGTCCAAAAATGGTACTTCGGTATCTCAGCCCACCAATGAAGATGGTGTATCGAGTGTTCTGTAAAGCAGCATAATTAGACTTTGGTTTGTTATATCTCAATGCTAACTGACCTTGTTCTTCTGATTATCACTGTCCTCTGGGAAGAACCTCCATATTCCGCTTTGTGCCGTCTCCCCGATTGCTCCATGTAGAGTTAGGGAATTTCCTACGAGAGCACCGGCGCCTACGTAAAGGCAAGCAGATTGCTCAAGTCCCGACCAACTAGATATGGCGCATCGTCTGGTGTGATAAGTCTTCGTAATAATCCATAGGTCGTGGTCCTTCAAGTCCCGGTACCTCTTGCGTATTGATGCATAGTTCGCATAGGCCCAGTCTTGGAATATAGTCTTCGGGTTCTCCAAATATGTTGAGGATACATTAGGCCCGGTAACGAGGCAAGCACCGTAACCTTTCTTTTTACTGAACTCCATTTTGGCCTCGAAACGAATTCCTGCATTGGGTATGCTATGGAGCGGTCAGTGCGTGTAATAGTTGCAGCAGCAACCTTCTCACGGATCCGAATACAAATGCATCACGCAGACTTACGGGATGGGAGCGGCAAGCTGCGCTTGCGCCCATGTCACCCCATCCGAACAGATGGGGGGCCACCTCCCCTGAAACTTCTCAATGGGTTCTGGAATTTGCGGTGGTGTCGGAAAATTTGCGCCGTCTGGTTTAGCGTCACGCAGATTGGCAATTACGTGCCAATCGCCCGAGTCATCGAAATACCCGCAAGCTCCTGGTTTGAGCCTATCTGTCTGGTCGGGAGACCAGACAGCAAAGAGCGAATGAAAATGCTTCATGGCTTCCAGGTACGTCTTTGGGTCATCCATAGCGACAT
The DNA here is from genome assembly GCA_027569635.1 of Lasiosphaeriaceae sp. G1095. NCBI lineage: Eukaryota > Fungi > Ascomycota > Sordariomycetes > Sordariales > Lasiosphaeriaceae > Lasiosphaeriaceae sp. G1095. Next base: position 123,481 of record JAPDFK010000003.1, on the reverse strand, counting down.
ATAGACTGATACCAAGGCAACTAAGAAGGAGTCGAAGCCGGGGGTTTTTATTTTATTTTTTTCAGCTTCATACTGTTGGGGAGACCTAACTACCTATACAACTTTTCCCCTGTCTTATTAGGTTGGCAGGTCAAGAAGGAGAGCTCCAAAAGAAATGGTGGTCTGATATGAGTATGCGGTTAAGTCCGATTTGAGTTGTGTTGATCAGGTCATTAGCAGCCCACAGTGTGTCGGGTTGTGTAGGAGGTTCCGGAACGCCCTATTTCCCCCGGGACCCGCCGAGTCGCAGTTATTCTGAACGCTAACCAGGCAACCAGGCAAAGCCAGGCTTGTCAGGCTATGTATATAATTGGTCTTTCTGGTAATGTTGTTCGATGTGGAGCGCTAGCCGGCATAGGTCTAGTCGATCTCTGTAGCATCTGATGATCAGCCGACCTAACCTGGAGTTCAGCCACCAATGGTCGATGAAGTGTTCAGCTTTCGACGTGAGCGATATTCCCCATCCTTCTTCGCTTTTGATAGCTAAGAATTTCATTCTTTCCGATTACTGTTCGTCAAATGATACTTTCTATTGCGGCGGTCAAAGTTTAAGAGATATTCTAAGCCGCTCCTGATCCTCAGACCGTAATCACCCTAAGGGGAGAGAGATAACAATGCTTCCCGGATCAGCACACACGACTTCACATCACCGACCAGCTTCCGATGCCACAGAGTGCTTGGATAAAGCTCCGTGCGTACGGGAACATGGCCAAAATGGATTTGCCTACCTCAAATGGCTTTCTACCAAGCTGAATCAAAAATATGAAGCAACAGGGGAAGGGCGAGACCGAGGAAAGGCCATCTATGTTTCCCGACTGGTTCTATTCTCGCAAATTGGTGTTGAGAGCATCGACATCGGCTCCGACATTAATGTTCTCTGCGGCTTGTTAGAGGAACGCTTCCTTGGGACTCATGCCTTGGCGGACATTGACGAAGCAATCTCATGGCGGAGAATGGCAGTGGGCCTGGATCCGACGGCCCAGTCTGAGTTTTGGCACTCTGACGCGAACGACCTCAGCAGAGCACTTCTCGACAGGTACAGATCATCAAAATTTGCGCAAGATTTGGAAGCTGCTATTGAGTGGGCATTCAAGGCCATGGATAGTATCTCTTCCGATCATGAAGATTATGGTACCATATCATACCAGCTGGCAGTTACCCACCAAGCCAAATGGGAGCACTTCGAGGATCTCAAGGCTCTGGACGAAGAAATCCGATGGTACAAGGAATCCATTCGGGTGCTCGGGCCCACGAGTCCCTATCTCCGTCACCGCGAAAACCTACTCGGGGTGGCGTTCTGCATTCGAGCAGAAGTTTCACGTTCAGCCCGTGACATGGAAGAGTCTCTCCGCTACCTCGCCGCAACCAGAGACAATTCCGTCCCTGGAAGCGAAGAATACATCCGGTCGCTCAATAACATCGCCAACGCCTACGAGATCGCGGCCGACATTGATGGTATCAGTACGGGCGAGGCTATAGAGCATGCACTGGCGGCGGCAAAACTGGCTGTTGAGACGGCACCCCAAGGGTACCGGAATCTTGATATTTGCTTCTATAATCTAGCAAACACCAAGGAGCTCGAGTATCGCAAGACTGGTTCATCGGACGCTCTTTACAAGGCGATCGAGGCGGCGAGGTCATGTGTGGATAAGACACCTCCAGATAATCCGCGGCGGCAGAAAAACGTCGCAGCTCTGGGTATTCTTATCGGCAGATTGTACGAACAAACTAGCGAACCGGACGATTTTCACGAAGCAGTTCGACTCCTAGAGGAAGCTTTGGGTTTGATCCCGACGTGGGGCAAGAGCCTAACGCTACCTCGGACAATGCATCAGCTGGGACTCACCTACGCGAAAGGCTATGAACTTGAAGGCAAACTGGGGTACCTCAACAGTGCCATCGACTATTTGACACAAGCTGCGAATCATTCGAGCGACAACAACCCAATAACGGCCGGAGTCTTGATGCATCTCTTCGATCTCCTCGGCAAGCGCTCTGCTGAGCCCAAGGTTGGAGACGCAGATGACACCAAGCAGGCGATCCAGGCCGCTAAACGGGCATTCGGCGTCTCCACAGCGGCTCCCTCAATTCGAATCCGGGCCGTGTATGGTGCCGGAAGGTTGATGTGTGCTGGTAACCACACACATCGGTCGCACGCTGAAGCGGCCAAATTGTTGTCGCAGGCCGTACAACTCTTGCCGTTCCTGGCTCCAGTACATGTGGTCACACCCGAACAGCAGAGGAGACTCAAGTTGGTGGACGCATCGAGAATGACCTCGGATGCGGTGGCTCTAGCGCTCGAGACGGGAGATGCGGCAATGGGTCTGAATCTATCTGAAACTAGACGGGGCGCGTAATCCTAGGCAACCTGCTACGGTACCGACTTGAAATCTCAAATCTTCGAGACGCGCACCCATTTCTCGCCGACGACGTCGAGAGACTGCGAGGGGCCATTGAGGAATGCCAAGAGTCTATAGAGATGTCTCTACCTAGCGGAGGGAACAGTCTTAACCACGGCGAGCACCATCGGTTGCGAATGGCGCAAGTGGTCGAAGAGCTTGGCAACACATATGAGAGGATTCGTCAAGAGCCCGGGTTCGAGGATTTTATGCTGCCTCCCTCCTTCAGCCGCCAACCCTTCATCAGGGAAGAGCGACAATATGTCATCGCCATCAACCTGAGCGCTCGGCGATGTGATGCTATCATCATGAGCAGTGAAGAGCTCTCTCTCGTCCACTTACCGAAGCTTTCGCTGTCGGAGCTGACGATCAAGGAGCAGGAGTTTCGCTCTGCTATCGTGAGTCGTCGGCAGAATCCAGATGCTTGCAGGGCGGATGCTGGTCGAGCTGCTCCGATGGATTTGGCGCGTGTGTGGGGAACCTATTATGGCGAGCCTCGGCCTTCTGGATGCTGCCGAGAGATGCAATAAACCACGTGTATGGTGGGTGCTCGGAGGTGTTCTTGGGCGGCTCCCAGTTCATGCGTGTGGAGACTACACAATCCGCGCCGAGCGCTCTGTCCCCAGCACCATGTATGATTGTGTGGTGTCTTCATATGCGCCGACTATCAGAGTCCTGAAGTATGCGCTAGAGCGCGCCGTGGAACAGTCAGACTCTAATAAGAATACGTCTCACAGCACCTTGATCGTTGCCGTCCCAAACAGCGAGGGAGGGGCCAGCTTGTTGGAGGCCGAGGGGGAGGCCCTTGAGATACAAGGTTTGGTTCAGTCGGCATCACTGCAGATCAACCCATTTTTGTCCGACGTTGTGGATGCCCTGCAAGACTGTAGAGCTGCACACTTCGCATGCCACGGAATTTCAAATGCGAACGACCCGGGAAAGAGCTACCTTCGGCTTCGGGACTTCAGAGACAGCCCACTCAGCGTTGAAGCGCTATTGAGACGGAAAACGACAAAGATGCGCAACTGCAAATTTGCATACCTCTCTGCTTGCGAGACAGCTTACAGCGCAAACGAACACCTCGCAGACGAAAGCTTGCACCTTGTCAGCGGTTTCCTCTTGGCGGGATGTCCACGGGTGATTGGCACCTTGTGGGAGATTCCGGACGATCAGGCTCGAGAGATGGCTAGGGTGTTCTACTCCCTTCTTCTCCGTCAAAAAAATAGAAGTCTGGACGTCAGAACTTCGGCTGAGACTTTACATTCTGCCATTAATAGACTGCGGGAAGACCCTCGATTCGCCGAAGATCCGCTTATGTGGGCGCCATTTATTCACGCGGGCATATAAGGAGTGACATGGTCAAGATTGAGGATGGTTAAATGTCTTCGTGTCTTGCTAGTTCTAAACTGGCCATCTCGGTCTGTTTCATGAACGCTGTTACAATCTTTGACCCGCCGATCGAACAGCCAGGGTGTACATGACCCCCCAGTGCGCCGCCTCGAGCTGGTCCGGCAACCAGTCGACCGCCAACCTCTACGCGAGCGCGAATGCCACGGCGGGTGGTGCGTTCACCCTTGGCGGTGCCGTTGGCGAGCAACATACTAGCGGCGCGTTCTGGCGGTTTCTGGGAATGGTCAGGTGTTATAATGACCTGACATCTTCATGACCATCATTACTAGGCTTTGCCATTGCCATTGCCATTGCCATTGCCAGGAAACCAGGCAACCAGGCTTGCTAGGTTGCCAGGCAAGCCAGGAAACAGGGTACATCGCCTCTGGGCTGGGCCGTACAGTGGTTGAGTGGGTGCTTGTTTGCGCTATTGCTCGCTTCATTTGTGGCCATACGAGCTCCCCATACGGCAAAGTTGCTCCCCATTTCCCCGAAAGTGCATTGGGTAGGGCACCCTCAGGTCCGATGGAATGCAGTGGTGCTGAGGTGGCAAAGGGAGGGGCACAAGCTTCAATTACCACCTATCCAAGTTCGTATTAGCTAGGTCCTACCCGAAAGTAATTTCACAAGACGTGGAATGAATGCGTCCCGCGTGGGGAAAGCTGACCCTAGAACTTAAGGTACGCGCAGCACCTGTAATTCTCTCCAATTCTCCCAATGATTGACACCATCCTTGCTCTCATCGGTGATATCTTGGCTCCGTCGTCGCTACGTATTAGCGCTCGACTTGTTTTCCAAATTTGGTAATTTAGGAATTTTACATCTACCCGGATGGCCTTATCACAACCCATCGAGTCGGTTGCCGTCATTGGGGCGGGCCCGAGTGGACTAGCTGCCGCAAGAAGACTGCTCGAGGAGGGGTTGTTCCATAACTGTGTTCGAGGAGAGAGCTCAAATTGGCGGGATCTGGTAAGATAGCTCTTTCCAATATCTCGTCTATCGTCGGGCGCCTCGTTGTTGTTAACTACCTGATGGTTTCTCTAATTAGGTTTTACCAAGATTATGGTACATCTTACACCCTAGGCCACCCCAAGAATTCCATAGTCCCAAGTTCGTGCTACAAGTCACTGAAGACGAACCTAATCACGCCGGTTATGACGCTCGGCGACTACCAACATCCAGATGGAACTGTCTGTCTCCTCGCATGAGAACAACCTTTAGCTTGGGTAACTAACTCCGAGTCCCCAGGGCCGTTCGTCTCGAATAACCGCGTCTTACAATACCTGCGCAACTTCGCTAAGGACTTCGGTATCGACAAGAGGACGAGATGCGGCGCTTCCGTCCGCCACGTGGAAAAATCAACGAGAAACACCTGGGGTCAAATCACGGTAGGAACCTAGACTCCTCGTTGGCTTCTAACCACTCTTTGACCTGCCTTTTATAAGGGGTTTGAAGCCCAGGTTTCCGGCCGCTCTTAGTTTTCTGGGGAGTTAATGGACCAGTATAAACCTTTTGGACCTGTCAGTAGGAATGTTTGGTTAGCCGGGCTATCTCTTCAAAAGAGAAACGACAGTATTTGCGTAAGGCCCGTATTTCTACCCTCTCGTCGCGGGTTGGGTCGGTATGCCGGTGGCGCGGTGTTGAGGGTGGTGTTGGTTGGTGGTCGAGTATATCGTTGATAGAGAGCCACGGCTGGCCATGGTTGGATGGGTGGATGTGGTGGATTGAAGTGGTAGGTGGATTTAGCGTGGTTTTTGTTTGGAAGTCTTTTTCCATAGAAAATGCTAGAAAAGTGACCTCCTTGTAAAATTGCGTGTGTGGCTGGCCAAAAAAATCGAGAGACTCCCAATCATAGATGCGTGGCGTTTTCAAAATTTTCAAACTCGGCATCCTCCAGTAGAATAGTCCTCAGAACAGCTTTGAGGTACTGGCCAGATTGCAGGGCTGGTATCAACCGTGTCTGTCTCCCTTGTCGAGTTTCCCTTGATCTTGTTCCCGAACGTCACGCACGTTGATTCCCAGCAACCATGTGGCTTCTCAATGTAAAAACTCGCACGTTGGAGTTTTTCGGAGACAGGGCCCCGCCATACGCCATTCTTTTTCACACCTGGGGCGATGGCGAAGTCGGCTTTTGGGAGGAGCTCATCAGGTATTTCGACGATGAAAGCGTTTTCGCCTGGGACCCTCCAGATGACTGCGGCTCCCCAGGCGCGGACGAATGCCTAGGGGTGCTAGCGCGCTCTCCAGAAGCCTTCAGATATTGCAACGACCTGACTTCCCGGGGCGCCGGCACGCGCAAACACCAGTCCGGTATTCCCTTCACGTTGACAAATCGGAGCGTGGCCATCAAAGCGCCAGTATGTTTTGTCCCTGGATACGATCCACATCTGATGCTTCTGTGTGGACCAAAGTCAGACCGCTCAGTCATCGCGTTGCCGCTTCGTGTCATCCAAGGCAACTCGTACGGCAGACAATTACAACGCACACGCACAATCGACTACGAAAAAAATCAAGAGATGGCGACCCCGATCTATCTATCTTCTTGTGCGAATAAGAGCGTCAACCTATGGCCCCGACTTCTCGGTAAACGAACCCATTGGGATTCAAAGTTTTATCGACCACCTCAGTGATTCACTTCCCCGGCTGAGCGATCTGAGTCGGCACCCCTATAGGACACCGGTAGCTTACAACGCTTTCGGTCTAGCGATACCGATTAGCTGTTATTTTGCATGGCCTCTCGTGAGCTATGTCGCACGCGGCAAGTGTTCCACGATGCAGTCCACGATGTCTTCCACAATGCCGCCCGTGATGTCTCCCGCTACCGACTTTCTACTGCGGGCATGGACGATCATAGTCGAGTTCAATCATGAGGTCCCATATCCCCTAGCGCAAGGTTTACTTGACCTCGCCAACCGCTCCGAAACATATGCTGCCATCAGATTGTACTCTTACATCGGCTTGATACACTACGCGCTCTTGAGACACTATGGACTGCTTTGGCCTCGGAGATATACAATTTTGCTTCTTAGCGGATTTATTATAGAGATGGCCAAACCGCGGTTCTTATATTCCGCCGGTGTTCGTTTGGACGGGGACATCTTCCTGTCTTGGCACTTTTGCCTTTTCCTTTCATGTCATACCTATCTCTCCTTTTGGGCGTATAATCACAGACTACCCGGGTGGTCAGCCCGGCCGAAAAACAAAGTGGTCTAGCTCACTCATCCAGATTCGAGTTTGTGAATCTATATAGAGTTTGAATTAACGTTACACCTTTTGGGTACTCGTCTAACTACTAGAAATGCTCAACTCGCACAGGAAACTAAACTATTCACGTACTTGGCGGTTTGCTTCGCAGCAGGCAGGTTGATAACAGAGCCGCAGTGCGAGATCTGGAAAAGCAAAACAGCTATCGCAATGGAGTTTAGGTCAACTCAGTTTTTGAGCTTTTGCAATCATTCTGATTCGAGCCAGATGCATCGGATGTATCTTTCCAGGATGGCCTATCGCCTGTCTTCGCTGTTGAAGGAGACACATTACCTTACTACATCCGACACAGCGGCTGCCGGGTAGTTATAATGGCAACGGGTGACGGAAAGCGCATCTATGCCCCACCCTTCTTCGTCCGACAACAATACAATAGCCTGGCGGACATCAGCACTCTTCTTCTTTCTCGCCTTGCCAACAGGCCTTGTGGCTGACTGGGAGCGGCGACCGGAAACACCCCGTCCAAAGCTCTGGAGTCCAGGCGATCCATAATCCAACATACACGGTATCTCGGGCGACTTTCCGCCATGCGAGCCAAATAAACCCGACGACACCTCCAAATACAGCTTTCGTTGTGATGCTTCCTATAAAAATAAGATTGAGGTTGCGTTTACACACTTCTCCTGGTTGGTATCATTAACCTTCTCAGCTCTTGGAGGACGAAGCAGACCAAGAGATCATTTTGAACGAAAGCGCGTTAGTGATCGATACCTCGGTGCCACCAAAACCTGCGCATCTTTGTAGATGGGGCCGAGTTTATTGGGAGTATAGGGGGAAGTGTCAATGTACCGGCTATTAGCCCGCAAATCTGGAGATTTATTGGTGGGAGGGACGAGCACACGGGACAGCACAGATTTAGAGCTAGTACATCGAGAACAGCTCACATCTGGAGCTAGCACACTCAGCGTAATGTCGCCAGCCTCTTCGCATAGCCTTCTCAGCGAGAAAACTGCTGGTCACGAATGCCCTCAACCAAGCTCTTTGCTTGCCTACTAGGCTCTCCCCCTCAATCGCGGGAAACCCTACCACACCAGTGGAATCTTCTAAGACCATAAACCGCGTCAAGACATGAGCCCACCTCGCCTATACCTTTGGCATGGCCGGTTATTTGCCACGTATGAGCGGGGCATTCTTAAGGATAGCTGGGCTCAGGTTGTCTGAGTCCCGTAAGCAAATAATAAAACGCCCTAACCGAGGATGGCAGGAGGAAAGAGGGGATGGTCGGGAATAATACTTAATTTTCTTCAGCTCTTCATCAGAGGAGGACAGCACTGCCAAAGGATCAGCTGTATAAGGGCAAATATTTAATATGATATCTCTGGGCTTCCAATTTCGGTATCCTAATGCCTCCGAACTGTCTCTAGCTGGATTTCAAGTCTGAGGGGTGCCTGTTCCATCCGCCAAGGAAGATCTTTCTCGAATGTACAAACCCTTAGATAGTAGTCACATCGGCTAGAACGCGTTAGCAGAGCAAGATTAGCCAACTCAAAGTAAAACTCCTCGCCCCCTTAGGCAAAGCACTTACTATCTCCAATCCTAGGTCCTATCCGGTTCGCCAGGCGACATACTTTACGCCAAACCGGTATTATCCTACTCCTTCGCTCCCTACTAGCTATTATTACCTCTGCAGAGATTAATAAACGGTAGCGTCATAGTAGCCTCCAATTCCCCTCTTACGATCAATAGTGCTATTCATATCTACGTCTAAAAGTTCAAGCGTCTATAATACAATTAGGATCATTCGGATTAAAGTATTCAAGCTATAAGGGTATCAAAAATAATACTATTAGTAGAGGTGAGCACATTGTAAGAGGTTTGCTTTGGCAGTTGGTCTAGTGGTGCTCAAGGTTCCCAAAACTGGGCAACATATTTTTAGTCCGGGCAACTTCAGCCGAGGTACCCACATCAAGGGCCACCAGACTCAGCCCATCTCAGGGAAGCTCAGGTTAAAGCAGCGACATCTCAGGCATACTGTCGATAATGATAACTGCTGAGGGCAATCCGGGCGTGATGCATATTGCTGTTGTTGTTGTTGTTGTTGTTGCGCCTCCCGAATGTTGCTCTCGCCAGCCTCCACTCAACCACACCACCCCTCGCCACTTTTGCTCAGGACCTGCCAAGATACCGTCATTGAGGTGAATCAAATTGGTTTAGACCGAATTGATAGTGTTCATATTGAGTTAGGAAAATGAATAATTATGGCTGGGCCTAAAACTAAGCTCAGCGAGGAAACCCATAAATACCCACCCGCCCATTTTGATAACCTAGACTTACTTGCAAAGCCCAGTTTATAGCCGCATTTACTATTAACTTTGTGTAACAACACGGATCCAGTAGCCGAAACCTAATCACAGGAGATGAGCCCAGTGGCTGAACTGTAGATAGCTGAGGAGACCAGAGATAGCCGAGATAGCCTCGGATGGCTGGTGGACGAGGTCTACCGTTGGAGACGCCTTAAACCTTATATCATCATTACTTATAGCAAGCTCCCCCACCCCCCCCCCCCTACCCGGGTTCCAGCTGGTCTGCACTTAATTATAACTTGGCACCTCTACATCAAACCACTAGATCGAAGCACAACCACCTTCAAGATGGTAGACATAAGGAAATGGATAAACTGGCTTCGTCGATGGCTCGCCACCCAGATCATGCCGGACGATTCGGACGATTCGCAGTCGAATAAAACGGAGGAGGTTGATAACCAGGAAATCCCCACACAAAGATGTTTACGCGTTTCCGACTCGGAGGAAACAACAGGTGTCGCGGAGCAAGCCCGCGAAGAGCCACCACTACCTCCGCCCGATAACGACGAGAATGATGTTGATAATATCAATATTGGTGTAGCTAATGCTCCCGCCAATGACGGTGGCGTCGACGACATCACATGGGCAGATCGAATTCGAAAATACTGCGCACCAAGGTTTACTGAGCTGGAAATGTACAAGGGCAACACCCCGGTTGTATACCTGCACTGTGCCGGTTGCGGCGAGGATCATGCAGCAGGGTATTTTTCCGCAAAGCAGCGCGCGCTACCACCCACATCACGGTTGTGCATCGGCAGGGAGGGCGTTGTCCGGCTCTGCGAACATCGAGCTGTACGATGGGAAGAAGTGGAGAGTCTTTTTCGCCAGGACCGAGCGACGCGAACCGAAAAACTGCAGGGAATTTGGTGCGAACACCCGGGGTGCAGACGACGGGAGGTCTGTGGCTAATTATTACGCGCAGACACGCAGTCTGGGTATCGACGAGGACTACGATATTGCCCTTACATTCGTGTGGGGTTCCCATTACTCGAGCGCTGATCTCCAGCGCGAGCAAGGTTCGGAAAAGGAAAAACTACAGGCTGCTATGGCTCGCCGTCACAGTGGTGACACTCCCTCACAAGTTCTTTGCCCTGTGTCCAGATTCGGGCCGGTACTCGAGGAGGAGCGCCCTTTGCTTGGAGGCCATTGCGAATGCCACAAGTATTACGGGAACCCGATAATACCAAACCAATTCTGCCGCCAGTATACTTTTTGTCTCAGCCTCATCTGCAACACTGAATTCAGGAGAACGGAGCGAGGTGCGTGAGAGTTGGAGCATGGGCATACATTGACCATCATGAAAAGATCCCGGCGGGAAGCAAGGGAAGACTTAATCCCGGGAAGGGATGGTTCTCCATGATCCACCCTGACTCGTATAATGAGCATGATGGAAAGAGGAGGTGGTGCAATGACTTTGGCTGCAGGAGTTACCTGCTTCCCGGCGAACCTCACCTGGCCTTCGTCCCACAGTACGATTGGAAGCTGCGGCGACCTTGTCGCCTGCCCTGTATCTAATGGACACAAGCTGACCGCGCTTTCCAAACCGCAGGCCAAGGGCGGCCAATATAAGATTGGAAGGTGCAGTCGGCATCTCGAACAAGCGAGGTGCCTACCTACCTAATTAGTACCTCGCTCTCTGACATGAATTTTCTCTCCCATTGCCTCATCCTTTCGCTGTTAGCATCCAACAAACAGCTCGTCTGAACACAGAAGTACGAGCCAGTAATTCAACCAACCATGTGTCCCTCCCAATGCCCCCACCACGAGTTCTTCGATAAACTCCTATACTCTCTGACTGATTTCTGGACACTGCCAGATGAGGCTGTGGTAGGCCTCAAACTGTCGGCCTCCCGGCATCATATCATACATGTTCAACTTTGTCAACGAATCACCGGCCACAACCACACACCATAAAGGTGTTTGTACCACCTCGACAGGCAAAGTTTGTGAGAGAATGGTTGGCGCAGCAAGGCAGGTCGCCGATTTTGGGTTGTCTACCTCCTTTGAGTCAACCTTGCAGTTGCCTTGTTCGGCGTTTTTGCCTGCCTTTGGGCCAAGGTGTCTATCAACTCCGACCAAGGCAAGTATAATGGTATGCAACCTTTTGGTTCTTTAACAACAGAGTTTGGATGTATCTGGTAATGATACTCGTAAAAGACGACACGCCATTGAAGCCACGGGGCTTCCTTTTTAGCTTCATGGTCTTGAACACAGTGGAACCCACCACCCAAACTGGAAGAGAAATGAGCCCAACTAGCGTGTGGTTTCACTCACTCTACGCTGTGCAAGGGCTGTGATCGGCTATCACATGGGATGCATTCACAGGATATCTAATCGAACACAGGTACCACGCCCCTTTTACCAGCATGTGTGTCATTTATTGTCAGCGGTGACCAGTATTTAATGAGTAAAAGACCACCTGATGGCACTAACATGTAGCCCTCTTTCCTTGCCTACTTAAAAATGTATGCCAAATTGAAGGTTCTTTTCGTCATCAAACTAACTGCACGTGGTTGAAATACTATGCGATGAGAGGGGGATTGACGCAAAGCACGTTGGCTAGCAGTAATTTGGTTACCCTCGGCGTGCCCGCGACATTTTTCTTCCCAAGACAGGAAGCGACGACGGCCTTGTCACTCCTCGGAATCTCCGCGGTGTTTGTGTAAAACTCGAGTGTGTGGCCATGGTAAACTCGGAGGATTCTCTGAGAGAAATATATTTAATAGTGCCAGAATATTGACGATTCTTGTTTCACAGGCATCATTTTTCTGTCACACGTCACGATGCAGTTCACCAAAGCCAAACTCTTGGCCTTACCTACCCTCTCAGGAGTTTTGGCCAACCCTGTCACTCGACCCATTGATGAGCTAGTTGTCGTACATCAAGAGTCGTATAAAAATGGCAACATCACCGTATATGGCTCGGGTTCGGCATCAGCCCCCTTTCAAGACTCAATCTCGCGCCGATGCGGGGGCAGCAACAACATCGAATGCCACACTTCGTACATGTGGAACAGCGACATGTGCCAGACGCTCATCACCTTCCTGAACGAGGACCCCAGCGCATCGCTCGCCAGAGCGCCACGTTCCGTCTGCTTCGGCACCAACTCGAGCTCGGGCTGGTGTTGTCTGAGCTGGTCCAAGGCCGTCAACGGACTTTAGCGGGGCAGTCTCATCCCTGCTACGCAGGCAGTCTTTGGAACTTGCGCTGGGACTCGGTCTGGGCTGGCCCGTGATGTCAACTTGCAGGGCGTCTGTGCTACGCAGTGTCTCTCAGGCCGTGCGCAAGGGTGCCATTAGGGGGTTCTGTGGTTTGTTTTCGCACAAACAAGGGCTTTATTTATTGTCTCCGGTCGCCACTGTTTCCTAAAATAGAGTTTAATGGATTCCTTTGTGTGAGGTCTTTCGAAGAAAGAATTTTAAGAAAGAATTCAGGACTATCGTTTGACAAAATAGCTTCAGTTTCGCTCTGGCTTGTATGTAAGAAACATATCAAGATGCGTAGGTGGTGAAGCGAAAGATGGAAGCCTCGATCAACACACGAGTGGAATACGGAGGACGATGGACATGAACACCATGGAAGTATTATGGATCATATTGACACAATAAATGCTCGAACATCTTTGAAGAGAACATTAAACACTAGACTAAGTAGACCCACTGGTTAGGAGGAATTGCCCAACTCATCTACCACTCAAACATGGCATCAAACTCCTTATGCCACTGGATGACATCCATATACTCCAGGCTTTCGTAATTGCTCAGCAAATCAACTTCCCCCAAGGTGTGTTGGAAATCCAATTCCATCTCTTGTCCATCAAATCCGATGTCAAGCGCCTGCTCAGGCAACTGAAAGCCTCCATCCCAAAGACCGTTCTCTACAACATGTTCCACGCCGGGCTCAGTTGTCCATAAATCCGTTGCCGGGAGCGCTAAGGGGGGCAATCGTCTACCGCTAGCGGCTGCTGATGTGCTTTGACTTTCGGCCATCACTCTATCGCCCCTTACCAAACTCCTCGAGCCTATTGAATTGTTCTTCTCCAGACAAGGGAACCTGGCATCCTTCTCTCCGCCTTCCGGCTCGTCTCTAAAGTCTATTAATACAGCCTGACTCTTCTCATAATCATCCTCGGCACAGATTTCATTATACACATTCTTGTATATCTCGTAGTCCTCCTCATCCTCCTCATTTTCCTTCCTAAACCACCAAGTCTTCGCGTCGTCTGATTCAGTCCAACCCCCATATGACTTGAGTAGATTCGATACAGCTCTGTGTCCGTTAATTTCTGCCATTCGGACCGCTTGGACATACTGATGCCTGTAATGACCGTCGATTCTTGGCTGATTTTGAAGGAGGAGATGTAGCATCTCTAGTCGACCCCATTCGGCGGCACCTTCGAGTGCCGTTCTGCCATCCCCCTTGGCGGGTTCGGCATTGATATCCGCACCAGCGGCGAGGAGTATCCTCGCCATCTTCAGGTTGCCGGAAATGGCTGCCCATTGTAGCGCAGTCGCCCCGTAGAGACGCTTCGCCGGAGCATTGACATCAGCACCGGCTTCCAGTAGTATGTTGAAGATGACCATGTTTTCCCTACTTGCTGCTCCTTGAAGAGCTGTTGGCCCAGTTCCCGCTCCTTGGTTGACGTTGGCCCCGTGTTTGAGGAGCGTTTTGACCAAATCATTGATTTCCAGACTCGGGGTGCTACGGGCTGCAGCAACCAGCGGCAGCTCCCTATCATATCTCTCATTTGGAGATGCTCCTGCATTCAGCAATTGCGTGACTAAATGCCAGTGCCTGGATATGACGGCAGCTGTAAGAGCCTTCCCTAGGGGCACACAATCCCAGTCGACGGTTTTGAGGAGGATGCGAAGCATATCTTCATTGCCCCACCAGGCCACTGCGACGAGGACGTGCATGCGATCGTGAGTATCCGGTTGGAGCACACATATATGACGGTCTGTGGTACATGTTTGACATGGTGGTTTAAATTCTGACGCGGGAATTTTGTACCCAAGGGACATGGTGGTCGGAAACTTGAGGGAGAGAAGCCATGTAAAAAGCTCTGCGTTTCCTCCTAAGACAGCAAAATACCACGTTGCTCGGCTTAACTGTGCGCCTCGCTGAATGAGCACAATTGCCAGCGGGAGGCAACCCCAGTACAACGCGGTATCCAGTGGTGTCTTGGGGCCATGTAAGTTTATTCGCGGGTTAGGGAGCTGACTGAGATCAATGCTGCCATGTCGCAATAGGTAGCCAATAAGTGAGTCATCCTCAGGTTGTCGATCGCAGCGAGGGGATCTGTCAGAGTCGTTTTGAGGCAAGGAGTATATTGCGTTGACGAGAATTTCTTGGCCGTTCTGCGCGAGTATGCCGGATAACAAGCTGGCCCGGTCTAGAAACCCAGCCGTTTCAACGTTCCCAATTTTTCTGACGAGTCCCGTTGTGGTAGCTCCCGCATCGTACAATGCTTCCGCTATATTGGAAAACCCTCCTTCGATGGCACGGACCAAAGCACGGCCAGCAAAGCGGCCTATGTGACACCGACTCAGGGGCAACGGGATGCTCAATAACCAAGATACGAGATCAAATCGGTTCTCGCGAGTGACTTCGAGTAATGCGAGATCGCCGCGGGCCCCTTTGTTGACCAAGACCTTGTAGAGTTCAATGTTGACCTTGTGCTCTGTGCTGTTGCCACTGTCTGGCCTCCACTCTTGTGCCAACATGAAGGCCCCAAGCAAGCTTCTGCGGTGACTCTCTCGCAGTGCGACCGAGTATCTGTCTGCCAGGGAGACATCGGCGCCGGCCTCGAGTAGAGCGGTGGCAATCTCGCCATGACCTAGGTGGCAGGCCATGACTAACGGACAGACGCATTGATGAACGTCATCACCAACGGGCAGTGGGTTGACCGAGGCCTTCTCGTCGAGTAGAAATTGAACCATTTCTAGTTGCCCTTCTGAAACTGCCAAGCCAAGAGCCGTTGTCATCAACCACTCGTAAGTAATAGTACTATATGACGATAGTCAAACAAGCCTCCGTATGTTGCCCGCTGCACCGTCTCCAACTTTGCACCACGTGCCAGGAGCATTTTGGCGAAAGCAATATTTCCCTCCCGGGAAGCGAAACCGAGTGCTGTAATGTGTTCATTGGAACGAGAGGTGCTGTTCCAGAGCAAGCAATTGATAGGGGGTCCCACACTCAAGATGATTTGCGCGAGCTCGTCATCTCCAAACCTGATCGCTTCAACCACCGTTTGTGGAGAAGCACGCGCACCGGCGTCGATGAGAACTTTGACAACCTCCTTGTGACCTCTCCGAACAGCTTTGAGCAGTCCCTTTGAAGCGGTTTCAGCCACAGTTGCTCCGCTTATACTTAAGAGAAGCTGGATGAAGCCAAGCGATGTTATTTCGTCCTCAATCATGGCGGCGACCTCATCGGTGATTGACGGTTAGAGAGGTAGTACCTAGGTATCTTGTCGACCGTTTCAAGATTGAATCCGGTCTCCAACACGGTTTGGAATAGTTGGAAATTAGCCGTTCTTAGAGCAGTTGCAAAGATTTGCTCTCTGATGGCTTCGGTGGTGGGATTCTCAGCTGAAAGCAGGGCTTTGATCCGCACCGAGCCTGACGACCCGATATGTTGCAGCATGCCAACAACTCGCTCATCATGCCATCTTGCGAGTTTCTCCGCTGTCACCTCTTCGTTATTGTTGATGTATGTGAAGTCGTTCGCCAGGGAAAAGAGCAGGGCCATGATGTATGCAGGCGACATGCTTCCTCGGTCATACAGCATCTCCGCCATCTCTCGATGCTGACCCTCATATGTCTCAGGCATGAAATTGCTGAGTTTACCAGCGGCCCACGTGACATGCCCCTGAAATGTCCCTGCAAGGCACTTGACCCAGCCAAGAAAACTAAGCAGTTCGGTGGAGTTGGAGGTTGATGCGAAAGTCGACACATTCTTTGCCTCAATTGAGGTGAGGCTAGACATGTTGATGCCCAGCGACTTCAGCGAGTCCAGAAAACTGTTCCAAGGGCTCCTCCATAAAAGGTGAGCAGACGGCTTCAAGCCCACCGGGGCGGGACTGGGAGTGCGGATGAGGCCTCGAGACGGCACAACGGTCCTCGAGAGTTGGGTTTATGATTCGAGTGAGTCAATTAGTACGATTTTAAATGATTGTGCGTAGCTTCTAGAACTATTGTGCGGAATTAAACCCTTACCAGTCGCAAATGCATGTTGCATCTGACCAATGGTCGATATAAAGTGTCGGGAGAGAGCTTTTTGCACCTGCTGCTCCGAAAGGCGCTTGTATGGATTGACGTGAACCACGCTTGTCTTGCACTGTCGTTGCCTCTTGACCACTGCTCCGCCTAACATCTCCCATTTGGCGTTCTTGCAGAGGCCCCAGTCCTTGAACTTGCGCTCGTATGACTTTTTACTGTGGGCGGTGTTAGACTTGCCTGAGGAGATATTGATCCTTGAAGCATACCTGCGACAGAACCCCTTCTCTGTTGCCATAAATTCCTCAGGTTTTAGTTCAACATGGGTAGAAAAATGTTGAACATGGGTAGAAAAGCCCTAACCCTCAAAAAGCTCAACATGGATAGAATCGTTCTACTCATGTTCAACTTATGGCATTTGCTCAGCATATGCTGAGCAAATGCTAACAGAGTGTGTCCTGCATATGCTCAGGCAGTACCCTACCTGCGTAAATCGCATTTCCTAGAACAAACCACTTGCAGTTACACTAAAAGGAAAATCTTCGTACTGATCGTAATCATTCCAAAACCTTCCAATTGTATTATTAACATTAAAACCTTGTATATGCTTAGTATACTCTCCTCCCTTATTTTCGATTTTGGAATTAAAGGACGAGGAAAAAGCTAATTCGGGCTTAACGTTATAATCTTCGAAGCTGCCTATGTTATGCATATATAGTGCTACTTCTTTAGCATTGGCTAGAGTTATCCTTTTGTTAATCGGTAGTGCATTCATTGTTGTGTTTTAGTTTTGTTAGTTTTGTTAATGTTCAGTCTCTAGTATAATAATGTCAAGCATATGCTACAAGTTGAACATGGGTAGAACGATTCTATTTTTGAGGGTTAAGGGTTTTCTACCCATATTCAACTTTTTTCTACCCATGTTGAACTACGACCTCTAAATTCCTTCACCTCAGACAGAGTCTTTTTCTCGACTATATACAGACGCCTGATTTCATCATGGTGTTCATCAAAAGAGTCTTGTTTGCTCATCGTGTCTGGGGGAAACCGGCATTCCAGGACGAGAAAATGTTCACGGGTGCGGTGTTGACATTGAAAGGTGACGGGTACAAGTTGGTGAGTGGAATTGGGCAAACCTCTGGGGGTTGAAGATTTGCCCAGGCAGCACCACCTCCACCGAACATTAATTAGACTAGATGCAGGTCGGTACATTAACACTTGGCGTGTCTTGCACTCCTCCCGGTCACCATTTTTCTGACTAAAGCCTCTGTGTGATGTGTGATTATCAACCTTGACTTGATTGGCTAATAACAAAACCCTCACTCTCATGATTGGAAGATCGCTGCCAATGTGTCTCACTTGAAGGGGCCTGATTGGACATCTGCAAAACCGTCATGCAGTAAGCCAAGATTCCAACAACATAGCCCAGATTGGATGCGCTGGAAGTTGGCGTGAGCTTATGCGGACTTTCTCGTCTCCTTGGCATGGGTCCGTACCGAGTTCTCCCTCCACCCCTGGCCGCAATGTGCTGCTGATCGGTATTCAAGGTCAATATAAACCCCAAACGATCAAAGACTCTTCCATCCCATTTTCATCCTATCCAGAGCTCAAAGACCAAGAGAACCCTACCTAATGTCAACCCCTGCCCTTTGTCCCTCTGACCCACGCAACTACGAGTACAATGAGCCCCGAAGCCATCATCGCCTGTGTGGCCCTCTTTGTGGCCTTACCACCAACACTGATCGTCATGTTACGTTGGTGGACTCGCTGCCGCCGGCGGTCTGCCTCCACAATACCCAAACGGGATGGTAGGTTATATTTCGGGTGTTTTCTTCATGCGAAGAAGATTGGTCTAATTAACATTTCATCACAAAACAGAGGAGGGAGCAATGATGCTTTATCCACCACGCGAACGCCGCACTCAATCCACATATTCCAACCCCCCTCGAACACCAAGTATTGGACGTGTTGCGTTGGTCGTGGACTTTGCGCTGGACTCACACACCATCCCACACACCGGCCTCTAAGATTTCCTCTGTTGTCCCTCGGTATCGGCCCGAATGGGAATGGGAATGGGAATGGGACTATCGCTGCTAGGGGAGATCTCGGCCGAGTAAAAATGGCCAAGACAACCCAACGATTCAGGAAGGGGGTTTGCTAGCTTGGGGGCTGTATCATATTTTCTTTGGGTGAAAATGACAATAGATAATGTGTACTAGACTAATACTACACCACCTTCGAGACAATGTATGAGAAAGCCACATGGATCAGCAGTGCTTCTGTTGGCCCTCAAAAGCTGGAAACATGTTGAAACACCTGGAAGCTCCGTCTTCCACAACAAACCACAGGCTCAGACAGAACGCAAGACAGGGCGAGCCGTAGGCTCGGAATGGAGAAAATGGAATGCCGTGATCATAAAAAGTTGAAAATGGACTGAATGACTGACTAGGCCTAAAGACCTTACCAACCTCTCCGATAGGTCAAAAACAAAGACTAACCTTAGATTATGAAAGGCAACGTAAATCGATTTTTCTGCTAACTGGCTGGTTGAAAGGGAGTAAAGAGAGTTCCCCTCCCTCTGATCAGAGGGGTTGGGCTGGCCACCTTTTAATACAGTGGCCAAGGAAAAGAAAGATTTAGCATTGTATGGTATAAGGAGGCGGGGGGTCACCCCCTAGATCTCACCGTCAACAAACCCCTATTTTGGCCAAGGTGGTCTCTCTAGTCCAATGTCAAGATACAGTGGGGTTTAGTGTGGCTGCATGGTAGGTGGCTATGGGAAACCAATGTGCAAGCAATTAACTACGGGCTGCTGTAGCCCGTATTAACAACGCATAGTAGTAGTACTCGGACACCATGATTACCCAATTGGCCTAATATGCTGAGTAGGTTGTAGCTCTCTCGGACAGTCAGATCGACATGGCCACCACAGCAGAGAACAAGGCCGTCAACATGATCAAGTTCCAGTTCCTTCATGCCCTCTCGTATGGCTGTGCCAAGTCGTACCCGGCGCGCGTGGTCGGCGGTGTTCCCGAGACGAAAGAGATCGAGAGATACGATGCGCAAACCGTGTCGCGGTTCTCTTCGGCCGACAAGTTTTCTCTCAATCCCTCGTGGGACAACCGAGTGCGTTACACGGGCTCCGGTTTCGCATTGTGTGTGTCCCGGGGCAGTGACGAAACAGTCTGTGGTTCTTGCAGCCCCTGCTGGTGTGGACGAAGACAGCAGGCAAGAAGGAAATTAATACTCGGTAGAATCTGTACGGGGTTTAATTACTGCATCGAGTGTGTTGGCTTCCAACGCCATTGGTCTGGCCGCTCGCATTGGAGGTTGGGCGAACGTACACCAGCGGACCCGGCGACGGATCCCGGGTCGAAACTTTCGCAGCATTGAGATGATGGCACAAAACATCGCACGCGGTCTGGCCAACACGTAATACCACCAAGCTCAACATGACACTGGATTACAGAACCTAGCTATTACCACTACGTCCCTACCATATCCGGGCAAAGACAAGAGTTTGTGGGAGGTGAGAACGGAACCGTCAATGGCACCGCCTTTTCGCCACAAGCAGTCGTTCAGGCCAGCAGTGGGTGTTTAGCATTTCTGACTTGCCATTGAGGTGATACTGACCACACTTGTGTTGGTTGCAGTGATTTAGATGACCAGCACATCCAACATGCAAGCCTCAAAGAGCTCTTCGCTCGCTACCATGTGTATTCTGGATCCTCAGGTGAGAGAATAGCTGGGGCCCTTGTCCGATATGGATACTTTGGCAAAGAACTCGGCCAAGATAAGAGTTCATCTGGAGAAGGTTGGACTGATTTGACTAAAGAAGCGCATGTGGTTACTACTCCTATAATTGTGGTCAGTGCCTTGGTAAGGTGTAGGTATATAACTTCCTAATTAACCAGGCATCGTTAATAATTTGGGAGGAAAAGGGAGGGGGGATGCACGGACATGTAATTCAGAATCCCCCAAAGTCAACAAACCCTTTTCGCTCGTTCCCCACCCAAGTCCACCGACACGTACATGGATGTATATCTCATGTTACCCAGATCATGGTAACCTTTTCTTTGTTTAATAGCCTTGCCGAGACAACAAGTTAAAATAAGAGAGCATCGCTATGTACGATATAAAAGGTCGCCATGCACGATGAAACCAATTCTCTGATCGCTCACTGAGATTATAGACAATCAAAAACCCACATCTCATCATCGCCGCCAACAAACCCTGACCAGTCCCGAAATTTTATCCATCCCTGCCTTGACTCCCGGTCCCAAATCCACAATCTTCTGCGCCGATATGCCTCTCCGAATCTTGGTAGTATCCGCAAAGTGCTTCGTACTCCTCAACCCGATCCCCCCGGCTAGCATCCCAAAGATGGCAAACGGCGCGTTCTTCGGACCCTGCGCCATATTATAGACTCCCATGCCCGCGCCGTCGACCTCGGCCACGATGGCCGCGATCCTCGCGATGACGGCGATCCCGGAAATCGCCGACACCGCCTGCCCCAACCCGGGAATCACAAACAGCACGGCCGTCAGAAAGATCATGATCAGGTTCTCGCGCTGCTTCTTCTCAATCTCCTCGCCAATGTCGTACACCTGCTCCATGGCCGCCACCGCCGCGCTGACCATCAGCACGGGCAGGCTCGACGCGTCCACCACGTCGGCCCCGACGCCTCGCCGCCCCCGGAGAACAGCCCGATCGCCATCTCGAACGTCGTGTCGTCCAGGTACCCCGGCATGGCCGTGATGTTCGCCAAGGCCAGCCGGATCGTGTCCTTGGGGTTTAGGGCCTTAAAGTCGGGCCGCAGGCCGGGTCACCACCACCTCCCGACGGGCAGACAAAGATGAAGCTGTCTTGGAGGGAGACCCACGTGCTGTCGATGTGGTGTTTGGACTCAATAAACGTGTAAAAGTCTGCGAGGTCGGGGTTCTTGGGGACGGCATAGATGGTGTAGATGTGTCCGTCGCCGTAGCACGACCCGGTCTCGTCGCGGTACCGGCTGCCGTCTTTTTTGACGGGGACTTGTTTGAGGCAGTTGAAGTCTGTTGTTATTGATAAAGAGTTTGTTAGTAAATAGGTAATCAGCTTGGATATTTGGTAAAGAGGAAAAAACGAAGAACAAAAACATACGCTCTTCAAGATGATTCAATGCATAATCCCGCGTATTCTCCCTCCACGTGCCTATGACCGCCTTCTCATAGTACCCAAACTTCTTGTCATAGTCGCCCCTGAGAATGTCATTGTACTTTTCGACCGACGCAGTGAGGTTCTTGGCCAGTACTGACGTGACGTACTGGTTCATGCAGCTCTCGTGGATCGTGCCCTAGTCGCGCGAAATGGCGTCCAGGTCGCTATAGTTGGCGTCGAATTTTGGGTATGGCTCGTCGATCGGGTTGCTGGGTGGAGAGACAGTGGCAAAACTGTCCAGGTCCACGGCCCAGTTGCTGTCGCCGCCCATGTTCTTGCTCGCCCACAGCAGCTGCCGGATCTTGCGGTTCTTGTCGTCCATCCACGACACCCACTCCCTGTCGTTGTAGACGAGGATATTGCTGAGCTCGGATGCCCCACCCGGGTTTTTGACGGGAGGCTGCTGGACCTTGTCGCCGCCCTTGGTGATGATCTCTTTGATCTCGGCGTTGGAGATGTACCCGCTGGTCTTGGTGCAGTGGCCAGGGTCTTGTCTGGCGGCAACGCGCTTTGCAGGTCCTTCAGGAACTGGTAGTGTTGTATGCATCCTTGAAACGCCGACTGTCTTGTAGTAACCATCAAGGCAGTTATACCCACTCATATTTTGGCCTAGTATGAAATATCCACAAGGGATAACTTTGGTTTGGGAACACCAGGCACGTAATATAAGACATATTACCCCTACTTAATTATAATTGCCGATAAAATTGCGGGCCATTATGGTTCTTCTGTATCTCGAAAGTAAACTTAAAAGGAAAACAGATAATATCCGAGACTATAATTTGTGTCTCTTTGGTCTTTATATAAATGCTGGCGAGGTCATACTAGATAGTATTAATTAGTTACACTCTGAGAGTCAGCCAGGCCTGCTGAGAGCTGAATGAGTCTCATGGTCTTGCCAGACAACTTCAGATTCGCTTTGCTCAATGGTGAACGACTAGCGGACTCGGTGATATTCTCTAACTGAACATAGATGTCGGCCTGCTTAGTTCTAGTAGGCAGCCATACTATTTCAATGCGTTGGGATGTAAAAATTGACAAAGAAGACGTATTAGCTAGTTTCAAAAGGAATGTTAATATTTATAAATGGTACACATGTCTCTTTTATTTGGATGTGTACTTGGATGCCGAAAATGACCCTTTTGTGGCCAACACTGGTGACACACACCCGCAATTTTCTAGATTGGCTGACGGTATTGCAGAACTTGATCAGCATGTTATGGCCTCAGCATGTTCACAGCGACACCCCCTTTCCCTACTAGGTAGATACCTAGGTAAGGTAGGTAGGTAGTAAGTCAGAACCATCTAACCACACAACTAATTACGCGTAACTAATACCTTTCAAGCCACAATACCTAGTTAGGTACCTTACCCACCTACCTACTCAGGTCGTCTGATAGTTGTCCTGCTTCGTCACCTTCAGCATCGCTTCAAGTATTTTGCAGCCTGCACCAAGAAATCTCCCGTCTGGTTTTAACGGTTAGAGACGCGTAACCTACGCCTCGCGAGGTTGGGGGAGGGACCATTGCGGGACGACGAACCTTGTGAAAACACGTCATGTCCCCCTTTGCATCCAGGATGGCCTGCCCAATGGTGTAGTCATATGGCTGGTGGCTTTGCGAGTCTCGCGCATCAATCTTGAGCAACTCGATCGTCTTTTGCTCCGCATCCGGCAAAGTGGCCGCGTAGGCGAGAAACTCATCCATGGCCTGGCGACTCGGGGCCGCGTCGATGCTCTGGTCCCCAAGCATCTTGCTCCCCAGCCGTGCAACACGGTTGATGGTCTCGGGGCGAACCCCCTTTTTCAGCTGGCTCTGCGCCAGCTGCATCGCCTTTAACTTGTGGCCCCGCGGGCGTGCCAGGATGCCCCGTATGTCCGCCTCGGAGAAAATCTGGCGGATCAGGGGATTCCTCATGATCCCGTCGTTGGATTCCAGCGCATGCACCAGCTCCGACATGTCCCACGCATAGTTGTCTTCGGTCACAAAAAAGTCTTGGCGGGGGATGTCTTCGATCTTGCCGAGATACATGGTTTCGGTGTTGGCATACTCTCGTTTCAGATACTGGCGTTCAACGTAGGTCATGGCGACGGCCGTATATTCCTGCATAACAGGGGGTAGGACAGCCTCGAGTAGCGTCTTTCTCGCGACAAGTCTTTGTCGAAGACGGTCATGCTCGAGGGGCGGAGCTTTGGTGGTCGCCCAGTAGGCTAGGGCTTCGAAATCGTTGATGATGTCTTGCTGTGGATCTATGCTGGTGCTTATTATTTCCCTTGCCACCTCTCTGACTGGACGGGGTAGCGGGCCTCCCACGGCGTCGCTGATGCGGCCATGGTCGATGCTCTGAAGGATTTTAAGGGCGTCTTCTACATCAATCGGCGATTCTGTCACGGAGGCGATGGCCATGATCTGCAATCCTAACAGGGCAGCGTCCTGCTGGAGTTTTGCGTAGCCATCAATGAGCTGCTTTTCGGCTGCACGTTGGCCTGGATCCGCGCTCAAATCCATTTGTTGGACGGTCTCATCTCGGGTTGGGTTTGGACCGCCTGGACGTCGTGTGGAGGGCTCTGAACTTGAATGTGATCGAGGTTGGGATGATTGGCTAACGGTATTGCGTCCTAGGCATTGGAGTGCAACCGGGTTGGACGGATCAATGGTAAGAAGGTCCTCGGCGTGAAAACGGGCCATTCCTAGGACCCCGTCTCAATGTTTGCTTCATAGTAATATTAATTGATAATTAGTAATGGCGGTTTCGGCCTCCTTACCTTCACTCCCACGATGGGCAAGCCTGGTCAGCCCATCTGCGGAATTAGCGGGTGGCGGACCCAACGCACTCCAGCTCTTCCAAATGTCTCTTGCATGCCGCCCGAGTGATTGCTCCGACACCCCCCACCCTTTCTCCTCTCCAAGCGCCATGCTCCTTTCCCACCCAGCTTCTCATTTGGACTGCATGCAGTCTTGCATGTGACCATCGGTCGGTGATGATGATGATGACGATGATGGCCTGTCAATATTCATCAGTCACCTTCGAATTATTTCTAGACTTTTGGAGGAGCGGACGCGGCTGTCTCAGAATGCGAATATCACTCTTGGGGCTTACAGGAGCATCGAGGAGCGAGAGTGGGTGGCACAAGCAGGTCAGGTTGAGCAGTGTTGAACCTGACACTGCGACAGCGCAGCGACTGAGGGGCTGTACAGATGCGTGCATTTCGCGATGGAATAAGAGCAACAAAAATCAACTCTCCCCGGACGAGATCGATGCAAAGCTGTCGACCCTCATCACAGACCATGGCAGCAGCAAAGAGGGCGGGCTCCGCGAGCTTGCAGTTCTGGCTTGTCTCCCTGTTTTTTCCACGGCAGCGGCCCCAAGGTTCAAAGTCTTGTTGACAGCATGCCAGCGGCCCTTCCGGATGTCATTGGTGAAGCTCAGCGCATCTTCTGCGGACGGTTGGAAAGGTGCATGGGAGAGTCCTTCGGCTTGGCACTACAGGCACTCGGCTCCGCTGTAAAAGAATCACCATGGCTGCATCCGGGGCTCCCCTCCAGCATCACGGCGTATCTGGAGCATCTACCCTCTCAGAGCACCTTGGAAGCCATTTTCCGGCAGCTCAACGCTTTCCATGACCCATATGGCCGCCGCCCCCCCAACGTTTCCGGCAGCTCGCTCCTTCAAGACTACCTGGCTAGATCCCTCGGAGGAAAAGGTCGAGTCGAGCCGCAGATGCTCATGGCCGTGAATAGCGAACTTGAATTTCGGACGCAGTCCCCAGGAACCAAGCGCATCGATATGGCGAGAACGATATTGGGCATTAAATCTGTGAGCCACGGGCTTTATGCTTCCTGTCTACGCCAGATGCTGCGCGAGGATGACCTCGCGATCCAGGACATGACGGCGAGCATCGGGGGAGATGGTGGCGCCGGGAGCTGGGTGACCTTGGCCAGATATATGGCCCGTCGGCAGGAACTTCTTGGCCAGCCAGTCGGCAAGTGCTGGGTCTCCCTTTTGATCTGCATGATCAATGATGACCAGGGCCCGTCTTTTTTGTCAGACCGTCTAACCGCTCGCGCATGGTTGCAAGCCGTTGACGACTTGCTCAAACTCGTGGGAACCAACAACGTCCCTAAGCTTCATGCTGCATCAGGAGCAGGGTTTGCGACAGACACGATAACGTGGTGGAAGCTCTTGTCGACGAGATACGGAAATGCGGTTCGCTTTCTCTCCGACGCTCACGGCATCGATGCAAAATTCAAGTGGCTATATCTCCCGCCCACAACAGGGGACAACATGGTCACCAACCTCCTCGAGGAGTTCCGCGAGCCCAACGCGTTGAGCACACTGAGCCGCCAAGTGATTTCGTATTTACGGCCAGACGGATCGAACCTCTCTGATATCTCAACATGCCTGACCTCTTTGACGACCATGTCAAACACGGGATACAACCTCTGCGAGGACGAGATGGAGGCGTTTGCCGAGTTCTTGGGCCTCGTTTTGCGCTGGGAGTCGGCAGAGCGAAGCTCTGCTGAAGAGCTCTTGCGGCACCGGTGGGTTACTGGCTTTGGAGACGAGGTCTAAGTCTTGATGGGGGCGAGATGATGGGGGCGAAGCGTCAGGGGCACGAACCACAGAGAGTAGAACGTGGTAAGGGTAAGAGACGGAGGCAGCTTTCAGGAGGGCAGAAAGTAGAATAGACGAACCCAAGCACAGCAGCTATTATCACCACTACCGTCATCATATACTACTGTGGAACAATGTATCGATTGCCTGATATCACATTATCCCGGGCAATAGCCGAGGGGGGTACAGCATTGGCGGCATGCAGGTCACCTTCCTTGGGGACACACCCTGTCGAAAATAGTGGGAAACATTGGCCAGAGGCGGGAGTAGGGTGGGTTTGCACGTCAACGCGGTCCTGGGCTAGCACTTTGTCGTCGACTTTCAACATGACCAAGTACCTTGTGCCCAGTTATGTGGCCTACTACCTCACTGGACAGGAGTACCAGTCTAGGTACTTTGTGTGTCGGTCAACCTCCGACTTGGAGCTATCAAGGTGGTGCCAAGAACTGCGACCTGTGAACGCGGCACCGACAAGTGGGCCAGGGCCAGGGCTAACATCAGACGCTTCTCAACATATTTCTTTCGCTTCTTAATTTGTCCTCGCCGCAAGAACCTGGCTTTTCTCTTTCACTCAACCACCTCAAAGCTACCGCTGCCTCGCCTTTCCCTTTCCCCCAAACCACCCGAAAGCTACCTAGCTACCTTGCTTCGTAGATCACCCCTTCGACTAGGCACATGTATATCCAGTCATTATGGCATCGGAGGAGCAAATGGCAATCATGGAGCAGCGGCTTCGCACACCTGGTTTCAGCTTGAGTGAAGCAATCGTGGCCATTCGTGGTCAGGCGGTCCCCTCCCGACTCGGGGGGCGGGTTATGCGTCTCTGTGCCATCCGCGGCATCAGATACCATGCTGTGTTTGCCGATGGTGATGCCAAGGTCTTCCGTGGTCTTCGCCCCGAGTTTACGCCCGCCATCAATGCTCGGGCTATCATGAGTAACTGGATCCCAGACATGGGCCTGTCTCACCCTGACGAGTTTCCCTACTACATCTGGTACCCTGAACGTGGCCATCGAAGACACATACCGCCGCTCGAAGTGAGCGTTGCGGAGGAGGCGAGAGCGAGCGGCAGTACCACACAGTCTTTGAGGCCGTCATGGTACAGACACAGAGGTACAAGATCATGGACGACTACGGCCGAACCGTGGCTCTCGACTTTTCCAACCTGCTGCCGGCATACCTGAACGGCGACACCACTGTCAGGCCGCTCCTCGACGTCAAGCACCAATTATACATACCACTGGGCATCCACGACAGCGATGACCCCGAGCACGTCCAGCAACACGACACTCACTACCACTACGAGGATCGTTACCCCGTCGACGGCTTTGCGGAGCAAATTTGCGTATCACCGAGGACATGAGCGTTGGCGAGCCCGAACCTCCTGACCGCCCCCCTCCCTCGGGACCTCCCCATGGGCGGCAAGGACATTCTCATCATCATGGCCGCGTATACTGGGGATATCGACCGGTACGCACGCCTCCGCCGCCCCTTGATGATCCGCAACGAGATGCATTGCATCGTCCGCGGCATCTACCACGAGACCATGTTCGCCCAGTGGCTCTCACAGCCTGCGCAGCTCGAGCGCATCACCGCCACCAAATCTTGGCCCCAGAAAAAGGCGGAAAAGTCCAGACCGGCCCGGGCCATCAAGGCGGCCGTACACACCCGCAACATCATGAACAACAACCTGTCCAGCCTGCCAGCCTGCCAGCCCAGCAGCAGCTTCAACCTGAGAACACCACCACCACCACCAACGGCGGCAGACAGCTGCTCAAGCTCGAGCTGCCGTACGTCATTCTGGTACCCTCGCTTGGTGCGCGAGTCAACCTACGCCGAGCTGGCCAAGCGGCTCCCCGCCATGAGCCAGGCCGTGGCGCGCGCCACCATCTTCGGCAACATGCGCAAGCTGCGGGACTACCTTCTGGCGCTGTACTCGGATTTCTGCCCCGACTGGGTTGCGCTGGCGGAAGCCGAGGCCAGCGCTACCCCGAACGCTGCCTACCACACGGCGTCGATTCGCGAGCGCCAGGAAAAGTTGAACTACGCTCCGGGAAGCGACTAGAAGTCGTGGATTTATATCACACACCTTTTGTCCCTCAACCATGTCGATGCTGACGTTCTTTGGCTTTGTCCAACTGTGCGTATTTTGAGCCCAAAGAGTGTCACTGCAGAAAGGCAGCCAGATATGCAGAAGTCTCAGCTCCCACGTTCAGCCCCGAATCACGTGCGGCCTGTATCCAATCCCCCGACTGCAACAAAGATGCTACTGCCTACTAATATAGCTTGCGGACCCCCCCCCCCCTCCCTCCCTTCTTCTTCTTTTCTTTCCATCGTCCTCCGTTTCCCCTCCCTCTTCCTTTTCTCTCAGTAAAAACTCGAGCACCCCAGCGCTTGTTGTCTGAGGATTCCCAACCACACACTCAACAGTTGCTCAGTCACAGGACATCATGGCTAGGAAATCCGTCAAGGCTAGGAAATCCGACAAGGCGGCCGGGAAACCATACCAAAACATTTCGGTGATGCAAAGGTCCGCCCACCATCAGAGTCAAAGTCTCTTCTTCCGCCTCCCACTTGAACTCCGACAAATGATCTACGACTTTGCCTTCCCCCGCCTTCATATGCCCCAGCACGTCTATCCCTCCCGGGCCGACAAAGAATCCCAAGTCGAGGTCACCAACGGTCTGCCGCCCGTCTCGACCCCGGCATGGAAACACGCCAGCGGCGCGCTGGTTCGAGCGCCATGCTGTCCGTGCTTCATCATCGACGACGACAGTGGGACCGCTGTCGGCGAGCCTGCGGGCCAGCCCAGAGTTCGACCTCGAAGATATCGAGCACTCAACAGCCCTGACAAGCCACCCTCCCCTCTGCAAATGGGTCCGCAGCCGCTGATTCTCGACCCGAGAATGCCCCACACGCGCGATGACAGGACACATGTCCCGTCGTCAGAGGCAAGCTGTGCCATGACCATATCAATAAGTCGCCGGTTCCAGTGGACAAAAAAGTCTGGGGACCAGCAGCCGCCGCAAAAACATCCACTCCTCTCCCTCTCCGACTCCGAGCCGGTTGGATTATCATGTTTGTCTTTCCCTGTCGACCTGATGCTGAGCTGTCGCCGGTTCTACCAAGACGTCGCGCCTCTCTGTGACAGCGGAGCCCTCACCTTTGCAGATCTCCAAACCCTCGAGGTGTTCCTGGACACTTTCAAGGGCAGCGACCTCCTCGCCAGCAGGGTCAAGCGCGTCCACCTCCTCCTCACCTTGACGCCCTTTCGCGACGTCCAGAACGACGCGAAAGAAAAGACGCGCCGAGACGAGGTCCTCGGACAATGGGGGCGGGTCGTTGGCCGGCTCGCTGAGCTGAGGACGATCGAGTCCCTGCAGATAAGAATGTCGATGGGATCGACGTCCGCAAGAGTGGGGAATGACTGGATGCACCCGCTAAACGGCTGGCGCGAGACCAATTTTGAGAAGATGACGAGGATTGTGGATATGGCGGGGGGTCTTTTGGGTCAACTGACAAGTAGAGAGGTGCGAGGCTCGATTCCCGACATTGGTGTCGAGCTGTATCATGGACTCATGCCCAACTACAAGGTCTTCGTTCGCCCGCGGCGTGATGGTGACGATGATGATGATGAGGGGAAGGACAAGGGCCTCAGCTGCACAATCCGCATTCCGTGGACCTGTTTTAGTACACATGAGTGGAGGCTCGATGCATGGATACCGGTTCAGGGGGAAGACATGTCTTGGCCTTGTAAGGCGTTTTGCTCCACGTGGACATATTTCTAGAAGTGATGGGGAAAGGGTCACCATCTGTTTCTTTGCAGTTTCGACGCAACCAAAGTAAAACTTTGTGAAGAGTTATGCGTATCTACTGGTAGTACCCAAGGACATAGGAGTAAAGTTGCAAGTCAACTAACCCCTATTATTGTGTCCGACCGCGTGGGTGACCTTTCCCTCGTTCAACACATGTTGGCCAGAAATCTTGGGGTCGATAATGTATGTCATGCATTATGCAATCCAGTATTTTATTTTTATTTTTTTTCAATGTTCGTGCACGTCAGTTCAGTGGCATCGTTGCTTCCAATCCAGCCCACCACACCGACTACTACCAAGGGAGCATACATTCAGACAGACGACCTTGTCATCACTTCCCGATAAAGTTGAGTTTCGCAATGGCCATGTTCACCTCCTGCGTCATAAAGTCGCCACAAATCCGGAGCCCTTGCACTTTATCATCACTTTCGTTTATTTTCTGGATCACCTTGCTCTGCAGCACGGGGCCCTCTTTTTCGGGACGACCCAAGTCTCGTCATTCCCGGGGTCGCGCGGCACTGAACTACCCAGCGACACGGAGTGGCCGAATTGGTTCTTCTGCCAGCAGTTAACAAGTTTCCTCCATTTCTGCTGGACAAGTCCCGACTCGCCAGACAGGTATGGGTCTGCACCATCCCCCCGGCCACATCAGCTAGTCGCCCGGCAGACCCCACGCGTCCTTGTCCTGAGTCCAGCCACGGAGGAAGACGGTCTTGCCGTGGACCTTGTCCAGCGTCAGTCACTCCTTTTCCTTGAAAAAGAGAGAGCCGTATTTGTCAATCAGTCAGTGTCTTGATCTGCTTGCTTAACTCGGGCGACACGGCGTCCTGCGTGACCGAGAAGCAGGCCGGCCACGGCTTGGCGTCGTCAATCTTGGCTGATCCCGAGGACCAGCCCACCAAAACCAAGACTGCCTCGGATTTGTGGGGGTCACTCTCGAGGAACTTCTTGACCTCGAGCAGCACATGCTCCAGGTACATGGTCAGGTAAAAGGGGGCCATACACAATACGTTGGCCGTCCCAACAGCGCAAGTCGAGTAGCCGTGTGCCTTTCTCAAGTTGGCGAGTGATGGAGTCAGTCTAGGTGGCGTGCATGGCAATGAGCTTGCCCCCTCGGCTCGCTGCTGATTTCGTTGGGCGTGATGTCCAGCAGGGCAGCTTCGATGGCGTCAAAGTTGGCCAGGCTCCATCGAGTGCCAGGCAGCGTCAGGTTTCCCAGGCGCAAGCCTGAGTCCAGTTCGTTCATCCAAGAACCGGGGAAGTCGGTCCTGCCAAAAAAAAAAAAAAAGGGGGGGTTGGTTAATAAGCCACATAGGTATGCACACATCCATCACATGGCAAGGCCCCCCGAAGGACGTTGGACTTGAGGGAGGGACCTACTTTAGTGGAAAGCGGAACCTAGCAACCTTCTTCGATGCGTCCCACTCAGGGTTCGTCTTTGCAGTTACATAGAATCCCATACTGTTTTGTTTTACAGTTGATTAGTAAAATCGCCGAGGTCACGAGGAGGTGTTACGGGCAATATTGTAGGTAGGTAGGTACCTGTTTCCTTCCCTCAGTCCCGGATTAGAGTACTCGACCTCGCCTTCCACAATGTGATGGCACCCAAAATAAGGCGTCGGTAAAGTGATGAGGGGGGGAAATCACAAGGGGGGCAGGCCGTGCGATCTGAACTCCAAAACTTCCAATCTGATGTTTGCTCTCATTTCGGGGGCCCGGTTTCCAAGCCGCGCTTATATATACGAACACCTCCATTCAAACATATTGGCAGATGTTCAGCGTTGCAATGATGGGTGTGGGCGCATCTGGGCCTCCGTTTCTCCATGATTTATCGAACGCTTGCCATGCTGCAGGGGCCGAGCAGCAACTCCCAGCTCCCGTCTCTCAACAGTCTAGACCCGGTTCGGTCAAATATTTATTGTCCTCGACTAATCATCTCTCATGAAATTGGAAAAGATCAGCCAGCGGTGAGGAGTGCTAAGTGTGGGATCAATGCCAATGATTATTTGTTGAATGTTCGGTGTGATAATGTGATTCAATCTTGGACAGTTCGACTTTCAACCCCGCACACTCTCTTCCCTCATCAGACTCGCTGTCTCGATTCAAATATTCGTTGCTCCCCTTCATCATTGTCACCATGCCACCCTCTCGCGTTGCCTCCCTCTACACTCTACAGGTGAAGCCCCCCCATAACGGAAAGCCAAATGTTCAAGCTGGCCTCGATGCAGCCAAGTTTTCGCCTAGTGGGACATACGTCATTACCGAGTTGGTCTTCACCCACCACCTGTTGCGAGTTTCACAGCCAAACAATACAGAAGTTAATTCAACATCTTAGAGACGATGATACGAAACCCATCAAAAGTCTCGGTGGCGCGTGGATAACGTCAAAGTACGTCCGCTGGAGAACCTACAAGCTCTGAACAAGAATCCTAACCCTCCCATCTTCAGATCTGTCAAGGTGTTCTTCTTTGTCGCGACAATGGTGCCCAGATCAGGGATGAGTCGACGCTGGATCAGTACATCAAGTACACTAACCAGAGCCTCAAGCCCGTTAGTACCTCCCCTCTTCCGAATTTTCCAGTCAAAATTCGGCACTGATATCCCATAACATTTCCTTGCCCAGGAAAACAAAGACAAAGATGTAAACATTGACGTGTTTCTGCTGCCCGTTCTCAACCCGACACCCGACATCATGTTTGGGAATCTATCAGAGAAGACAGGAGACTTGATCACATTCCGGCGCATCGACAAAGCGTCCAAGCCCGGCCAACCAGATGTTGGTGCTGCAGAGGAAAAGCAGAGCACAGCCAGCCTCGCCGTGCTGATAGACACGTGCGGAAACAATAACTCCAAGACATTGGGTACTTTTCTCATGTCAGAGATCAAAGGAGCCATGATCAAAATGGGCGTGGCCAGTGAATTCGATCTCTGGGATAGCCCCAGCTCCGAGATCCTCAATGAAAAGCTTACCTTTGAGCAGTACACAGCCCAAATCTAGAAGCAGAGGAAAGGCGATGCCACCGACAAGCACCCACTAGTCATCTACTATGGCCTCAAGCAAGACCACAGCAAGCAGACGGTGCAGCAGATCTACCAGGTTGGAGGGTTCAGCATCAAGTTTATCCACCTCAAGGACGAAAATTCCCGTCGGAGTTGGTTCGGTTCGAGTGATGAAGGTGGTGCCAGACGACAAAAGCAAGGACATCATCAAGTTTGAAGACCTTGCCACCCAGACAATCGGCACGTTCCGAGGGAGAATCCCCATGATGTTAGTACCAGTGGCTACCTCCCTATCTACCCATATACAAAAAAGACCAAGAATACTTCACTTGCTCCTTAGCAGCACGCTGACAACAACTCCAAATCCTACTAGACTATATGCTGATACCCTGTGAACAATACGCAGATTCCAAGGACCCCAGTCCATCCCTTACGAAGCGGGATGGAAAAAGGATGATGGTCTTTGGGTAATCAAACCTCGCGTCATTACTGGCAACCGGATGGTGAGTAATATTACCGCTAGCATCACTTCAAGCACCTTACCTACCTAGCTGAAGAGACTACAGCTCGCAAGGCAGATAATTAGATCAGTTACTAATATGATGCCTGCCCACCAACAATAGCTGTTGGATGGGTCCAAAGTCTTGATCCGCACCAAACACGAGCTCCAAACGCGGCCCTTTCTCTCCATCCTGCGCACGTCGGCCGGCACCTTCATGCCGTGCATCACGACGTCGGGCCACGAGCAGGTCTGGACCATCCGCGCGGCGCCGGGCGTCAAAGGCGCAGTTTCCGTCCCGCCACCCAACAAAGAAAAGCCCCTCAAGGACAGCGGCCTGTTCTGCCTAACCTTTGAGTTTGCCGACAACCCGCGCAGGTTCCAGGACTTTGTGGGCGACAAACGCGGCTTCCGCCACCGCAACTACCCGGACGAGATCAAGGACCGCCGCCTAGTTCCCGCCCAGCAGCCCAATGGTGAGGACTGGGACGAGTCGACTCTCCTGCTGGACAATGAAGTCAAGACCGAAGAGGGCGTCGTGAAGCGGCTTGTTGTGCAGGACGCTGCCAAGGTCAGTGCGGAGCTTGCGACGTTCTGGTCGGACGTGCGTGGTAAGTTGGAAACTTTTGTTTCTTTTCTTTTCTTTTTTTCTCTAATATTTATTACATTAGTGTGCCTACTAACAACCAATCCCCCCAGACACATAGCTACGGGCAGAACGGATGAGGATTTAGAAATCCTGTTGAAGAATACCCAGGAGATTGAGAAGGGAGAACAGGACATGCAGAAAGAATTGCTTGTCAAAGATTAATAGCGAGGCTCCTTATTATTCTAAATGGTTTGGTGTTTTCTATTCTACGTCAAAGACGCACCCTTCACCGCTCAGGTAGTGTATGTCGAGCTTGTGGTTTACTGGGGTAGAACAAATTGTTTGGAGCGAGGATATAATACCTAGGTAATATGGATGTCTCGATTAATAATAGTATACGGATAACAAGGTTAATTTAAAAACACGAGACGGTCATTTTCCAGCGCGAACAAAGTGGCAGCTTCTAATTGGCCTCGCATCCACCGCAGAGCTTCACAGGAACCCGGAAAAGGGTTGCCGGTCTCTGTCGAGTGCTCTTGAAGGAGGTGGAATCCAACGTAAAGAAGCTACATAGCTTTTCTGGTTTGCTCATGGCAAGTCGCGGGAAAAGAAGACGAAAAGGATTGGGTCAGAAACCCCAAATACGGCGCCAGAATTGGGCCGATTCACAAGTAAGCAAATGCTTGGCATGGCGTCCTGGCTCCGAGCCTTGCGCCACCATCGACCCTTAATCTGCCAAGACACCCAACAACGATACAACACCGACATCAGCTTCTGCAGGCTACTGCAGCTCTCCCCTGTCAAAATGTAATGTTGGGGTTGTGCAAACCTTGGAATGGGGATTCCAAGGTCGGGTCGGTGACCCATCTGGGATCTGTCAACTCCCAAGTGAGGGGGGGAAGGGGGCAGGCACCGAAATATTTCCCCGCGCAGAGGTGATAAATAATAACAAAGAATCCTAAGAAAAGGGCTGCAGGTCAATAAATCCATGATCCTTACTCACACACGCGTAGTGACGCTTTAAAACGCCTGCTCCTCCTACTCCCATTTCCCCTCACTCTGGGAACGCTCTCCTCTTCAAGCAACGCATCCGTGGACGTCGAAGAAAAACACAAGATGCACTTCCCAAACCTCGCCACGCGTGGCCTCACGGTTGGCCTTCCACTGAGCGGGATTCCTTTGCCTCTTCTGAGCTCAGACTTGAGCACGTCGCCCAACCCTCTCCTCCCTGGCCTGAGCCTCTTCATCAGGCAGGGCTGCCGTCCAGGCTACACCATTTGCGGCAGCTTGTGTATGCCTATTGGCGGTGTCTGCTGCTCTGGGTTTGTGATTCTTTTCCTCATTTACTTCCCTTCTCCCCACTTTCACTCTTCGTCACGTCATGGGTTATGTGTGTGTGTGTGTGTGTGTGTGTGTGTGTGTGTGTGTGTGTGTGTGCTGAGATCCTTGACAGAAAGTCGTACTGCGATGCCGGCACATACTGCACGGCAGATTATAACTGCTGCCCGGTAAGCCTCTTCCTCACATGCGTGACACGACATGGTTTATCAGCACTAGTTTCTGATGCGGGCGACATATCATAGACAGGGAAATTGTGCACTGGGACTGCAGTCTGCCCGATCGGAACGGTCCTCTGCGGTACAGGGTGAGTGTCTCGCGTGTATAAGAAGCTACCACAACCACGAACTAACTCGGGGGTCTGTTCTCTTCTAGCTGCATGCCCATCGGCTCCGTTTGCTGCACAACCACAGGCCCGCAAAGCTATTATTGCAGCACTGGGGAGACCTGCAGTGCTGGGGGCCATTGCTCCTCAGGCACAGGTGGAGGAAGCGGGGGAGGAGGTGGAGGAAGCGGCGGCTGCTTTAGCAGTGAGGTCACATGTGACACCAATTACTGCATCCCGTCAGACGGCGTATGCTGCGGTACTGGTTTGGGCAGGTACTGCCAAGTAAGCTCATATTTGCGCGCCATGAAGGCGTCAATAACCGGGTGGCTGACTTCAAAACAGGCCGGAACATATTGTCTCCCCGGCAGAGGCTGCTGCCGTAACGGCGCAACTTGCAGCGGTAGTAGTAGCACTTCAGTGACAACATCGAGCACTTCGACGTCAACAAAATCTTCAACATCAACATCGAGGACAACCACATCGTCGTCTACCCCTCAACCTACTCCAACCATTCCAAAACCATCATTCTCCACACCCGGCGACACTTCGAGCACAACTGAGAGCCCCTCGGACTCCCCGAGCAGCGATGTTTCTTCTTCCACTGCCAATATCTCCAGCAACACCACATCGCCGGTCTCGTCATCTACCAGCAAAACGTCGTCGACAACAAGGTCCCCTGCGGCAGCTACCACTTCCCCGGCGGGAAACAGTGGGATGGCTGTATCCGCATCTGCCGGGATGATGTTTGTCTTTGGGGTTGCGGCTATCATGCTAGTTTGAATGGCTGATTCAAAATGAAGTCTTGGGGGGAAATGGAAATTTTGGAAACACCAGGCCGGAGCCGGCGTATTAACAAGGAGGGGGCTATTCATGGATTGGTACTAGGTGGATAAGGTCGAAGTCGGTGACGGGTTTGTTCGTATGTAAGGTAATTAATTATCTCCATGAAGCACACTTTCTCTGTTCGTAGTTTATAATAATACAATATTATCGTAACCTAAAGCTTCTCGTGGACTTTTCCCCATGTTTACCTACTCATCTATGAACAGGCAGCATGGTTCAGCCATGTTCCGGTGTTGGACAACTGGAAACATGGAATCCAGTTATTTCATTCGGTCTTTTTTTAGGCCCTTGATACTATTATTTCAAAATCAAAAGATGCATTACATGAGAGTGTTTGTGGTTCCGAAGAAATAAATGAGTTCGCCATCATTTCTTCACCTCATCCACAGCTTTGTTTCGCTCCTCAGCAATACTGCTGGCATCATACATCTTGAGGCTCGCCCCGCAACTGAACACTGTAAACTTCCATCCCCCGAAGCCAAGTCGAAGTGCAAATTCGCCCGACATACTATGAACGGGTATTTCCGTCTCCGGCTCGTTCGCTTCTTCATCTTCTTCGGGGCTTGTCACAATAACCCACTGCTGATCATCGCCCTTGCCATCGTCCTGGCTGGAAGATGGTGGTGATTTGGATTGTGTGGCAACGCCGGTTCCTAGTACTGTATTTAGCTAACTCAGGTACCTATCTATGACCCGTCATCAGTCAACAGGATAGAGGAACAAAGACAAACCGGCAACAACACGACTGTCATCACTGCCACCGCCATCGTTTTTTGTATCGTTGTGATTGCGGGCTTCTGAACGAGATTCAGGCTGCGTGGCAACACCATCTTCTGTTTATTGCCGCGGTTAGGTATATATACTCACAGATGCACTACCAGTTGAAGGGACACAATACCACTTTGATGTTCAATATATGTGCCTCCTTGCTGCGCCATTTTAAGAAGACGAGGTTGGTTGAAAGGCATGAACGGGAGTAGAAAGAAAATTTGCTCGTATTCCGAGACCTCCTCTCGTGACCCCTCATGCAGATCGGCGCACACCAATTGCCGCGGTTCCGCCAACCATCAACGAATCAGAGGTGGAAGCGGAGGATTTGATCCGGATATAAGAGTCGCTGCCATAGGTATTCCGGCCACAGCCACATGATATTGGAACCCCGTGATGACCAGTTATCAGCAATAGTTGATTCAACACCCAGCGGTGGTTTAATCATTCAGAGTGCCAAAAAAAATTTATTGATTCATGACCAGTCTTGTCAAGTCGAACAAGATGGCTAATCAACGAAAGGCGAGCCGTGAGAAACTGGTTTGCTATGACTATCCAAGGTACCTAGACTAGATAGTATTCGATTCTCCATCATCACTTATAAAAGTTGCCTTCAAGGAGTTTATTACAGCAATAATGATTGGATATGGGTAAGAAGTACACATAGCAAATGCCACTACACGTCATGCCAGTTATTCCGCCTTATCCGGCTGGCTTTCTCGCGACACTCAACCGTCCACAGAACCCAGACAACGAGCGCCTCCATCCAAGTTTGAACATCAGGACAAAACACTGCATGTTGCTGAACCTTGTGAAAGGGGAAGGTAAGTTTTAATTAGTGCGTATCTATCTCCTCTACTTTTTTTCCCCAATAAACCCGGGATACTGTGCTCATCATAGCCCTTATTTCTATTTTCACCATGAGAATGTCATAGCTGACGTCGACGAAGCTAAAGCGGAGATCTCGGCAACCAAAATCAGGGGCCTCCTATTTGTGGGATCGTAAAGAGCGGGTCACAAGATATTATCTGAGAAACTGCGCCTGCCTTTATTGCGGGTTCAACAACGAATGTACATTTGAGGAAAAGCGACAGCTTGAAACCCCTTTCAGCCGAGATCTTTGATCTAGTGTGGTTTTGTGTAGCTTGCCACTGAAACGAATCTTTTGTGGGCGCGTGACGCGGTTTTTTTGGCAGCGTGACTGGCGCCACTTGAGTATTTACATGGTTAGTCAGCCATATCTATGCTCAGCCACATTTCCGCTGGCGCTTTCCAGGTTCATCGGTAGGTATACACTCATATCGTACGTATAGGTAGGTGTAAATGTATCAAAGTCAAAGTTTGTAACCTCGGAAAAAAACAACTAGTCAAATAATGAAAGACTTCCACTTGATCCAGTCACTTGGCTCAAGTTGGTTGCACAGACAATACGGATTGTTGGAGGCACCCGAAATCCCGTTCTGCCCCTTGAGCTATTTATGTGGCTGTGCTGGGCCGTGTGTCGCCGCAAGCGTTTTCTCCCAGCAAAACGCCCGTGGCTTAACAAAAGGGGCGCTCCCTCAATCTGCAAGGTACAGGGTGCAGGAGCCGCCTGTTCAGGCAGCCGGGGTTGATTGACTCGCATTTCTCTTCACTGGATCCTAGTCATCAGTCATTGAGAGAGGGAACCGCAGTCCCCCGCCCGGAAAACCTGTCAAATTCTTACTGGACAAAACACGAACAAAACATGAAGAGGAAACGGAAAAGAGGCGTTTGACTCCTCGCCTCAGCCCGCGTCACCGAGGGCGAACTTGACGGACCAATCCGAGCCAAGGAATGCGCCAACTGGCAAAGCCAGACCGCCCCCGACACCCTGAAAAAATGGAAGCCAAGGAGAACTTTCTGGCATTAGCGCCACCTGGGGCAGTGTGTCTTTTTCAACTCTGGCAATTGGCTCTGCATCAAATCTGCCTCCGAGTCAACCCACCACACCGCACATGCAAAGCAATGAAAATCTTGGGGACACCTGCACGAATTATTACACTAGGATTCTTTGATCATCATTTATCTCACCCCTTTTTCCAGGGCGCAGGATACGCCGCACCCAGTCAACAAAGGACAACAGAGCCGCACGCCATGTCCAATTCGGCAGCTAGTTGACTTGATTCTGCCTTTTTTTTTTTTTTTTTCATCCCTGCCACTCAAGAACCTGGGACGGCTCTGACGGCGCCTCACTCCCATACTCCAACTTGTAAAAATTACAATTATGCGTCATACGCAAATGTGGAGAGAGCCCCCAGTCCCAAGATCCTTTTTTTTATTTTTTTAAATTTTTTTTCCCAGCGGCCGCGCAAGCTGGCCCCGCCGGCTTGAGGCTCAGGTCTGCAACGTGGACTCAGACCCCGGTGGGTTGAAGGCTCCGACTTTAGGCCAACTCAGTATGCGTGTGTCCGACCCCCTCCCCCCCCCCCCCCCGGGGAAGGATGACCCGGCAAAGTCCCCTCAACTCCGCAGAGGTCTAGAGTGGTTTGTTTGTGGTGTGAGTTGGTGTCCCAAGTTTGACCGCCTGAGATCTAAGTTGGGGGCAACACACATCACACGTCTCGCGAGGTAGGTAGTAACTCATGCCTGAAACCTCAATGGCTCATCGCATGCTTTGATAAATATTCGAGTGGTGAGTTTTCAGGTAGTAGAGAGCTTTTTGTCT
The DNA here is from genome assembly GCA_027569635.1 of Lasiosphaeriaceae sp. G1095. Lineage (NCBI taxonomy): Eukaryota > Fungi > Ascomycota > Sordariomycetes > Sordariales > Lasiosphaeriaceae > Lasiosphaeriaceae sp. G1095. Next base: position 83,191 of record JAPDFK010000003.1, on the reverse strand, counting down.
CAAGACTGGGATGTGGTCCTACCGCGATTTAAGCTATCGGGACACTTTGTAGGGGTTTGAATGAGGATTTTCACCAGCGCCTACGACAAATTCCAATCGTTGTCATGTAAGAATAGAAGAAGCAAAGTCTTGTTTAGTATTCCCAACATTCAGGTCTGCAACAAAGCCAGTGGAGCGAGCACTTTTTTACGTCTCAAGTTTGGCCAGAGTGGGAATCGGTGACCCAAGTTGACGGGGCCTAGCCGGGTGCGCCGCCCCATCGAAACCTGGTCTCAAAGGCCAGAGAGATCATTGGCAATTGAACATGTCTTTAGGAATTCGGGACTCATTCTGGTTGAGATCATGTATAAAGCAAACACACCTTCTTCAATTTTTGTTCGTCGATTTATATCCACCAGTACGTTCTATATCAAAGCTCCGAACTGTCAACCGTGAATGAGTTAATATTATCACACTTGATCCCCATTGGTAAGAATTTCTCCATCGTACACAAAATTGTGAATCTCAGTCTATTATCAATACAAGGCACATTCGGACACTAATCGGGGGACACTATCTACTTTAATAGTAGGAATAGCAGGAATAGATAAATTCTGCCGTCATGAATGCATCAAAGATGCAAAAACAGAGTACTGTCTCGGTGCTAATCTGCCCAACGCCGTTGCTCTCAGAAAGGGCGACGAGGATGCCGCCAAGGAGCTTAGGGGGCGTCAGGAAGCGGCGCGGCTCAAGGATGAGCAGAAAAGGCAAGAAAAGGCGCGTGTCATGAACCGCGATCGTGTGGGGGGTCTAGGATCTACACTGAACCGAAAGGCCACATTGGATACCGAAGAGTCAAAAAAACTGATGGCAGTTAGACTATGAGATGTCGATGTATAGGTCGCTAGTCACTCGTTTCGTTAGGATAGGTATTTGTAGGCAAAAACCAATACAGTCGTTACTTTCATTATTAAGGCTAGTATCGCGGACAATACCTGGTAGGAAAATCTCCATGTTCCATCCAATTGTAATGACACTCGCTCTGAGTAAGTACTTGGGGCCCAACTAATTAATATCACTCCCTATTTCAGATCTGCTATCACCATAAATTTAGTTAGTTAGTTCGGTACTATATATAGTTATGAGCTTTTTTCAATTTCAAGCCCCAAGCCAAGATTCGAAGGTGCAGATAACCCGTAGATAATGCACATTATAGAAGAGTCTTACTCTGGGCACCCACCCTAAGGCTGCTCGCACCCACTGGTCAGTGCGCACCAGCGGACTACACCTGGCAATATATACACCACTTACTGTATGGTAAAATTAGGTAATTGAAGCCGCTATTACTCACTTTTACATAAAGCTATTCATATACATCTTTCCGTTCGATTAATTGACTCCATTTGCACTTGGGCCGCTTTTGATACTGACTGGGCTGTATCTACCTAGGTGCATTGATGTCGATTGGTGTGAATCGGGACACAAATCTTGCTCGTTGCAAGGCAGCCAGGCCAATATCAATACTATAGTAGTAACTCAAGGCCGGGGCCAGGGAAAATGTATTTACTGGGCCGTTCATGAGCTTCACTTTTTGGTAGTTGAACGGCGTGATCAAGGTGCGGCGGCATGAGGTTTCTATGTGCAGAGTCCATGAAATACAAGATTTTATCATACAAAAATGTGCTCCTGGCATTGCCGGCTGCCACGCACTGACCAGTGGGTGCAAGTAGCCTTAGGGTGGGTGCGTAGAGTAAGGCTCTTATAGAATGAGGGCATCCTAATAATGCTATCTGCCTTGTTGATGCCAGTTGCTTGCACCGGAGTGCGGAGAGCAGTGCTGTGCCTTCCTAGAGCGCCAGGCAAAGATTTGCACCATGAACAGCATCAAGTTATCAGTTACATTGCTGATTCTTACGATTAGTGATGTTGCAACCTACTAACAGCTGTCACGGGCATGTCTGAGTTAACTGCATGTGACATAAGATGGCGTTGTGGTAATTTGTGATTTTACCACACCAAAAGTCACATCAGTGGTGGTGGCTGCCAGCGACCGCCAGAGTGGAAATGGGCAAGTGCGCGCAGTAATTCCCTCCTTGTGACTGATTACAAAATATAGCTATATTATTATCGTTAAGAAAATGTTTAAGTAACTTAATAAGGACGATAATAATTCAATGCCTCTGAAATTTGCAGGACGGGATTTATTGGGGGTCGTTTCAACGTTCTTCCGCTGCTGAAACTGAGTGAGGTTCGGTCAAAAAACCATAATTAATACACCGACACCCACCGACCCACCCACCAACATAGGTACATACCTATACATGTCACCTTTCCCCGTATCATACAATAATAATTAAATCGAAGCCTCTGTTTATTTATAAGGTCTTTAGGCTATTAACCCTCGGGTCTGTAGTTTCTGCCAACAACTTGACTCTGCAACAAACCTAGTGGGGCACTTTTAGTTATTCGTCTCATGTTTGGGTGGCCCTAATTGGCGGGTCCCCCGCCAGCCAGCTGCGCCGTCCATGGGTCTGAAAGGTTAGACCACTGCAAATGAGCAAGTCTTTTGGAATATGAAATTCTTTCAACGAGATGAGATATAAAGTGAACATTGTCTCCTTTGTTTTCTGTTTTCTAGATTCATATTCAGCATCAAACTCAACATCTTCCTTCCCATCGTCTTCATCACCATATCCAGTTCCGTTCCATCTCAAGTTTCGGATCTCGCAGCAGTCCAAAATATTTGACATTATTAAACAAGTCATCATCTATCGCCTTTCGGTAGGAATTCCCCGTCGTCCAAGTTCAATAGGAATCCCAGTCGGCAACTCACCATTGCAGAAACATAAGTATATACATGTACTAACTGGGGAATAGACCGTCATCATGAACGCAGCAGGCTCAAAGTCCAACACTAAGGCCCCGAGCAACTCCTCCGGCATGCTTGGTGTTGCAAATACTGGCAAACCTAAACCCGCTAGCATGAAAGCTGTTTTGGCAAATAAATCCGGCCCTGAACGGATAGCTTATCTTGAGGGGCAGCAAAAGATATTGGAGGCGCAGCTCCGAAGGCAGGATGCTGAGTACAAAAATTCAGGGAACTAATTTGGGAACTACTTCGACTGGATCCCCAGCGTCCTTCGCTGGCGGATGCGCCGATACCAAAATAAGGGAGTTGTGGGGGGGGGGGGGTATTCGAATGCAAAGAGCAGCTAAGGAAGCAGCTAATTAGAGCCAAGGCGGCCGGGTTCCCCTGCTGGCAGAGGAACTTGAAGCCAAATCTTGAGGATAATTGCTAGGGGAGGATTCACAGTTGTTGAAGGACGGATGAACGGGACGTGTCGAGAGCTTGGAGAGAGGAGAGGTTGGAACAGGTACCTCCTTAGGTAGCTAGTCACTCGTTTAGTAGGATATTGTGAGGTTATTGCAGGCAAAACTTACCTAACTTGAACCCAGATTCCCGTCGTCCACGTAGGTAGGTAAGGTTGTGAATAACAGCCAGCGGTCCACCATCATAAACTCCCTTGCGTCTTATTATTACGGTACTGCAGTATTTACGTTGACTCACTGTGATTAAATTTGAGTGTTGTGCCTTGTGCTGGGCAAGATTTGCACCCTAAACAACACCAAGCCATTCATTCCATTGACGAGACATTAGTCTAGGAACAGTGAGATTGCAACATGTGTGCAGCTGTCACAAGGAGGTCTGAGCTGCCTAATAACTGACATAAGGCGGCGTTGTTGTAATTCATTATTTTACCACGCCAAAAGTAGCCTCAGTGATGACAACCGCCAACGCGCGCCAGAGTGAGGCTTTGGGTGGAAGAAGCGAAATAGGTGAGTTCCACTCCTTAAGTAGCTACTTGATTTAGGATATATTGAAGTTATCGTTAAGAAACTGTTTGAATAACTCAATAAGGACGATGATATTTTAATGCCATCGAAATGCAGGACAGGATTTATCCGAGGTCATTTCCATCGCTGCTGACAATGGGGGCGTTCGAACACATGCACCACACCCACCCACACGCACGCACACCCAACCTTCCCCATATCATGCAGCAATATATCGAAGCTTCCGGTTGTTTTCAAGGTCCTCAGTCTGACAACCCTCGGGTCCGCAATTTCTGCCAACAACTTGAGTCTGCAACGAAGCGACTGCGGCGCCCCAAGTTTCTTCGTCTCATGTTGGGCCCGACGAGCCGGGAGTTCGCGGGGGTCTCACCACTTACAGGCCAACTGCGCCGCTCGGCAGCCCAGACAGACCAGATGACCACTTGGACGCCTGCCAACAATTCTGCACTAGATCTCTAAATCTTTTTCAAGATGGAGGTTTGACACGGGCTTTGCAGCTTCACTTTTGGTCTTGCAGCGGCCAGAACATGGAGACGAGGACATGGAGGTAGAAAGTGAAGACTCATTCCTGTTGTTTGTTCTCGATTAATATTCAGCATCAAACCATGCACACACACACAGAGCAACATCTTTCAATCGCATCTTCAGCAACATCACACTCACTTCCAACTGTCCAGCACTTCAAAAACTCATATTCATTTGCCAAGACTTTCTTGCATCTTCATTTCAAAGATGAATTCGGCCACTGCGTCCTATGACATATTCTATATCAATACTAATCAAAGGAAATTGTAGTCCTTACTTCCAATACCGCCATCATAAATGCAAATAACGCAGGCGCCAAGGCACCCCCCCCCCCCAAGCCAGTGAGGTCCCGGTTACAAGACAAGGTGGACGCAGAGGGAAACTACCAGCCTTCTGATGAAGAGATCGCTGCAATGGATAAAGAGATAAAACATAATTGTAAGACGCCAGAGGAAGCGCAAGCCAGGATCCATGGCTAAGATGACCCCCGATCAACAGGCGGCAAGGAAACTTAGCTGGAAGAATTCATCAAATCACGGGAGAAGAAAAACTAGACCGGGAATATAAACTAGTAAACAACACTGGTTACCTGGGGATTCATGCGCCCTCAGTCGGAAAGGGGCAGTGAAGAGAGAGGATTCGTGGAGGAGGAGGTCAGAAGGACGGGGGATGAGAAATGCGATGAACTTGAAGAGTTGCTGCGCATTGGGGGAGGCAGTTGGCTACACTCGTTTAGTTCATGGTAGGTACCTACCTTTGGCAGTCGAGTTTTTGCAGGCGAAAACCCAATACATTGGTTTCCCTATCACGAAGGCTCAGTTGTCTTTTTTTTTTTTTTTTTTGTAAAAAAAAAATGAAGGGCACCCTCCACAGACAGAGTGCACACGTGAACTTGCATCGCAGACTCCCGATCAACTGCCTGGTCAATATGCCTGCAAGATAGACGTTCGATTCTTCTCAAAATACACACACGCATTTTCAGAAAACGATAACTGCCCCATCCCAGATCTCCCCAAAAAATACTTATTTATATCCAAGGACTCCTTCCCATCACGCCACTTCAGAATCATGAGCAACTCCGACGCGTAATTAATACACAAGCCACTGCTATCTCACGCACTGGGCAAAAATGTCCATTTATTCTAGCCTGAGCCTCTGTAACAAAGACCTTTCTTTACTTTACCCACCATTCCAGTTGTAAGTGCAAATATAGCATCAGCTGCCGCACAATCTTAATTAATTAATTATTTCACACGTTCCCGAACCAAATTCAGCATGAGTCAATGATTCACAACCGAAGAGCTCATTCCGAAATGAATATACCTCCCAACAAAGACGTACTACAAGTTGCGCGTGCACTTCGAAGACACATAAACAACATAACTTCCAACCTGAGTCTCGTCATTTCTTCTTACAATACTTAATTGGGCACAAATATTTACCAAGTGGCGATTCAATAGCTCTCTCTCAACGAACAACACACAAAAAAAATGTGACTGCTCTCATTTTCAACATATTTTCATTTAATTAATTACCTAGTTAGCCTCCCTTATCTATGCAAAGACAACCGAGACCCATTCATACGAGGGTGGTGGCAACTGTGGGCCGGATTCCGGTTCACTTTGCCGGGCAATAAACACGGACTCCGACACCTCAACAGAAAAGTTCGAAACCAATCAGAACAGTCATAAAGGGGGCAGTGCCAGTTCACTTGTTTCTTGGCACCCCCCTGGCAGACTCTTTCACAATTCGCTCTTCACACAGTTCACTTGCACAAGAGATAAACAACAGGATCAAGTTTAGCGCATGACTGAATGAATCAGTCTTTGATATTCCTCATTAAGTACCTATGCTAAAGATGGATGGCTAGATGCGCGCTGCATGCCTGCTAGCCAACCTCAGCTCCCGAGTGCTTTCCTAGCTCCATTACCGATTGTAGAAGATGACCGAAACCGAGAAAAGGAAATAAGGAAAAATGAGATGCGGACAGTGATCATCGAAGTCCATCGACGTGCGTCCGAAGTAGGTAAGAGTTATATGCTTCGCAACAGAAAAAGAACAACGCCAGGCAGCCAGGGCAGCCAGGCAGCCATCCAATATGGCGACCAAAGTTCAAGCTCAGCCGAGCACCCATCCTCCCACCGATATCTGTGTCCGTTCTACCACCGGTGATGCCATGCATGCATGTATGTAAATGAGCCAAAGGCCAATCCGGGCCTCACATAAAAGGAAAAAAAAAAAAAAAAAACCATTAAGCGCCTCGCTTTTTTGTTGGGAGATGATGTGCGAAAAGTCTTGAAAAAATCCGGCCGCCAAACTCCAGTTTGTGCACAATGCAATCAATGCAACTGATGCCAAATGCATGGTCATATCGCTTCGTGTCGTGAGTAAAAATCCATGTCGTATCCGATGTCCACCCCGGGATTATCGTATCGCGACACCGTTGTTGCCAAATACCCGCCCGAGCATGCCGCGCATGCGCTTGACCCGGCTGCCATCCTCCATGCTGCGCAGTTCCTCGGCGCTGATCTCGTAGGGAAGGAGTTGCTTGCTCGATGACTTCTGGAGGCTGTTGTTCATGTAGATGGAGTCCTTGCTTGGCACGCACGGCCGGTCCATGACAACCTCGACGGGCGACTCATAAAGTTCCTCGGGGCAGTTGTAGATGTAGGGGTGCGCCTCGGCGTCAAGGTCGTCGGGCGTCGTTGCGCGGCTGGTAGTGGAGCCGGCGTACGACGACCCGCTGCTGTAGAGACCTGGTGGCGAGACATCACGAACAGAGCCGGAGCCGGAGCTGGCGTGGCGGGAGCGGGATGTGCCTCGTGACGAGGGCGGGGTGATGTACGAGCTTGAGGCTGTGTTGTGGGCCACAGCGATCCATGCCTCCTCCTCAAGCTGGCGTTGGCGCTTCTCGGTCTCGCGGCGCACACGACGAGCATGGCGAGCCTCCAGATCGTAGCGGATGGGCGACAGGAAGTGATCCAACTCCCGATACAGGTCCTCCTCCGAGATGCGCAGATCCCAGTCCAACAGAAACAAAAGCTGCTTCTCCATCAAGTTAACCTCGGTGCGGGTGAAGCCAAAGCTGTAGACGTTGGTGGTGATGTTGCTGTATGTGGCCCAGTGCTTGTTCTTGGGGCTGCTATCATTGAGGTACTTGGCGGCGAGGATGAGAGATGCCAGGAAGATGCGGTGGGTGGTGCATCGGAGACCCTTGGCCATGGGCTGCAGCCTGGACTTGAGGCGGTTGAGGTAGACGAGCGTCGACATGAGGGTCGGTACTTGCACGTTGGACGAGACAACGAGCTGGGTGATGAACTCCTGCAGCGAAGGAAGACCGCTATCCTCGGACCGGACAGCCCTTGCCGGGGGTGTTTGCGGCGGCGAGGGCATGCGTGTCCGGCTGGCGTCGGCTGTGGGTGGAGGCATCATGGTGGAGTCGCACTGAATGACGTTGAAGGCGGCATCGGCAAGATACCTAATCATCTTCTGGTCGACAGGCTTGTAGACGAAGAGGTCGAGGGCGGCGGCGTTGAGGTCGCCCGGACTGAGACTTGAGAGAGACTCCATGGTAGTGGAGCTGTGCGTTGTTGTTGTTGTTGTTGAAGAGTGAGGAGCGAGTTGGTTAGTGAGTTAGTGAAAGAGTGTTTGTCGATTGTTGACGATGATGTTATTGTTGTTGATGTTGTGTGCTTTACTCCTTGTTCTTCCGTGCGGGGAGAGAGCAAAGGATAAAGCGCAGGTGAATGACGGAATGCCAAAGAAGGTTTGAGGTTGGGATGGTGGAAGCAATATAATAAAAAAGGGTGTGTGGAACAGGGGCGCTTGGTTTACACCAGTTGACGTGCGGCGAAGTTCATGTGTAAATGCTGGGGTAAGACGTAGATAGGCGTGGCCGGGTATGTGGGCTCGGCTGGGCGCTGAGCAAGGTTGATAGATTTGCTGCGAAAACAGCAGGTGTTGCAGGCTTGGGCCGCTGTGGGAGGCTTCTGCGCGGGCTGCACGGGCTCCCGATGGCTGCGTGTGTCTCAGTGGCTTTTTCGTCAGAAGGTGACGTGCAAATCCACGAGGCTGAGTGCGGGCGTTCCAGGCGGTGGCAGACAGACCAGGCCGACAGGGGTGGGCCGGAGGGGTAGCTTAAGGTAGGGGGTGGAGGGGTGGAGAGGGGGGTGTGTGGAGGCCCACTGTAGCGGTCGGGGATAGGGGGACAGCGATCAGCGGGGTTCCAGGCGTGGGCTGGTCCTGCTGGAATGTGCAGGGTTGGCAGTGGCAGGCGGGCGAGACAGATCCGGTGCGCCAATCAGCCGTGAGGGAGCCTTAAAGGACGAGACGGCCAGCTCCGACAGGGGTGTCTGGGCGAATTAGTCCGCTTTGAGAAATGCCTCGGAGACACGAGCGACAAGACTGCCAAAAAGAAACACAAGCAACAGATGTCGTGGACGTCGTGGTCGTGGTCTTTCGTGCCTACGTGCGTGCTTGCTGTGTATTGTATGGTTGTACAACTCAGCAAATGGTGCCTTGGCAGCCTAAGCAGGTTCAAGTCAGGTCGCAAGGTGGCGATCGCGGCGGCAAAGCGGAGCTTATTGATTCCCGAGTGTCGATGCCAACGGCGGCGAGGCGGCGATTTGCGGAGTGGTGGAGGAGTGGCGGAAGAAGAAGGAAGATGAAGAAGCGAAGCGAAGCGAAGAGCGAAAGACGACGGCAGATGAGAGAATCACGAAACGAATCTGTCCTCGGGTCTGGTGATGTTTTTGTTGGTTTTGGTGGTGCCTGCTGCTGCAAAGATGACTCGCTGCAGGGTCTTTGGAGGTGGGGGTGGTGGATGTTTTGTTTGGTGAGGGCAAACTGAGGCGGGAATGACACAAGTCAAAATAAGAACGTGATGTGGTCGCGATGGATGTTGCGGGCGAGTCAGAAGTCAGAGCACCCGAGAAGCTGCTAAACTTGGAGCTACTTCTAGTGTCGTCGATGCCGATCCGCACAGCACCAGATCTCTCTCAAAAAGCCGAGTCTAGCCAAGAAGCCCCGTGGAGTCGATGGTGGTGATTTTTGGTGGTCAGTGGTCGGTGTCGTGTTTAGGCACCTTTTAGAGTCGGATGGCTGTCGGTCGGTCGACAATGTTCGATGCCGAAAAAAAGCCGTATTAGGTAGGATAGGCGGATGAAGCACAGGAAGATGCAATCAATGCCCAACAAGACCGGAAGATTCCGAACCAGCGGAATTCTAAGAGACAGAAAGAAAAAAACCAAGCACAGATCCTGGTGCGTGGTGGTGCTGTGAATGCGAGATGCAGTCCCAGGTGTTATTTTGGATCCGGGCTTCGAGGGCTCCGGCGCGATTAATATGGTTGAAGAGATGCACGCTCGCGGTAAAGGCAGCGATGGCAAGTGGCAGGTGGCAGGGGGGGCCAAGCAAAACCGGACGAAATGGATGGACTGGATGGATGGGGGTTGCTGCTGGAGGGCAGTCGCGCGCCAAAGGGAAATGGCGGTCGGGCAAAATGGTACGTGGAGTGCTTGGTGAAGCGTGTTCGAGCAGTCGCCCAGTGCTACAATGATACTTGTCAGCGGGGGATGATTCGTGCTGGCGCTCCTGTCTGTCCTGTCTGCAGCGGCAACTGCGAGGCGGAGCGGAGGTTGGTAGGTTCTGTCAGGCGGGCGAATAGGTAAAAAAAGCTTCGAGCGGGCCCGAGTCAGGGCAGGCCTGGGACTGACTGGATCGAGCAGCACAGCGAGTCGCCCAATCAGAGACACGACACACGACTGGATAGCCAAAACTGAGTGCTGCAAACTTCACACGATGCCTAACGCTGCACAACAAGGAAGGAAGGCTTCGAGAAGGCCGGTGACCGTGACTTTGCCCAGAAAAACCGTCCCAACGAGAAAATGGCTGGTCGGATGCGGCGCGAGAGTCGAGACCCACTGGGACTGGGGAACGAACGGACAAACACCGAGAGAAAGGCGTGGTGGAGGTGGCCTGGTCGGTGTTTCTGCCTGGCTTGATGCATGCCTGATTGCTTGCTTTGCCTGGCAATGGATGGCGATGGATGCGGCTCCTTGGTGGCCTTTGTAGGCTGCGAGGCGCGGGGCCCAACGAGGTCGAGGGGACGAGCCAAAGTCCAAACCAGGCTTCGATATATCGACACACCGTTTCAGGGAGACCAAAAGCACAGAAAAAGAAAATTGCAACTCACTGTCGAGGGTAAAAACCAAGGCAAGGGGCCGGTATAGTGAGCGAAAGATGAGATGCGTCAATTACATGGAGGCTCGTGGCGGTCGATAGTTAGAACTCCTCGAGGCTTGACGGGTGGCCTGATTAGGTAGGCAGGGCAGCAGGTCGGGGGGCGTGTATGAGATATGGACGCTTAAACTGAAGCACGGAGGGTCGCCCGCAAGGGAGGTTTGTCGCCGAGCCAGGAAGCTCCGGCGCTCGAATTCGAATATATTATCCTCCCGAAATTGGAGATTGGAATAATCGGATCGTGGATTCCAGTCAGGGCGGAAAAGGGATGGGGCGGACACAGCTGGACGCTTCGACTTTATCATCAAACAAACGGCTATCTACTCTACACGTTGATGGTGACGATATGGACCCAACCCAAGGGACGTGGTTGTCGACGCCGCCCTCGAAGCTGCATTAGCCCATGTTCATGGTCCATCCATCCCTCCCTCAACTCGTCTCCTCATTTACATATTGCCTGGACATGCATCCGTGGGCCCGTGTCATTGGACAGTGGCTCCTTAATGGCAGCCAGTGGCTTGCTACCCGTCTCCAGACAGCACCAGGAAAGGGGAGGAGCGATTTGAATGGTGCTGGATTTGCATTCGACCCATGCCACGAACCGCACTCTGCATAACCCCTTTGATGAATGGCTAGGGAGCTCGCATGCGAATTTCTCAAAGTGGCCCAGCGATCCGGCAGCCGGTGGTTGTCATTGGCGGGGTGTCGAGCCCGACGTCCAGACTTGAAACAAGCGAAGGGGTTCGGGGGTTCGTATCGACTTGGCTGCTTTGGCCCAAAGCGGCTTACTATGGTACACCTGCCTCGACCCCAGAAAAGGAATGGAGGGCGCCTTCAGGAGTCGGGTGTGTGTCGTGCGCCGGGACCTCTGGCCGGTAGCTTGGCAGTTGGATTCAAATTCAAGAAGCATGATGTTCAGATACGCATGCGAACCATCGATTGGGCCTGGCCATGTTTGTTTGTTGTTCATCCCAAACGAGTGGGATCCATTTCGGGTAGTTCTGTTGAGTCACGGTTAACTTACCTCTGTCTCCAACATCAAGGTGGGGTCGAGGTCTGGGTGTGGGCCTGGTGGCGGGAAGCCGCGACCTCTGCCCCGTAGCGAGCTTGACCAGCGGCTCCAGAATTGAGCCTGGCACAGCTTGACCAGCACATCAGCATCGATTTCGGCCCAATCAGACAGCATGCGCCATGTCAACACGCCGTCGACGACCACGTATCAGCCCAAGGCCAAAGGCCCGAACGGCAGGCACCCAGAGGCCGAGAGGGACAACAAACTCGAGTAAATAAGCACTTGTGGCGGTCGCGCCCACTGCCGCCTGCCCGGTTAGGGAGGTAGTTTAACAGGTAGCTATCTCCACGCGTAATGTGGCGTCTTGATATTGACCACCTGGTCGCCCCGACTTCAAGGCGTACGCTCATCAATCAACCAAATCTGAGCGCTGCATGATCGCATCTTGGCAGACACACTTGACACTTCTTGATGGGTGTAATGACCCCAACGAGACTCGGCCAACTCTTAGATTGTGACAGCTTCCCGAGCCCGTTTGCTCTGCTAGCAGTTGAACACCACGGCCGATGTTTCGAGTCAGGCCTTGACTCTACAAATTGCTCGCCACACACAAACAAGACGCAAGTCAGCCGCTCCCGGCGATCGATCGACAGACACCAGGACCGCACAAGAAAGCAAGCGGATCGTTCCTCCCTACTCCACCGCCTGTTCAGACCCAGACAGACACCGAGTACTCCGTCCTGTCAGTAAAAACCATTGGATTTTCTTTCTTTCTTGTCGGTCGATTTTATCCACATCCAATCAATCTTGCATATCCGCAACAGCCAAAGGCAGGGGGGGTGCAGGGGATGCACCAGACTTAGCAGCATGCACATTTTTGTGTGGTCCCAGCGCCACCCCTGAGGAGAAACCCCCCTGTATTTTGCTTTTGCCCGCCCCCCCCCCCCTTGAAAATCAAAAACCTCAGAAGCGAGGCAACAAGCTTACCCCCCATATGAAACGAAACGAGGTTCTTAAAACATGATGAAGGATTGGGGAGTCGGTATCTGGTGATAATGCAACTGCATGCTCACGCTAGTGTAGTATAACATCTATTTTGTTGGTACCAGATGACGGGAGATCCACGGATTCGCGTGCATGGTCCAGGTTTTACAAATCTTGAAATCTTGTGAGCTGTGCGCCTCAGGAGAGAGACAAACACCACCCCGTCTTGGCAAGATCACAAGCTCTCCCCAACAAGCTAGAATACCACTGCATATTCGAGGGGTGTATGACAGTGTGTGTGTGTGGTTGCACCACCAGAACGCCGGAGCAGCAGCAGCTGGATAAAGTTGTCTGTGATTCACGTCAGCTCTATCTAAACTTTCTGATATTGCACACACACACACACACACACACCGTCTGTTTCCAGAATGGCCTGGATCAGACAATGGGCGGTGAGAAAGACATGCAACAACCGGGCCTCATTCGAACGGCATTGGCGATGGGCATGGACCTCGGCCATCAATGCACAAAACTATTACCGTCGGCGAGGGATCACGGCCCGGGTCGAGACACCGACTTTGTCGACAGACAGATGGACTTCTCGTGAAGTTTGATGGCGTCAACGCCGTCCCCTGTGGCTGACGGCGCATTTCTGTGGGCTACAAAATATGCTTATGTTTTAAGCATCATTTTCTGTGGCGGCTCCGTATTCCAAAATACCCCCCTGTAGCCTTTCTCTCCCTCGATGCAAGTCTGGCTGCATCCCACCCACACCACTCTTTCGGCCGGGCTTGGCGTCAACACTACCGAGGATGATGGCGGATAGACCGATCGATCTGGATTTATGCATCCAGGAGAGTTATTTGTTTTTCTTTCTTTTCTGAGAAGCATGGAATTTTCAAATGTATGTAATATGGAAGTTTGCGGGTGACATTCAGTTTCGGCCCGGAGGATCCCTGTGTTCATCACTATCCTCCTTTGGGGAAGTTGACAGTTTCGAGGATTTGGCATGGCAACATTTGTGTTTGTTTGTCTTAACGAAACAGGCTGGACCAAGTTTTTTTGGAATCTTGAATTTTTCTTTTTTGGCGGTGGTGTTTCAAGTGGGCTGCATCCATCCTCCCATCACGTCGCTGGTGCTCATGACCCCCCTTTTCCAATCCGCGCACGGGCACACACCTGTTTCCTTCGCCGCCGTCAGGAGGGCTAGTGAATTGCTTCTACACAATTTGGTCACTCGCATTGGAGGCAAATTTTGAGATGGGTGTGCTTTGACCACGGAAACTAGTAGCTACGCTGTAAACTATCGTTATGCCATGTCCAAGCCGTTCTTTTCTTCTTTCCGTTTTCGCTCGCGCGAGGCCATCCACAATGCAACTTCTCCTCACACGCGCATCTTGGGATGGTTGCACGGATGGTCGATCATGTGTACTGTAGGTAATTACGAGCCCCCGACAAATGTTCAGCCAAGACGGACGGGCTATGGCAGAAGTTTTTTCTCCTGCAGTTCGAAGCTGCAATAAACAAATAATAAAGAACCATCACAGCCAATACTCACAGAGTGTTGGAGCTTGCTGGACAAATGCTCGGCCGATATCCACCCCCTGAGTCCTGAGCCAAGCACGCCGCCGTACGTCCGTACACCGCCCCCTTTTTTCGGAGCTTATTCACGGAGGGAGGAGAAGACAGGCGGCCCCAACCCATGCTACACTTAATGCGTGGGTCCCCCACCAGTCCGAATCCGGCGGCTTGGCGAACATGTATCGGAGGCAAGACGCCGCGAGGTGCCCCAGCGACCGCCGTGATTGGCCGCTGCATGTCTCGAAACAAAGTTTGGACTTGGAAGAAGAAGGGGGTGCAACTGCCAATCGAGTCGCACCAACGGCAGTCTTCCCAGACAGGTGGGATCAGGCTTCAGGTTTTTGCTGGTGGCTGAGCCATGTTGTCGGTCTCGTGAAAGGAAAGCCTACCATTTGTTTCTTTCTTGTTTTGTCCACCGGACTTTGTTGGTTACTGATGAGGCTCATATCACAAGCTTCCAACCGTTCATTCCCATGACTCCCGAGGTTGTTGTTGTTGTTGTTGTTGTTGTTGTTGTTGTTGTTGTTGGGGTTGCTGCTCACAGATTGGTCAGACGCTTCTTTTCCAGATGGAATGATCGCATGGTTGCAATTCCTCCTGATGTCCTTCCTGTCTTGCCATGTCTCTGCTGTGGCTTGTTTGCCCTCAAGGTTACGGTCATTCTGGGGCGATGAGCAAAAATCCCCGTCGGCGTTCATGGACGTTGCGCTCACTCATCCTCGCTCTTGCCAACATGTTCAAATCACCGACCGATGTCGAGGCCATAGTGCTGTTTAGTGCCCGGAAGCCCGAATCGACGCCGTCCCGAAATATTCCCTCATGTGTAGGTTGGGTGGTGACCAATTTTCGGCGGTCCCGGCACCAAGGGGGAAAAAGCACTCTCTTTCTCTATTGAGGAAAAAAGAACAGCAATGCTTGCCCAGCGTGCATGCGCGCATCCAGTATTTCATTTCTCGGGTAGCTTCGCCATGATTATCAGCCAGGATTGAGTGATGAGTTGATGCATCTCGTGCGATGAAAATCCATCCGTTTATGCGATCCAAAGTTTTCCATCTCATCCAGCTTCGCCTGGTTGAGTTGGAGGGGAGAGCGCTGAGCAGGGGAATACGGAAGGAGGGGTCTTTCAGAGTTTCCAGGTTCTCCGCGGTGGCTGATGACGTGCAGTCACACACCCCCACATTTCCGATGCTCCAGGGCTTTTCGGAGGTGTCGTTTTCACCCACTACAGCAGCCAGCTGGCTTTCTCAGCGGACATGCATCGATCCTGTTGCACCAGCCACAATCGGATTGCTGAATGAGCGCGGAATCCCATCTCTCTGTCTCGAAACGGCTTTTCCCGATCGATCATTGTGTGTGTACCAGGAAATGTTTACCTAATGCGCGCACATTTTTCCAGAGTCCTTTTTGGAATCCAAACGACAAACGCTAGGAAGGGCCTGGGCCAAATTGAAGTTGACTGATCGGCTGGCGATTGAACTTGGGATTTTCATGACAATCAAGCGGAGCGAGGCCCGTTTTGCGGAGGCCCTCTTTTTTTCCCTTCTTTTTTTTCTTCAGTCATCAATCTACACCGCGTTTCGCATCCAGAACCTAGTGGCCGTCCGATCAAAACCGATCGCCCCGCCGGCCCCAGTGACCGACAGTTTGGAGTCTGTGAAAAAGGAAGCGGTGTATGGGCAAGTCCCCAAGTTGGAGCCCCCGCCCATCTCAACGGTGGATTGATAGATGCACTACAGAGTAATAAAGTGGATTCCATCATCCTTCAAAACCAGGGCGCGAGCCCAAACACCAACCTTTTTGTCTGCTTGGCTGGAAAACGACACTATGGATCTGCCAGAGTCATAACTGATTGACTGAAGTGTTGGCAATCAATCCTTGACACACTGGGATTACCCAAACACGCAAAGCAAAACGCCAACACTGGCTAGGCTACTCCGTAGTTAGATGCGCTGTCAGTCAGTCATTCGGGTAGATCCCAAGATCCCAAGATCCCACTGGGTCCTGTGTTCCCTCCTCCAGTGAGGCTGGGGCGGTAATCTCAAACCCAAACATTCATTTTGGCTCTTTGCTCGGCCGAATAGCCAGACGAGGGAAAAGGGGAGGTTGGCTGATGGGCGGGCCAGCTGGCGCCTCTGCCGCGCGTTTGCGTCCGCGGTAGAAGCCAGCAACCTGACTGAGGTCGACGAGCCACATGCATACACAAGACTGCAGCCCTGTCATCCGTCGACATCACCATCGTCGCCATTAAGTTCTCGTCCAGCAGAGGCGAGGCGAGGCGGGGCGCGGGCGTGGGGGAGGTGGTCCCTCTCATCTCATCATGCAATGCTGCTGCTTGGTGCTGAGACAGCAGCCGCTTGCACACGCACAAGCGGGAGGAAGCGGGACGCATATTCTGACTGTCTGTCTGCTTGACTGTCTCTCTATCGGACAGAAGAGCGGCCGAGTTTTCCCGGCGGGAAGGGGAAGGTGGCCAGAAATAGGGCGGCGCGTCCGCGCGACACGACAAGCCAAGCAAGATTGCGGCGCGAACACGCTCGCTCCAGGGCTGGGTACTGTCGCGGACACCGGAAAGCGAAAGAAGCCGAGGGTTCCTCTCTTGCTTCCCCAGATTTGGGTCGAGATCTCAGATCCAGTAGCTTCCCGCTCCCCATCTTCACCCCTTGATTGGTCCACCTTGCCGCACTCGGCGCTTGCTAATTTGAGATGGGCGAGTGCCATTGGTGTGGTGATTCCAGGTCGCTGCACTGGTTTGCTCTTGTTGGACGCAGAGTTTCCCACAAGCAAACGCACAGACATTGACCTCAGGCTAATATTATTCCCTTTTCTTTTCTGTCGGTCTCATTGCAGCGGGCTTTGCAGCGGCTGTTCGACGTCCCGAATGCCACCGAATGCCAGCAAAACCCACATCACGCGGCTGCGGCGGGACGTCGCGGATAAAGATACTGGGGTAAAAGGGGGCTGAGGGCTGGGTTGGCGTCTGTCCGGGCCAATCGATGCTCAAGACGACACTGCTTCTGTCGTTCAATGTTTATTTTCCGACGGCGATGTGGATGCAAATGCAGGTGTCTGTTTTGTCTCTATGCTTTGTTGTGTTATGTGTTTTTGTTTGTTCCCCAGTTTTTACTCTACTCATCCCCTATGATGGATGGGACCAAAATGCCGGCGGGGAACGGGACAGCAGAAGCAGTGTCACCAGCCCCAAGCTGCCAAAATAGACTTGACGACACCCCCCCAAACAAGATTATTTCATCACTTCTGCAGTAAACAACAACCTCCTCCTGAAACCTCCCCTGGCCATACCCACTTAGCAAGATCCAAATGTCTTCCCCGCGTTTCAATCTTCAACGGCGATGGCGGTTAAGAGCCTATATTATCCTTGGCGATGACAAAATGCAGGCCGCCAGTATGGTCGGCAATCCCATTTTACTTTAGCCCCATCGCCACATCGATGTGATGTGTCCATGCCTGAGAGAGGCGGCGGCGGCGCGGTGTGTTGGCGGATATGGGCGGTTGCTGCCGAACCTACTTACACTTGTTGCGAGCCAGAGAGCAGTTACACAGGGAGGGAGGGAGGGAGGGAGGCCACTCTCGAGACCACCAACATGCCTACTTGCTCGCTTTCGCTTTTAATTATCCCCAAAGAGGTTCGACGCTAAACTGGACTTCTGTCTTGCTCAGGCATGTTCATGACGGGAAGACACACAAGGGCGGCTTTTCTTAGACCGTGGCGGTCCTAGTGTGACGCGAAAATAGGTAGTGAAACCTCGCTTTCTTCCCGTCTCGTCCCGTTTGTAGTGTCTTGTTTTGGTATCTCCAAGTCATGTCCCGCTTGTCATCCATAGACCAGACAGATACACAGGAAAATAGGTTTGTGAGTGCGACGCAACAGGAATTTGAGGTCGGAATTAGAAGCCCTTAATTTCCCTCGTCCGTCCAGAGGGCAGCAAACAAGACATGCAACGAAGGCGGCCGGCTGTCGGCAGCGCCAACAAACATGACTCATGATGAATCTGCATCTACTCATGCAAACTTCAAGTTCCCAGCGTCCAACGTCCACTGCAGCGCCAAATGTAATTAGCCATACGATGCTCACCATGGCCAACCGCTTCAGCTCCGGGACTGTGCCTCTGTTGAACTACCGCCCAGCCATATTGCCTGGCCTTGCCCAGTCTGTGAACGGTCCGCGTAACGGCGGTCCAAATCCAACCCCCAAACCTCCCTTTTCCCCATGAGTTCATCAACGGCACAGCACAGCACACGCCCACCCACCCACCCGCTGTCAGCGGCCGCTCTGCGTACTGCTGTAACACGCAATAAACCTAACACCCCCCAGCCCAGGATCCGAACAGGGTAGCACCCGGGACCGACGAAGCGAGGCCTCGCCGCCGCTCACTCACTCACTCAGTCACTTGCTCGCTCGCTGGCTCGCTAGCTAGCCGGCCACGGCGCGCGGCACGCGGCACGGACTCGGAAAGAACAAAACCAACAAATGTTGCTGTACCGCCGTCGTGCATACCTGACTTACTTAGCTACCCGTCATTACGAGCGAGCGAGCGTAGATGCGGCGAGCTGGGGTGTCGTTGCGGGCCGATATGGCGGTCAGTCAGTCAACCACCCCTTGTCCTCCACGAAGGAGATAGTGCGTAGATAGGTCACGCGGGGGGGGGGGGGGATCCCTCCCTTCGTCGGGCATAGACGGGGTTTTGCGTGATTTGTATTTTGTGCGACAAGACACACACACACACAGTGGTTGTTGTGCCGCACGAGTACAGCTCGGGAAGGGGGGCTATCCTGGAGTGAGATATTAACATGTTATGCGGTTGGAAGTGAGTTGAGATGCGGCTGTTTGCCTCTTTCTGCAAGCTTGCTTTGTGCAGTAAAGGGAAAATCGATCCGGCTTCTCAAGTGCCTCCCCCCAAACACTGGGACGTGAGGGTTATGCCCCAAGTGCGGTCCCAGGGCTCGGCAGGAAGGTCGGAGCATGCTTGGATTGTTGTCAGATACCTACCCTACCGCTTAATTGCCTCACAAGAGCAATTGTACTGGAGTAGAGGGTCGAGCCATGTTTCCTTGCGAATAGCGGTAAAGACTTGTTGCCGAAGGCTCGTTCCGACTGTGCAACTTTTCCAAAATTTGTCGTATGGGCGTTGTAGTCCAAGTGATCCTGACAGACAGAAAAACACCGAGAACATCACAAAATAGCAAGAAGCCCATGACACGCCTGATCCATTTCTCCTTGGTGCTGTCTCATCTTCTCCGTAGACTAGTGCTGCGACAAAGGAAACTAGTAATAAGAAAAGCCTTGTAAGTCAGTCAATTGCTCAAATGGAGGGTGAAACCGCGGAGGAAAAAAGAGGCTTTCGGGCCTTCGCTCCTGCCCCGATGCAATCAACATCGCACGTATCGGAAACGACACAAAGAGAACAGCCACGCTCTTCTCCCGAGGCTCTGCTGCCAGAGCAAGGAGAAAGCCAGCCAGCACTTCTTCTCTCTCTTTGTCATTGTCCCCTCTCTTGTTAGATGCGAATCAACCCTCTATGCCCTCCCCAGTAATGCTCATTCCTCCCATGCCAATTCAGTCGTATGTCCCTTTACCGAACCTTCCAAACGCCGTCCCTTAAAAGCCAGCCACATACAGCAGAGTAGTTTCGTAATCGACAGGTATCCTGAAAGCAACACGATATTATATGCTTCAGGGCCAATAATCCTACTTTGGTGCGGCAAGTGGGATGGCGAGTCGAACGCGATACGGCTTCACGTTCCTTTTTTCCTTCGCCTCCCGGCTCATCGCTAATGGTTGCTGGTATGCGCTGGCGCCCGATGATCCCCAACCGCGTAATAATCCATCGACATCCGGTCATGCTGCGCCTAGTGGTAGTAACCTGAGCCGGAATATTGCGGTTGCGCCCGAGGGGGGTAGTCCTCGAAGTAGGGGTGGTTGCAAGCCTGCTTGGCAGAGATGCGGCCGGCGGGGTCGTACACGAGCATCATTTCGAGAAGGTCAAGACCCTGGTCGTCGAGGTTCTGGCACAAGACCTGGGAGTGGTCGCGAACCCACTTGGGGAAGGACGCCTTGAAGTCGGGGTACGATGTCACGCCGGGCCAGACTTCCTCGCCGGGGGTGCCGAGCAAGCTGCAGACAAGTAAAGTTAGTTTATGCTCAACAGAGTTTCGCAAAGGGCTGGTAAAAGTTGGAAACTCACCGGAAGATCTTGAAGATCTCGTCAATCTCGGAATCGCCCGGGAACAAGGGCTTGCGGGTGCACATCTCAGCAAAGATGCATCCGACAGACCACATGTCAACGCCAGTCGAGTACTGGCGACCGCCGAGAAGAATCTCAGGCGCACGATACCACAGCGTCACGACCTCGTGGGTGTATGTGCGAAGCGGAACGCCAAAGGCGCGGGCGAGACCGAAATCGGCCAGCTTCAGGTTGCCGTCGCGGTCGATAAGCAAGTTCTGGGGCTTGAGATCGCGGTGGAGGACGCGGTGGCTGTGGCAGTAGCGAACGCCCTCGCACAGCTGGCTCATGAACTTCTTGATGATGGCGTCGCCGAGTCCGAGACGATGCAGACTGGGGCCGGTGCCTTCGGGAAGCGCCTTGCCTCTGCCACCGTCGCTGACAGGCAGCGACTCCATGTACTTCTTGAGGTCGAGGTCGAGGAACTCGAAGACGAGGTACAGCTTGTGGCCATCGGCGTGGACAATGTTGAGCAGGCGCACGATGTTGGGGTCGCGCATCTCCTTGAGCAGCGAGATCTCGCGGATGGCGGTCGAGGGGACGCCCTCATCTTCAGCCTCGAGGCGGATCTTCTTCAGGGCGACAATTCGGCCATTGTTTGCGAGGTCGCGAGCCTTGTAGACGACGCCATAGGTTCCTGGTGCCATCGGAACGGAGATTAGCAAGAATGATGGGGAATGAGGTCGAAGGCTTGGGCGCAAGACGACAGGGAAGCAGGAGCAAGGGCGCGCAGCAAGGGACAAGGGCGGCAACATACCCTCGCCAATCTTCTCGAGTTTCTGGTAGTTCTCCATGATATCAGATGCCCTTCGTTTTGGGCTGCGACAGGGATTCAGAGGTCAGGTCGTCAGATCGGAATGCCCGATGGTGGCTTAAGAGTCAACTTCGGGGTTTTTTTTTGGGGGTTGACGTTGAACCGTTGTCGCTCGTGAGCGGAGAGATCGAAGCGGGTGGCTCGAATTGGTGGCGTGCGAGCCTGGCTGGGGTCGTGTTGCGAGTGACGGAGACGAGGGGCAAAAGCGAGCGAGGGTGGGACAAAATAAACAATCACAGCCCGATTGCCTTGCGAAGGTCGGGAGAGGGGGGATATTGGATGGAGGGGGGAAAGAGTGCAGAAAAAAGAGGTCGAGTGTAATCAGTTCGTCCTCGCCATTGATAGGCACTTACTGTGTGGTCGGAGTGTTAATCGTCTGTCGATTGCCGAAAATGCGGTCGTCGGTTTCCAGGTCGTCGGTTTCCAGGTCGTTGTTGCAAGGCGCTGCTGGCGTTGGCGAAATACCGAGTCCGAAGTCAGAATTTCGCAATCAAATTTCCGCAGTTGATCAACAACTGGCAGCCGTAGCGACGCGCCCAAACAAAGCAACCGCGTCGAGGCGTTCCACCAGCCCCTGACGTGGCGTAAAATGCCCCACTTTCTAAACCAGTTGCACGGGCTGGGGCTGCGAGGGGAAGGAGGAGCCCACTTCAAATCTTTTTGTCACATCCAATTGTTGGAGAATTTCGGAGAGTGTCATGAAACCGCTTGATATAGCTAGAAACACCCCAAAATGACTGCCGACATCACCGAATTGGACGCTCATGAGCAGCCTTCAGACGACCTCAGGGCCGAATGGAAATCTTTTGCCAAGGCCGACCAGAAAGATATAATTAAGAGCGGGGACATCGACGACTTGAACTCGCCAGAAACCGCTGCCAACTTTCAGCTCGCGGGCAACATCCCGGTTGAGAGACTCAACAGCGCCTTCAGCCATGTCTGTCCCAGCGATGCGCCTGCCTTTCAGGCGCAAAAAGACGCCCCCATTTACTACCACCCACTTCTCCCAGGTACCTAAGTTGATCAACTATTCACTATTATCATCCTTCGCTAACTGCGGCTTAATAGGTCTTCTTATTGTGCCCTCGGTAGTCCCGCCAGAAGTTCAAAAGATCCTTCTGAGGCATCTTATACACAGAGATCTGAGCGATCCAACTCACCAGACAAATATGCACCTTCACTTTAACCTTCCTTATCCCCAACCTGGAGATGGCGTTGATTCCTCTTTTTTCTCCTACCCCCCAGACTCCCCTGCGAGGTTCGAGCCCAAGGACCCCGAAGTGCACAGGCCGCTGTCCGTCAAACAGGTCCTTGAGCGAAAGCTCCACTGGGTTACGCTGGGCGGCCAGTACGACTGGACAAACCGTGTGTACCCAGGCGAGAGGCCGCCTGATTTTCCGCCAGACATTGCTGCGTTTCTCGAGGGCCTGTTCCCAGAGACCCTAGCCCAAGCCGCCATCGTCAACTTTTACACGCCCGGTGACACCATGATGATGCACCGCGACGTGTCGGAGGAGACAGACAAGGGCTTGGTAAGCCTCAGCCTCGGCTGCGACTCGCTGTTTATGATTACTCCCAACCATGTGGGCAACATGTCCGAGGAGGAGAGGAAGGCAGTGTACGGCAAAGGCTACCTCCTCCTGCGGCTGCGCTCGGGCGACGCCATTTACATGACCAAGGAGTCCCGATTTGCCTGGCACGGCGTGCCCAAGGTGCTGAAGGGGACTTGTCCTTCGTATTTGGAGGACTGGCCGGCCGAAGACGGCAACTATGAGGAATGGAGGGGCTGGATGAGGAATAAGAGGATCAATGTTAATGTCAGGCAGATGAGGGACTAGCAAATTCTTATCAACAGATTTCACTGCCTCGAAACTGACTACAAATTCCCTTGTTCTTCTCTCCTGGCCACCTATTTATTCCATTCGCCAAGGTTCCCGTTGTAGACCGCCGAGTCCCTGAGTGCCCACGCCGCTGACCTCCTCTAGATCCTCCGTTCAGTTGGCGAGGAGCCAACCATAACAGCCATTGCACAAAAGAGAATCCCAATCTCCATCTTTCGTAGTGACCAACTTTGCCGTCTTCTGCTTGCCGCAGCGGTGGCAGGTAAACGATGTGACCTTGGCGAGTCGGTATTGTTGGAGAGCTCCGCGCGGCGGGTACTCCTTCACCACCTCTGGACGAGGTAGCTCTACTTCCTGCTTGCTGGCTGACATATTGGCTTGGCAGTAGTAAAGATAATCTGGGAAGTGTATCCACTCAGTTAGAAGTTGGATGAGAACTAACTCTGGGATAAAATACAGGCATAAAACTCAAAAGCGTGAGTTTCTTACCTAAGAGTGCAGTGGGTTCTGGGCTTGAAAGTACTAGTTGATACTTGATGGGAGATTCAGAGCCGCAAGTCCTGCTGACTTTGATGGGAAGCACGCGGGTCCGGCTGGTTTCGCTGGAAGGAGTTGAGGGCCAAGAAGCGGGGTCAGCTCATCATTATATATAGAAAAAGGAATATTGCCTTACGTATTGGATGCTGATACTGCCCACTTAGGCTTACTCGGTAAATGCTGTAGGCCTCTCTGCTTAAGGGCGCGGAGGAGTTGACCAATGGGGTCAGGTTGCTTCATCGCCCCGTGTGTCACACACTGTTGGAGTTGGCATTCCGGTGATGTATATGGTAGATATACTCGCCGCGAAACGCGGCTTCAGCGAATAATCCAAAGCTAAGTATGTAGAGCCGACCCCCCCCCCCCCCCCCCCACCCCCCACCCCTCCCAGATCTGCAACTTGAACCGGCTGTTTCCTGCGGTGGCACCCTGCAGCAACTTTGAGTTTTCGCCAAACAATGTTTCCGTGCTCCGATTCCGTGTCGTAATGAGCACTTTGTTACATTGGGGTCTCAATGGACTTGCCAAGCCCTGGTTTGAGGCCTAACATGATACAAAATTCTCTTTAGGCCACGAAATGGGGAACAAATCAAGGAAGCGTGCGGAATTACCAAGTTCCTCGAAGCTCATCATCGTATCGAGCTGCCTAATTATCCGAGCAATGGTAACGGATTCATCAGGGAGGTAAGGCAGGTTAGGTACAGTCCATCACAAATGGACGACAGCAGATTGAGGAAGGTTTGTCCGAGATCATGGCAAACTTCAATGTTGCTGTCCAACCTTGGGTAAATTGCTCAAGTCTGTCGAACCTTTCTGCCCATCTGCCATAGTTTCTAATAGTGATAATTATCATTATTTGGTGCGGGCACCAAGTACGTTTTACATAGTGCAGCATATCCTAACCGTCCCAAGAAAGTAGATTTCATCAATGATGGGTTGGCCGGTAAGAAGGACAATCTTGTTGGTATGGTTAATATATTAGCTTTGGATTCTTCTTCTAGTAGTGTTCGAGGAACTCTATAAGACTGTGAATAACTTTGACGAGTCGTTAAAGGTACCTGGTATTGACTGAAAGAAATAGTACCTTACTCCTTGTCCATCCGCCGTTGCTCATCAAACCGCTCTTGCAAATAATACTCCATTTTCTTTTGTATTTTAATTAACTAACTGACACCACCGCTTTGTGCATTATTAGTCCCGCAGCACGACGTAGTTACGTTTGAATTGGATGAGTGGATACGGTATCTAACTAGTACCTAAGGATTAAACCCAGACTACAATACCTAAACTGATGACTGAGCAGAGAAGTAATTATCTCTAATAATACAAGAAAATAGTTTTGTTACGCCTCTTGGTCTGAAGATAATTCCTCGCCAAGCTCAGCCCAGCGACTGTCCACGTCGTTAAAGGTGGAAATAACTCCCTTCGACCACGGGTCATGAAACTCCTGCACCATAACGCCCCTCGCAGCCGCTGCGTCGAGTAGCTGGCGACACGCGACTTTGGCTTCCCTGAGCTTCTCGATGGGGACCCCCTCTTTGGTGTTTCCCCCAAAGTCCAATACAAAGCTTAGCCGTTTGAGCGCGGGGAGGAACGAAGGGTCACGGAAAGCCTCCACCCAAAGGCCCAGATGCGGCGCCAGCGACACGGGGCCGCGGAAGTGGAGCGCCTCGAGGTTTGGGGGCAGACTCCGGAGATTCTCGCTGCTGGTCCCCCAGTTGAAGATGTCCCAAAACATGCAGTCGCCGAGAGTCAGCTGCAGGCTCTTCAAGTTGGTCAGGCCCGGAAGGATTTGGGGAAATAGACCGTGCATAGATTCCATGCCGCGACCCGCTGTAGCGCGGATGGTTAGGCTTTCAAGCCCAGTGACAAGGTGGAAATGGGCGAGGGTGAGACGCAAGAAGGTCTCGACGGCGTCGTTCTCGAGAATCGTCAAGGTCTTCATTCTGGAGGCGGGTCTGGCCATGTCCTCCTTGAGCGTGAAGGGGACATTTTGTCCGTATTTCGCGTTCATGAACTTGCCAAGCTGGTCGGGGACCGAGAACACTTTGAGTTCTAAACGACTGTCGTCCTCTTCCGGTAGGTCAACCGGAGGTCTCGACTTGTCAAAAGAAGCCACCATGTTATCCAGCTGTTTGAGCCACTGGGCTTCATCTTGGTCACGCCACATTTGAGTTTCACGGTTCCAAATCCCACTCGGCACTAGAAATTATAATTCTGTGAGTAAGTTGACAAAAGGGGAAGTTGCCGGTTTACGCATTTCTTACGGGCGTTTTTCATCAATTCGGTTGTCGTCGGCCCCTCAAACCGCAGATTGCAAGTGAGAAAGAGAACCAGGTGCTCAGCGCGTCCATCGACAACGGCCGGGGTCGATACCAGCTCACCCGCGGCGTCGGATATGACCAAGAGATGGAGCGGCCAAGCCAGGGGAAACCTATCGTCTGTCCAGTCTTCATTGAAGCCTGTTGAGACGTGGAGCTGGCGGACATTGTTGAAGTGGTGGCCCAGTTCGTCCCATTCTTGGTCGGTCGGGGCATCTTCTATGATGTATAGGGCGGTCGTGTCTGGGTTGATCTTTGCAATCATGGACCGAAAATCGGCAATGTCCCTTGAAGACGCGGGTTTCCCAGATTCGAAGCCCCTGACCTTGCTCATATCGATAATAGGGACAGCAGGCAGCAGGAGGGGGGTGAAGCCTATTGCGGCGGCGAGCCATAGCCTATTGCGGCGGCGAGCCATAGCCTATTGCGGCGGCGAGCCATAGCCTGCCATCATGGGCCATTGGCGTTGATTTCACCGTCACAGTAGTGGAGTGGAGATTGGCCTTGAGAAGGATATGAAAGCGGCGAAGATTTGAACGCGGAATGGCCGAGGCTGAGGGCCTGGGAATCAGGCAGCTTGCCGGCGCGCGACACGAAAGCCGGCGGGAGAGGGAGAGGGAGAGGCCTGACATTTTGAAAGGGTTTCTGGCTGTCCGAGTCACCACATGTCTGAAAGTGGTTTATGTTTGTTGTATGACCGGTGTTGGTGTTGTAACTGAACCCAGTCACGCCGCGACAAAGTTGGTTGGCAAAAGTCCGTCCTCAAAAAAAGACAAGAAAAATAAATATGCCAGTCACCAACCGAACCCCTGTAATCCGTAGACAGGTACGCACCAACAGCAACCCAACCAACAACCAGAGACTACTTATCATCACGTGACTTCACGCGAATATTCTCGCGTCGCGCATTTCCGAAATGTGCCCAGCTTGCGTGTATTTGTCCCCAAGAAAGACTCGCAACTTCTATAAAAGAGTTATGCTACCTGTGCCCACTTATTTCAAGTTGCAGCCAGGCCACTGCCTTTTCCTTCCTTCCTCACACATAACACATCTCAAGGTAGCAATACAAACTATTGCTCCCACATCGTTTCACACACCCTTCCAAATTATAAGTCCTCGCGTTCCAGCGGGCACCACAGCTACACCCACTACGAGCCTTCGTAGCCCCTTACGCGCGTGATACCTTCTTTCTTTTTGGGGTGCGCGCGCAGGCTTCGTTTAGAGGCACTTGAAGCTGGGACCTGACTTCTCCTTCCTTTAATTACAAGAAAGGTAAACCATTGTATAAATACCCGAACTTTTATTTGAGATAAACGAAAGAGAAAGAAGAGACAATTAATAAGGGTGGTTGGGTATTTACACTTCAGCATGAAGTAATTAATCGCCATAACCATTAGGTCATTAGGACCGATCAAAAACCTGTGGAAACAAACAAATAATATGCATCAAAGACTGGCGGCGGGACAAAACGGTACCAAGGAAAGCCCGTAACGAGCAGCCTGTACGTGACAGCGGCGACCAAATTCCCGTAGTGCAGAATAGTCACCACCCAAGCCAACAGCCGTATGTTCCTGTTCCGCGCGTTCTTCTTGCTGCTCGTCCTTCTTGCTGCTCGTCCTTCTTGCTGCTCATCCTTCTTGCTGCTCGTCCTGTTTGCGCCGCTCGGGACCCAGTTTGCGTCTGTTGTTGTTGTTGTTGTTGTTGTTGTTGTTGTTGCTGCCGCCGCCCCCAGGCCCAGGGACTTTAGCAACTGCTGCCGCAGGCGTGCGAGCATGGTGCTGACGCACGCGTACGCGACGGTCGTGTTGTTGAACTGCACCTTGATGGGTGGGTACCGTGCTGCGCCGGCTGGTGAGCAGGGTCACGCTGCCGGCGCACCAGCGCGCCTGCTGGGCAAAGTAGGACGGCGTCGTGCTCGGGCAGATGCCGCAGGCCAGGACGAGGGGCACATAGACGACGCGCCACCCACGATGGGCCATTTGCACGCCCGTGTACAGGTCCTCGGACGCCTCGACTTCGGCGGCGCCGCCAATCTCAGCGAGCGCGGATCAGCGGTACACGGCGTTGCTCCCGCAGCAGACCGCAGCGCCGTACGCCCCGCGCATCGTCTGCGCGTAGAGGGCGGCGACGCAGTCTTCGGCCCCGTCGTCGAGCACGTAGACGCGCAGCTTGCCGGCCGGGTACTCGAGTCGTTGGATGTGGGCCCACGTGTTTTCGAGCACTTCCGTCTCCTCCTTGCACACGGGGAGAAAGACGTCCGCGGTGGGTGCCGTCCAGTCGTCGGTCAGGGGGTGGCCCGCCAGCGCTGTGTTGTGGGCGTCCAAGGAAAAGGCCTGGGCGAAGCTTGTGATGGCGAAGCTGGGCAAGAGAATAGCCAGCATGAGTCCGGCGTAGATGCCCCACCAGTAAAATCCAGGGCCCGACCTGGCAAAGAGGACCATGGCGGCGCAGACGGCGAGCCCGGATACCGGGTCCGACACGATGAGGACGCCTCGGTTCAGCGAGATGTATGAGTATTTCTCGTCGTCCCTGGGTGCTGACGGCAGGACAGTTGGCACGACTGATATGACGTAGGATAGCTTCACCCGAAGCACTAGACTATTCTCGGAAACCAGCTTGGGGCGTTGCAGGCGTTGTCGGGCTTGTTGGTGGTTTCAAGGTCAGGGGATTGCTGCTCGATGTCCTCTTGATCCAATGCCGCCTTGGACTTCAAGTTGCTGCTGCTGCTTAGCTTCTCGGGATCTGGAGAGTGAGGACTCCTGTGGACTGGGATCTGCTCGACAATTAGACAACATCATCAAGCGTGGACATGGAAATATAGTAGCCCCTATTCTACAGTGTCATCAACCCCCATATCGGCATGGTCTGGGATTCCGAATCCTCCGAGGAGTGAAGACCGTCGGCATGATTTGCATGGTGTTCTTATATGCCTATAGAACTCAACGATAAGGACGAGTGCGCATTCCCGTCTGGGATGTCAAATGGCTATTAGGCAAGTTGATTAGTAGTCAATAATCATGCCGGAATGGCCACATCGAATTTCCTGCATCACTCACATTGAACATGGTCGACGGTGAGCGCGGCATGGCTTCATGAAAAGATTTATGATTCGAATATCTTGAGAGTGCCACGGATACCTAGCCAACTTTTGTGTTCTCTCGGAGAATACGGGGGTTTGCTTGGGCAGTCCGCGATCTGCACGGAGGAAAGAGGAGCCACACGAAAACAAACATTGAACCCGAGAGAGACCCCGCGCCGAGACACACATGTGAACGGAGATTGCGAGTTGTGTTACAAGCCCAAGCAAGCAGAACTCTGCATGTCCTTGTCGCTCAATCGGGCTGTCAAGCATTGTGATAGACGCTCGCATGATTCAAAACAAAGACACAGATAATCATCGACGTCTCTGTGCCAATACCAGGAACTGTGACCGAAATTAGTATTATCCTCGAGCCTGGAAAGACTCATAAGCTACTGAATCCTATTTCTTTTTCGTGAGCTCTTCATAATGCACTGTTGGAAGTCTATCACGGTGAAAACAAAACGTAACAAGTATGGTTTCAAAGAAATTGCACTCCTCACCCGTCTGTCGATGGTTCTCAAATCTCTCTTACATGCCTATCTGTTCTTGGTATTTAAAACTTTGGGTGAAATTCTCCTTTCCCTCAGCAAAAAGAAATCACCTCCAGACCTGACGAGTTGGCATGCAGTTTGTCCTTCAAGTCTTGCAAGTCGATATCAAGGGGAATATGCAGCGGGAGGTCCTTTTGCATGTCGAGTCCAGTTTTCTGTAGAGCGAAAAAGGATGTCCCAATAAAGATAGATTGCGTGCCTTGCGACCGCACAATGATGGGAGCCGAGCACCCACAGATGACATAGATCCGGTCACCTTGCCTCATGCCGTCGATTCCAATGCCAAATCTCCTCTCAAGGCCCGAGGTGGAGCTGTCGGCCATTTTTGGTGGCGGCATGAATGAGAACGGCGGACGTCCTTGATGTATTGATCGCCGGTACTCGATCTCCTCGCCGTGGGTTTCTCGTAAATCTCTCACTCTTTTATCTGCAAGACGCATGGGCCGTGTGGTTTGAAGGAACCGTTTGATCGCATCGGAACGCTCCCCGTCCGGCCAAACAACCACCCGAGAATACCCCTTGGACTCGACCCCAGACTCTGCAACTTCAAGCTGTGATCTGCTGCGAATGAAATGATCTAGAATCTCTCGAGCTCTCCGCCCGGCAGAATCGTCATTACCAGTGAAATTATATGTTGGGTTAAAAGTTTGAGATACCCGCTCGCATGTCCCGATCCATAAGCCGAGAACTTGTAGGACTTTCCCTTCATCTGTCAATTGGAAGAACGCTGTGGGTACCTCGGAATGCGCACATGTCTTAGTTCCGTCGTCGTTGAATGGGGGCTCCCATAACCCGACGCGCTTATCCGCACCATAGTTCGGAACCCAGGACGGTAATGGTGGACTTCCCAGTTCAACTTCCGACGGACGACCGAACATTTCCATGCGGCTGAGTATCTCCAGACTCCCAGTGGTTCTGAAAAAGCCCTCGGTCAACTCGGTAAAGACCTGTGTGGCCATTTTCGTGTAGCAAACGGTAATATACGGTCTAAAGGTTGGTATCAGGCAGTTGTGGAACCCATAAATTATGTCGCGTGGGTCAGAACACCCTTTCCAGCAACATATATCCAGCCAAGTGGCGAGGTCGAGGTAGTTCCCCTCTGTAGCAGAGCCCGGCTGAAAGTCCAATAACGATAGGCTTCCGCTGACATACAATGCTTGGAGGTAGATCTGTGGGCCCATGGTAGCGTAACTGACGCTGCTAGCAGGGCCCCAACTTTCTTTAACCCAGCCAATATATGCCTGGAGTGAGCGGAACGAAATTCTATGCACACCGTACAGAAACAGGACGGCATTTGAGTACGGGATTTCCTGAACAACTCATACCCTATTCCAGTATGGCAGTTGTTCCAGGGGGAACGTGGCTTGAATTATTTGGCGCAAGTTCTCTCCGGCGAGTAACTGGGACGGAACAAAGCCGTCGGCTAATTGCCCGAAGAATATAGCTGAGCGTAACGACTCCTTCACTAGGCTATGCTAACGTCTTCTCCGCGCGTGAATAGATAAACGGCATGGCCTGGACTTGGGAACTGCGCTCCGCGAGATCCAACTGGTTGATGGCGAGGGCATCGATCCAAAGCAAGCGGTCCTCGGTTGGCAGTCGGAGTCGATTCAAGGCGACATGCAGATTCTCCGTCACGTAAAAAATGTGGCCGTTGAGGTGAATAGGTTGGAGGTTCTCCAGTGATCCCCAGACATGAGACAGAGCCTCGTATGCCGGCGCAACAGTCCGAGGGGTGGGGATGAGGGTGCAGGATATCTGGCCCTCTGCGGCGGGATGAAGCCTGACGATCCGAATGTGGTCCTCGGAGATGGGGGCGTATATGCTCCTCGAGGCTTCGACATTCCGGCCATCAACCCTTGTCATGTCGGGGAATGCTGAAAGGCCTGACAAGGCCGATGGTTCGTGGCCGTTCACGTTTGGGCAGATGATCTGTTCCTTGGCGCAAGCCCAGTAAAATAAGGTTCAAAAGAACCAATTATGCTGATTGTGGATGTTTGACGTGACGGAGCGGTTGAACCTAAGATGTCAAGAAAGTGGTCAGCAGGATGGTTGTCTTCAGCCGCACACCATATTGGTTGGTTGTTGGAATCGGCTACACATAAACGCCAGCTCTGATCCTGCCTGTCTAGGGGGTTGGTTTTGGGACCCATCGATGCGAGCGATGGGTTGGATCGCAAGAGGGCTGAGTCGTGCCCCCTCCACTCAGCACTGAGTTGCCTGTAAAACACAACCAAGGGTGCCCCAAACAACGGAAACATCAAGTTCAGGTCCAATTCATGTCTCGAAAGACTGGGGAAAGGCCTTCAAATGTCCCAAGGCAGGCTGGGTCATAGTAATTGAAGGGTGAAGGTTGCCAAGGCTTTGCTTTGTTCGACATGGGTCCAAACCTTCGGACAGTCTCCCAATCATCAGGAACCAAAGATTCCTCAGAAGTCTCAATCGCCGTCTGCCAAGTCGGCAGAAGGAAGACATCTCAAGAGTTGCACGCATTTGAGGTGGGTCGTAGCTCCGAGCCGCAAAGATGGCTGCCGCGGGTCTGAGGCTGAGTGGAAAGGAACGACGTGACTGCAGCTGCTACAAGTTGTTGGGGAAAGTGCGTGAGATGGGATGATATGTTGCGCGGGAAAGCAGCAGCCCTCTTCCGTAACCGGCCAGCATACTGCTGCAGTCGGAAGGAGTGAGTTGGTTATGACAGGTATGAACCTGAGGCAGGAGTTAGAACCCCGCCAACCCGCCAAATAACATCAAGCTCTTGCCCTGGTTTCCAGTCACTAGCACTTACTGTACAGTGCCTAACCTGGGTATTAACTGGGAAGCAGCGCTGGCACTCATCCCACCAGGCAGAATCAATTACCCCTCACTTACCACCGACCAAGCACCCAACTCGCAATTGCAGCTTGAATTGCCACGCGGTGTGCAGGACTCTGTCCGTTCACTGCCTCAATGGCGACCTACCAACTCAACATCGAGGAACTGTTCAACGGTCTTACGAAAAAGGAGAAACTCTATGCTCACTACCTTTCGAAAGCTGCTTGGCATGGTTCTCGGATCGTGCTGAGGCAGACCTCGGCTGAAAGTGAAGCCATATTTGACTTTATCCTCGAGCTTCACAAAGGTTGCGAGGGGCATTGGTCTCGGCTCACGAATGTCATCCGTAAGGAGTCTGGAGACATCCAAACATATGCCCAGGGGGCAGACCAGCCTGGTCAAGACGGCATCCAGCGAGATTTCGAGGCCTTTATGAACTACACTGGCCAGTTTCTCGCGCACCTAGGCAACTATTATGTGAGTGCGGGGATGATATCAGACGCACGAGGCATAGCTAATGATTTACTAGGGCGGTGGAAATAGAAAGGTGGTGCCGCAGATTTCGGAACATGCCCTTCGGCGTTTGGCCAGGGCTGCCTCACCCAAGGCCGCAGACATGTTGGAGGGAATCATCGGCCCCCTTCTCACCATGCCGCCCCACGCGCTTGGCTTTCCCAGCCAAAACACACAAACAAGCTACTACCTGGGCGACCAAATCACCAAGGACGAGATTGCCGCGGTGGCTAAGGTGATGGAGAAGCATGGCATCGAGCCCGAGAACACGCGTGTCCGCAAAACGGTGGATGGGACGGCGCCCGTTTTCGAAGTCCTCCAAGCATCTGCCGAAGCATCGTCCGCGCCTGCCACTGAACTCGAAGCAGATGAAAAAGTGGGAAAAGTCCGTGTCAAAGTGGGAGATCACGCAGCCGAGCTGTCCAAGGTATGCGTTGCTCTCGAGGAGGCCGCAAAGTATGCCTCGAATGACAAGCAGGTCAAACTGCTACAAGAATACATCGGAACCTTCACCACTGGTAACATGCAAGCCTACCGCAGGTCTCAGGAGATCTGGGTGACGGATCCCTCGCCGAGAGTGGAAAACATCATGGGATTGGTGGAGCCGTACAGAGACCCCTACGGCGTGCGCGCCGAGTGGGAAGGTATCGTGTCCATCTCCGACGCTGAAGAGACGAACAAGTTGTCGTGGCTTGTCAATAATTCCACCAAGATCATTAGCCTGCTCCCCTGGGCAGTGGCAGGAGAAAATGACGACAAAGGGCCATTCGAGGCGAGCCTCTTCCAGGCCCCAGACTTCACCATCGTGCACGGTCAGTCCCCCCCCCC
Organism: Lasiosphaeriaceae sp. G1095; assembly: GCA_027569635.1. Classification (NCBI taxonomy): domain Eukaryota; kingdom Fungi; phylum Ascomycota; class Sordariomycetes; order Sordariales; family Lasiosphaeriaceae; species Lasiosphaeriaceae sp. G1095. The sequence goes on along the minus strand of JAPDFK010000003.1, from coordinate 49,475 downwards.
CCCCCCCCCCGACTTTTCCCAATAACCACGTCGGGTTTCTGGCGCTAATGGACTTTAATTAGCCCTTACTTGCTGCGCAAGCGTTGTTTGGGATGGGATCAATCTCCCCAATGTGAGCATGCATCTCTTCGTACTTGCGGGTCATTGGCGGTATTGTGGCGTTGACTCTTTATGCTTTAATTAGTACAGCAATATTCGTGAGACGTGTGGGCTGAAGAACATCCTGCTTTGGAATCGCATGGCCATCAGAGCTGAATCGAGCCCGCCATCTCGTCACGTTGACCCGTCAGAGGCCGAACCGCTCAAGCGCCATGGCCAAATTGTTAGCTTTGTCACCACGACGATCCACGAGCTCATCGGACATGGTAGCGGAAAGCTGCTGAGCGAGACAGCGCCTGGAGTAGGCAATTTCGCCATCAATAACCCCCCGGCCAATCCCCTAACTGGAAAAGCCATAGAGACGTGGTACAAGCCAGGACAAACCTGGACGGGTGTCTTTGGCAAGCTGGCAACCACGGTGGAAGAGTGCAGGGCGAACCTGATCTCCTACTATCTTGCAGACGAGAAGGACGTCCTTGATGTGTATGGCTTGAAGGACGAGGGTGCCATAGCTGATTGTGAGTATAACTGGGAACCTCTGCCCATTTGACTATCTGACATGGTTATAATATGCAGTCATCTACTATGTCTACTTGTCCATCGGGGTCCGGGGTATTGACGCTCTTGCATCATTCAACGCCGAAGACCAGTCATGGGGCGATCAGCACGCCAGAGTGAGTGTCTCTCCCCTGCAGCGAGTAATAGTCGTAATGGACAAGCAAATGGGCTAAGGATGAACACTCCAAATCAGGGCGCCTTTGCTATCTTTAGACACCTCCTAATTGACGGTGGTGGTGTCATCAAAGTCAACAACAATACTTCGTCGCCTCCCAGGGCCATCCATGTTCAGGTTGACCGTTCCAAGATTCTCTCGCATGGGAAGCCGTCATTGGGTCGACTGCTGCTGAAAATCCATGTGTACCGTTGCATCGCCGATATTGAGTCATGCAGAGCATTCTATGAACCGCTGACCACGGTGGACGGCAAATTCGAAGCCTGGAGACAAATTGCTGTGGCAGCGTGGTCGGAGAAGAGCTCATCGGTCGTGCAGTCGGAGCCGGGCTCGAAAATCGTGCAGCCAAATACTTTTTTGAAGGAGGATGGGGAGGTGGAGCTGAAGGTCTATGAGGCCAGCAACGAAGGGATTATCCAGTCGTTTATTGATAGGGAAGTTTGAAGGGCTCCGCCTCTCGGTCTTCAGATTACGTACAGCTGTCAATGATTGATATGGAAGATTTAGTTTTGGCTTGCGTAGTTTTCAGTTCAGTGAAGCCTAGTCTGAGGATTGAAAGTAGATTAGGCTAACAAAACGAGAGAGTGAAGAATGAACGCTGGGTGCGGCTCAATCTGGCCTTCGTGGATTGTGAGGCGCCAAACTGAATACTTATGGGCAACGTAGTAAAAAATGAGCTTGGTGGAAGTTGATCAGTAAGATTTGACATTTGTTGCCAATCTCAAGACATTGAAGATGGATTTACCCTTTTGGTCCCATGCAGTATCTGGTATGTGCACTTATTACGCATTTGACCAAGATCAACCACTGTCTGTTCTAACTACAGCAACAACGAACCCCTGTGTTGAGCATAAAACTTCTGTAGTTTCTTTGTGTAGCAATTTCTAATTTCTTCTCTTCAAACCTTCCTTCCCCAACAATGATGATGATATGCTGTGGATACATACTGTAAAGTCTCTCTTTGTCCAAACTTAATCTCTACTCCACCGAGACTCCAGAGGTCAACAGCATCCACCAAACATTCATAACCCAGACTCCGCTACATCACCGGCATCCAAACACGGGAAAGACTCCCGTTCATCCGGTATAGTGTAATGGTCAACATATCGCGTTTTCACCGCGAAGCTCGGAGTTCGATCCCCCGTACCGGAGTCCTATCTTTATTGCAACGAGGTCCTTCCTGTGTTGTTGTTGACTCTCCCCTTTGAGAGGGGTGGGACCGTCCTTTTTGATGCCCTCTCTCATCAGAGGATCATGGCTCTCCTTTTTTGCATTGCTAGATTTCATCATTCCTCTTATTGACTGTGATTGTTTTTATATGAGCAGTAGGCTCGCGACATTTTTTTGCAAGGTCCAACCAAAAATATTTACTAAGAAGTCATCATCATCGTCACCACTGCACCACACTACACAAATCTCCGTTTTATGTCCTTTCCCCAGGGAGGTTTAATTATTTATGCCTTGCCCAGGGACTGCTTCACAAAGTTGAGCAGCAGGGGCCCGACGCGCGAGGCAATGATGCGGTCGCCCCCAATGTTGGGGTGCACGCCGTCACGCAGGTCCGACGTCTTGAAACCCGTGTTGCAGTCGGCGAGGACGATGGGCGAGTCGGTCGAGTTGAGGCCCTTGGCCCACGCCGGGATGGCGGCGTTGAGCGCGGTGATGCCGGAGCTGGAGCCCGCGGACAGGGGGATGACCAGGTCGACCTGTAATAATTACAGGTATTAGTTCTCTCTTCCTGTTGTTAAAAATAAGGGGGCTTGGCTCACAATAATCTTGGTCTTGGGGTTCGACGCCCGAATAATGTTGACCATCTTGGTGTACGCGGCAATGATGTCGGCAGTGCTCTTGCCCTTGAACACGTCGTTGGTGCCGAGCATGAACATGACAATGTCGGCGGGCGTCTTTTGCAGCCACCCGGTGAGGTAGTTGTTGGCAATGTCGACGGCGAGCCAGCCCGAATGGCCCTCGTGGTGCTGGTCCCAGTTGGCCGTGGTGGGCTTGCAGTTCTGCGGGTTGCTGTTCTGCGAGCCCACGTACTGCACCTGGTCAGCGAGCTTGGCGTCGGCCAGCTGGTCCCAGACAAACGCGCGCCAACAGGTGATCTCGGTGATGCTGTCGCCAAGGGGCACTACAAAGTGTTGCGGTTTTGTTAGTCCAATACGAGTTGTTGAAGGGTAGTGCGGAAAGACTGACTGATTTTCAACTTTGGTGTTTGGCGCTCAGCAACCTGGACCGGTCCAGCTACAACCAGGCCAGCCAAGGCCATGGCCGAAACGAGAATGCTTGATGCATACATGGCTGCAAAGATGTCAACCTGCCGAGGGGGGGGGAGGGTGGGTATGTCGGGTGGTGGTGATAGCTTGGGAATGTCGGAAAGAATAATGTCGGAAAGGATCTAATGTGACCAAGGAGCTGCCAACCCACTTGTTCTTATCAGCGACTGGACCCCAAGGACGGCATCGTCACCATGCCCTGGCCAAAGGAGAATTTGTTGCAACCGGCGCCTCCATATTGCGGGTTTGAGAATCCGGGGATGTGCACTTTGCTAGTTTTGCTCGTAAGTAGGCCAGGGCTGTTATTATCCAGGCGGTGTATAATAATGCGCCCCATCAAATCCCATCGACATCCAATGCCAGGCACGCAAGCGACGATGGAGGCTGAATGCCCAGAAAGCGTTGTCACCTGGAATATAGTTTCATTTGCAGCAAGGACCTTGATCCGGATGGGAGGATGGGGGCCACCAGGGGGAGAAATGTGTGACACAAGCTAGATTCTCCTCGAATGTGTGTGGACATCGCTTGGCTGCCTTTTTGTGAGGTGTGTTTCGACTTTTTACACTTCTTCGGTGCTGATAAACATCCGTTGCTGATTAGGGAAAGGGCCCTATATATCCGGCGAGGGGAATATACAAGCATGTCGCCTACCCGAGAGCAGAATTAATGTGTGGTTAATTTATCCTGGGCCTCGGGAACGGGTTGACGGGGAATTTATTCGCCAAGAACCGTCAGAAGGACTTGTCTTGAATGGCGCGCGGAACCAAGTTGGAGAAAGAGTGCGGGGAACCCGAACAATCAAATCACAAAAAAAGGGGCTCCGCTCCCAACCAAAACAACCAAGCAGCCCCCCATCCCATCTGGAAACACGGCAACTTTTCACGGCATCACATGGAAGACAATTCTGTGCCTACCAGGTATCTTCAATCGCCTCAGAACCCAACAAAACCTCCCTTTCGGCCGACCGCGACCTTTAGAAGGACCTGGATTGTCATGAAAGCCAGGCCCTCATAGTACTTGGGTGACATGGAGTATGTTTTGTTGATCATGTTATTAACCGTACCAGTAACAAATGAGATTGATCACGAACACGAGGCAGCAAAGACGTTAATGTACTGGCCAATAAGAGAGATATATGTACGGCATCTTCAAAATACCCTACGTTTTCCAACTTTTCCAACATGCACTTATTAGTCCCGTTAGCTCCCTCTATTGTGCTTCGACGAAAGAATACTCTGCTGGTTCAAACTTCCCTTGGCGCTTGAAAAACGCTGCTTGGACGAAATGGCCACTATAAATGCTGGTCATCAGTATCATTTCAATCTGGAATGAAGAAGGGTAGCTGTACTAAATAATAACAGCCCTGTCGACTACCCCGAGCGTCTTCACTTGCGTAAAGAATGCGTCAAGTTATTCCTTAGCCCCCTTGGTAGTCGTAGTCTTCGAGGTAGACCAAGCATCTTGCCGTACACATAATGATACGTGGAGGTGCTTATTCAAGGCCACCGCCCTTTCTGCCTCACCCAGGCACTCTGCCATTTGAGCCTGGCGCGAGAAGATTGTGCGCCCGATGTGGTCTTTTCTCCTGGGCCCGGCTTCCAGCAGTGCTACTGCGGCAATGTTGACATTGCATGTCATCTCGAGGTCTCACACAGCGAAGACCTCTAGAAGATACCTACCCGTGTGTGAGGTAATATTATGTCAGTTTCCAATTCCAAGTCCGTCCGCCAATCAATCTCGAAGAGCCAAAACTTCCAACAAATGGTTCTTGCAAGCCCCCCCCCTCGCCTCGAACATCTGGGAGCTCGCAAGTTTTTCGGCTGGAACGCAATCGGATAGGACGGCCACGGCGTAATTGAATGCTTCCGGCGCGTGGCGGTATCTTCCACAGGCGTGAACGTCATGTTGAGATCCATGGCGCACCACTTCTTAGGTATGCAGTGCTTGGGTCGAGGGCCTCAGGGCTGGGCAGGCAATGGCAGGTAAAGTGGGAACTTGAATTGGCGAAAGGAGGGCAAGGTCTGGTGCGATCGGTGCAGTTTCAGTCATCAGTTTGTGGAAATCTGGCAACAAGACTTAAATTGAATTGTGAACAGCCAGGTACAAGATTTGAAACAGTGGGCGTGGGGGGGTCTTGTAACATAGGCACTGAACATGAGATGGAAAGAGGGGATGGGAATCCCTGGCTTTCATGGGTGGGCGGATTTGATCTGAAAGCTCTTGAGTATGAAGTGTTTCCACTCTAGTAGGTCGTTCCTAAGCTAAGACCGCAATTTCCCATCCAAATTGATGCGACAGACATCGGGCCCGCGTTGTAAGCCCCAACATACTGACCAAGGTATGCAATGCTGTCAACTAATATCGTGCATGTGTGTACTAGACCCAGGGCCTAGTGCCAGCTATAAAAAGGTCATTGTGAGCATTCAAATACTGCAAAATTTTGTACCAATTTTAAACTACAACCTTCCATTCCACATTAGCCAAATCTGCTGTATAATTATTAAGAGATTGGCAGTATTGGCAAACGTGACGTGGAATTCGAAGCTGACATGCTCGCCGCATCTTGCTTTAAGACTACCTGACCTAATAGATTTAGTATGAAGGCTTGGGCTAGCACTGTAGTCTTTACAGTATTTAACCACCCATATCGGCCTAGATTAATAGAAAGCCGGCTAGAGAAGATTGTGACAGCATTCAGTGCTTCTCGCTCTCCGTTATAAAAGAATACAACCGGCCAAATACCTAATTAACACGCATGGCACGTGCATACTTAACACTATACGGGCAAAGCCGTCTTTCTTCCTCAATGGAAACACTGACGATGAGTGCAACACTGATGATGAGTAGAATTGGAGAGTACTAGTAGGATTTCCAAACCGCTGGGAAACAAAGAGATGGCAACATACGATACAACGACAAATATGTAACACACTTTTCGGTAGCAATAGCATAAAAAGTAAAACATGGCGGGAAATGAGATACTATCGCCGAACCCCGGCCAGACAATAACAGCAATTTCAACCACAAAGCAAACAGAAAAAAAAGAAGAAAAAGAAAAAAGAGTCGCCACGCTTCGTCGCTAAAAAGCTTTTAGTTCACACCCTCGTCTCTTTCTTCTTTGTCTCCTCCCTCTCTTCCGACGGTACGATTCCATTCTCCGAGCTCTCCTTTTGCGGAGCCGCAACGCTGGACTCACGCTGTCTAAATGTGGTTGTGGGATGCCAAGACTTGCTCTTCCTCGCTGCACTGACTTCGTTGTAGAGCTCATCAACCTCTTCAAGTGTGAGGCCCTTTGTTTCGTAGATGAGGAAGTAAACGAAAGCGATGCAGATGAAGCAGCAGGCGAACCAGATGAAGAATATTTTGCTCTGGAGGTTGGCGTAGCCAGGGCCGTAGTTGACCAAGTAGGGCGTCGCGTATGCAATTGCCCAGTTGAGGAGCCACTTTACACTATTAGCCTAAGTCTTAGCAGAGGAAGAATATAAAAAAGAGGACACTCACATTTGTAGCCGTAGTCATCGACAGCCCTCTCGCACGATTCTTCAGCGGGAAAATCTCACCAGTAACCACCCACGCGAGCGGGCCCCAAGTGGCCGCGAAAAAGAAGATGTATATACAAACGAACGCGATCGAGGACTTCTGGGCTGCGACGTTGTAGACAAGAATGTTGCCCTCGCCGTCCTGGCCGGTCGTGGTAGTCCCCAGCACGGCAACCAGGAACTGGCTAACACACATGCCGATGGCGCCCCAGAGCAGCATCGGGCGGCGGCCCCACTTGTCAATGGCATAGAGACCTGGGATGGTGGAGACGACGTTGATGGACGAGGTAATCATGGTGATGATGAAGGGATTATCGATGCCCGAGTTTTTGAAGTACTGAGTCCCATAGTAAAAGATGAAGTTGATGCCTGTTTTGTGTGTTAGGGAGGGATGGTGTCTCTGAGTGAGACGGCAAACAGGGGTGGTGACAAACCAGTCAATTGTTGCAGAGCCTGCAGTCCCATGCCAGTGAGCTGCCTTTTCAACATGCGTCCTCGGAAGCAGTCGGCATAGCTGGCCTTGCCAAGGTGCATCTCAAAGTCATGGTTGGCTTTGATCTCGGCCAGCTCTTCGAGGATCACGGGGTGGTCCTTGGGTAGCCTGCGGAGCTTTCCAAGAGACACTGCGGCTCTATCCATCCGGCCGCTCTTGATGAGAAAGCGTGGGGTTTCTGGAAGCAAGAGCATGCCCACGATGAGGATAATGGCCCAAGCAAACTGGACGGCAATAGGAATGCGGTATGAGCCCGTGTCTTGGCGCGATTGGGTGGCATTGTCGAGGATGGCAGCGAGCAGCAGGCCAATAGTGATGGCGAACTGATAGGCTCCAACAATTGCTCCACGGATCCATTTTGGAGCCGTCTCGCTTTGATAAAGTGGGACTGCAACGTTGTCAGTGGTCGTGAATCAGCGGGCCGCCATCGATGGTGCAGGGTACCGGCCCGAATGGACCAGGTACTTACTCAGTGCCGAGATCAGGCCAACGCCGAACCCAGCGAAGAAGCGGCCGGTAAGGAAAAGCGGGAGGGAAGTGGCTGCCGTCTGGAGAATGACGCCGAGGTTGAACACCCAAGTAGAGACAATGAGACCCCAGCGGCGGCCCATATGATCACCAAGCAAGGGAGAAGCAAGGGCGCCGAAGAAGGTGCCAGCGGAAAGAATGGACACAATGGCAGACGACTGGGAGGGCGAGACATCCAGATGGCCCTTGGTATCCGTGTATCCTGTCGAAAACTGATTCCTCCAGTAGTCCATGGCTAAGATGCCGCTGATTGTCCCCGTGTCATAGCCGAACAGAACGCCTCCAAAGGCAACAAAGGCGCCAATGGCAATGGCCGGCCATGATGACCCAGCCTCATCTGGAGGCGTGATAACTGGTATCTTCCGAGCCACTGTCATGATGGAGATACTGGAGCAGGGCTAGAGATGTCGGGGATAGGAGATGGCAGAGATGTGTAGGAAGGAGGTCTAGGGTGCGACTTGAGAATCAAGATTCCGGGAACGAAGAAGGGAAGCTGCCTTATGAAGAAGGTTCGACGAGGGGGAGGAAAGGAGGAGAAGAGGCGGAGACTGTGGGGTTGAGCTGAGAAGATGCTGGCGGTGATCATGCCAGCAGCCCGACCTGAAAAGGGGAATGATGCTCGTGGCAATGACCTCAGGTCGAGGATGGCCTAGACTGCGGTAGCCAGTCCAGCGATCTGTCATAAGGGCCGAATGGCAGGGGGTAGCAACGACGAGTAACAACGGTATGGGCGTCTATTCTAGTGTTGATATCAAGGAACGAGAACAAAGCCATAACTGGGACACGATTCGGGAGTTGGAGAGAGACCACTCGTCAGGGGTTCAACATGTGGGAAGAACAAATCCCCCATCCCTCCCCAACAAGGCAAGGAATCTGGGCTTCCAGGTCGTATGAACACTGGTGCATATCTGGGGTATCACAGGGTTCTGTGGGAACCATGGTATTCCGATCCTCCACCGATCGCTCAGATATGCCATGGGATACGGTGTGGTCAAGAAGAGGCAGGCCAGGCAGGACTCGGAGAAAATTGAAACAGTCCAATGCCATACGTACAAACTGCAAGTTCCTGCCAAAAAGCAAACCCACGCATAAAATGCAGTTGAGGTCGATGAACCAAGGCAAGGGGGAGGGCAGGATAAGGAGCCTTCTTGTTGGTCCCGGGACTGGTGCTGTGTTATTGGCGAATAAATTCGGCCGTGGTGTCAACCCCAAATCCTGTCCTGCCTGCCGAGCGTGCAGGTTGATCAACCTTAAAAATGCCAGGAGGTCAATGATGTCTTCGTCATGATTCAGGATCCGTCAAGGTCATCTGCCGAGAAGTCAGGTTAGCGTTGCGACGTCAGCAGCGAACCAGCCAACTGCAAGGGACGGGATGTGTGCAGCAATGCCGCCGAGTTGTTTGATCGCAAGCAACTCTCTTTCTACTTTTCTGGAATGTCTCGATTTTTGTTCGGCAGCCCACGGGTCTGTCCACGCCATTGACGTCGGTTTGGACGGAGAAGGAGGGTCGGGCTGGCTTCTGAGTCGCCAAGCTGCAGCGCCATCCAATACAGCACCGACTTGGGCGCCGCTACCGGTCAGAGGAGTGGTCGGCGACGCCGTGCACATGGTCTTTCCCATCAAGCTGCATTCGGCCTAGTGCATGGCAAAAAATATTCGGTCCTAACGCCCGCCTCCGACATGACTCCGTTCCCCGACATTTCCAGCGGTCATTTCCCCGCAGGGTCTGACACTGGCCCTTGGAAGAACATTCACCAGTGCTGGGCCAGGGGGCTGGACAGGGGGCGGAAGAATGTTGAATTGAACTGAGTTGATGTTGCAAAGTCAAAGTCAATCATCCGCCTGAATTAAGCCCCCACTACGTTGCTTGTCTGCACACTGCTTTGCTCGCTCCTTCCCGCCAGGGGGGCCAGCCAAGTGGCACCTCAAATACTGCCCAACATATCAGTCAAACCGCGTGGTAAAACTCAATTCGAGCAAGTGTCGCCAAACATTCGGAAGTTGAAACTCTATGCATGGGAGGGTTGTATAAGTGCGTGGGGTCCACCATGGCTTCAGTTGCGACTTGCAAGGACCGCCTACAGCGCCTCTGGTCTTTGGATTCTCACGTTACAACTGCATCAATGAGTGACCATTATTCTAATCTCTAGACAGAGAAAAACAAATAAAACAAAAGTTTCGCCGTTTAGATAACAAAATACCCAAATACAAAACTATGTTAAATGAATACTAGTTCTAGGTTGTTGAAACTTGAGTAATTTGCGCTGAGTTTGCACACTACATGGAGACACGTGGAGGTTGATGATGCTGATGATATCGGTGTTTAAAGCATTACTTTTCAGATTAATTAGAAACCAAGTCGAAATAGAGCAAGCTCACAAGGCAGGAGGGCCTGCCCTATACCCTAGTCCTTTTCCAAAACATCCACAGCAGCAGCAATCCAAAAACCATCAACACCGTCCAGCACCTGCCCCTTCTTGTTCTGTCTTCCTTGCCAATGATCTCTTACGAACGTCCTAATACCTCCAACCGATTGTGTCTCTATTGTTTGCAACCACTCTGCAATTGCCCTCCGTTCACATCTTTCTGAAGGGGCATCTTGTCACCGATGTGCCACACGCGGCAAACCTGATGGTGGCGACAGGGAAAACAATGAGGAAACTCAACCACTCCAGCCTTTGAGCACGATATTTATCTTGGTGTCGACCCCACAGCAGCAGCTATTACCGAGGGCATGGGACTTTTGATTGCAATTTCCGCTGCTGGGGTATGGTTTGCGGGCCGAGTAGTACGTGGGCGACGGGACATCTTTGGCGTTGGAGGCAGTATCTGGATTCTCATGGGACCCATGGACAATTTGCCCAGGCTGCATGGCTTGCTTCCGTGGTTTCGCCAGGGTAGATACCGTTGTGGGCGATGGTGGAAATGGAACTCAGGGTGTTTCAAGGTGTTCTTTGGTTCTTTGGTTCTTTGGTTTGAAAAGGTTCACTAACCGTTCAGTGCTGTGAGAGAATGTAGCAGTCGTAGATGTCTGCCCCTTTGAGGGACAAAAAAAAAGGAAAGATTCTCCGGGGAGAGTTGTACTTAATGAATGATTCCAATATGAATAGTACGCTCGTACTGTCCCGGGTCAAGTTACCTACCAGCGTCTCTCATGCTCGAATATTGTCATGAACGCCCCAGAGAACATCCCAAACGAAGTGGGGCTATCGGTAACACAGCATATGTTTCTTTGGCTCTCGATGGTCAAAATATCCCGTCAAATGCGAGTTTTTGACTGGGGAGGGTGACACCATGTGTTGCGTGTCCAATCAGCCTCCGCAGCAGGGTCCTTCGCTGGTTCGCGGCCCGCTGAGCGCCCTCGTTTCTTGGACTCAGGGATGGCAACGTGCATGTCGGGGCCACTGGCTTCCCGCATTGGCATGCGCGCAGAGCGTCCCGACTCCGATATATTACTGATCATGCGGAGAGCTTGCTACTACGTAGTAGTGTGAATAGATAAGAGGAGCGACCACAGCGCGGAACACTGATGCTGCACTCGACATCAGAAAAGCGACTGGAGACTGAAGACTGTTATTCTGAAACTCGCATCGGGCCCCTTAATTACCACCAAAGCCCCGCATACCATTAGTTAGACTTGTGACACGATGGAGACGGAAACTCCGACGGCGGCCGTGACTACCATCGTTCTCATCACGGGAGCCAACCAGGGCATCGGATTCCAAGTCGCAAAGAAACTCGCGCAAGAGCAGCCGACGTACCGCATTCTGATGGGATGCCGTAACCTCGCACGCGGGGAAGAGGCCGCTGCTGTCTTACAGCAACTCGGCCTTACAACAGTCCGACCTCTTCTTATCGATGTAACAGATGACGACTCGATCCAGAGCGCCGTCGACTATGTCGGGTCGACCTACCAACGACTCGACGTCTTGATCAACAATGCTGGCATCGGAAACGACAGCATTCTCGGACCCGTCGTTCTGATTCCTGGTCAACAGCAACCACCTCCCCCCCTCCAACCTGGCGTCTCGCCACGCAAAGTCTACCAGGAGGCTTTCAACACCAACTTGTTTGGCGCAGCGCAGGTCACCGAGGCTTTTGTGCCGCTCCTCCAGAAATCAGCGGCCGCCCGGCTGGTCTTCAACTCTTCCTGGCTTGGCTCGCTCAACCAGCGCGCTGACGAGACGGACGAATACTACCACGTCTTGAATCCAGTGTACCGCACCAGCAAGGCAGCGCTGAACATGCTGAGCCTGCACTATACCGTCAAGTACAAGGAGGCCGGGTGGAAGGTGAACGCAGTCGATCCGGGACACTGCGCCACTGCTATCAACGAGTTCATGGGTCCCAACACCGCCGAGTCGGGCGCCGTTCGCATTGTGCAGATGGCGACCTTGGGCAGTGATGGCCCAACGGGGACATTCTCCAGCGCTGAGATGACGGTGCCTTGGTAAGGTGGGGGTTTTCAAGCATGTCGGGAGACTTTGAGGAGCGTGAATTGCGGATGGTGATTATGTTATGCTATTTCGTTGCCAGTAGTGATCGAGTGGGTTGAGTGAAATGACTACCTATGTACCTTAGAGGTGCGAAGGAAAGCGATTTGTTTTACAGAGAGAATGAGGTGTTGGAATGGAAGCGCTGATCTTTGGCAAGTCCAATCGGGTTTCGACTCGAAGCGGCCTGCGTACCTACCATCCGCATCAATGTTCCTAGCACTTTGAACCCGGCAGCAGCCATCTCGTTCCTTCCCGACAATCAGTCACAGAGTTTTATCTTCATTCACAGTGTTTGCTCTAATTCTGGCGCCGTTGACCCGTCAGCTGCCTTGCCAATCCAGTATCGAACCACGTGAGCGACTCTGTTGTGGTTTTCTCGTCCGCTCATGTTCCACGACTCTTATAGAGTCTATGTTACTATTCCATGACCATAGATCAAGAATACTGTGGCCTTTGAGGCTAACACCATGTTCCCTGTACCGCTGCTTGTTGGTGGGGAAAGGCTACCTACCTACAGAGTACAAAGGCTCTGTCCAGATGAAAGGACCTCAAGGCCCAGTGTTAAATTTTACAGGATATAATTACCACTAGCGCCAACGCATGCCAGCCAATGAGTACTTATGTAATGTGCCTGGCTGGGGCATCTGTATTGGCGAGCGGTCTGTGATTCGTCCCAAACTTCAGACCAAACGCAACGTACCTTGGCCGGTGAAGGCAGTAGCAAAAGGGCAGAGAAGTCAGTCACGACCTGTCAAGCTTCAATCTGATCAATCGTACGAATGTTACGCAAGGCAGTTGACTAATACAGCACACAGCAGGATCCACGCCTTCCCAGATATGCCATCTTCAACCGCTGGTTAAGCTTCTCCACCTTCAAACCTCGGAAAACCGCTCAAGTCGAGTATCGGCCACGATGTGGAGACCGTCAATCACCGGCGTGGCTGTTGCCTTCCTCGTCCTTTTAATCGCAGCATGGCTCCAAGCTTCCGCACCTTCAGCCGGCATCAGCTTGTCAATCCGCGACCTTTCAATTGAATCGCTGCAGGATCTAATGAGCAATGGGACTCTAACAGCTGAAAACCTTGTCAGAACTTATCTCGAGAGGATCCCTGAAGTCAACCCCTCCATCCACGCCGTCACCGAAATCAACGCCCACGCACCGCAAGATGCGAAATCTTTGGATCAGGAGCGAAAGGCGACCGGGCGAAGAAGGTCTGATCAATCCTGCTCCACCAAAACTTTCCCTGTCAGGCTGCTCACATTCCATTCCGTCGCGCAGCGTGTTGCACGGCATCCCAGTCCTCGTCAAGGACTCGATCAGCGTTCACGGCATGGAAAACACCGCAGGTTCATACTGCCTAGTGGGTGCGAAAACAAAGAACGAAGCGTCTGTCATTACCCGACTTCGTGCCGCCGTCGCCATCATCTTGGGTATTAAAGCGAACATGTCCCAGTGGGGGAATACTCGCTCCTCCTCCAAGACAGTGTCCAATGGTTGGAGTGCCGTGGGCGGACAGACCTATGGTGTGTATTATCACCACCAAGACCCGTGTGGCAGCAGCAGTGACTCGATTGTCGCGATGGCCTTGGGGCTGGCAGCTGGAACCGTTGGTGTCGAGATTGGTTGACTATGCCCGACTTCCTGAGCCTATATCCCTTATTGATACTAGACCACAATTAGATTTTCGGCAGCACCACCCGCCCCACAATGCGCAGCAACCTCGTTAGCATAAACACCACGGCCGGCCTCGTTGCTCGCGACAACGTCATCGTCACGAAACTTCAGGGCTCAGTGGGATCCATCACCAAGACTGTGAAGGACGCTGCCATAATGCTCACAAGTATGGCTGGGCGGAGCGCGGACGACCCAGTGAGCGCAAAAATTCCCTTTGACACCATCCCGACCTACGTGGAATCCTGCAAGTTTGATGGGCTGCGTGGCAGCCGCCTTGGTGTTCCGCGAAACTCTTTGCAAAACCCCTTCGCCGCAGACATGAACGTGACGTCTGTCATGGAGGCCTTTGAGCGTGCTCTCGGGGTAATGGCAGGCGCCGGCGCTACCATCATCAACAACGCAAACTTCCCGGCCTACGATGAAGTGAATGTCGAGGGAGCGCCCCAACTGGCGTTCGGGCCTTCAGAATACAAGTACGACATGGAGAGCTACTTTCAAAGCCTCGAGGTCAACCCCAAGAATCTCCGGGATTTTGAGGACCTTATATCCTGTACCAAGTCAATTCCTGGAGAAGGGTATCCCTCGCGAGACATCTCGTACTGGGACGTGGTCAAGGACGCGGACGACTTTTTGTCACCCAAGATCGTTGCCGCCAGGGAGAGAATGCGTTTTCTGGGTGGCGCTGGTGACATTGATGGGGCACTTAACGCTGCTGAAGCAGATACGCTGGTGTTCCCCTCTGTCTGCTCGTCGGATGTTCTGGGGCTGGTGGGATATCCGGTCATCTGCGTGCCACTGGGTTTCATGCCCGATGATACGCCCGTGAAGAGAAACCCGCAGGGCAACTTGGTGACGGAAGCCCCTGGCATTCTGTATGTACCCCCCCACCCCCTCCCCTTCATGAAGTAGATGTTCAGCCAGCTAATCACATACCTGCTCCCCAGATTCGGGGTCAGCTTTATCGGCCGAGCTTTCTCGGAGCAGAAGTTGACCGAGTTGGCATACTCGTTTGAGCAACACACACACATTGGAGCTCAACGAAAACCCGTGATTCTGCCGATGAAAGACATTTCTATCATGAATGTATGGTCTATATGAAAACTTAGAGGCGGTTTCTCTCTTCCTTGAAAGGCTTTTTGACTGGGTGGAGGCAGGAAAAGGGAAATGAAATCCTGGTTTCGCGATTAACCTAGTTAGTTAAACGCCCTTAGATGCTAGTTGAATGCCATTAATTAGAAGAGGTTACTATACCCGCCAAATTGTATAAGTTACTCCATAACCAGCCGCACTGGCTTTCAGGGGAGTCCCTGGCACGTCGCCGAGGTTCTTCTCTCTTTCCAGATCCACCCTAGTCCTCGTCGGGCTTGGGAAGCATATGAGCAGTGGTTTATTAGTCAGATAACAAGCAGTAAAGTTGATTCTTTTATGTGCTAGCTAGCTAATTAGATTTTGGGGGGGGGGGGGGGAGAGGAAAAGAAGACAAAAAAGCTCGCTGGCCAACTCGGGAGGTGGCCAGTTACGAAAAACCCCATGTGGAGGCTTTTGCGTCGCACCCGACGGGATCCGAACCCATATCCTCTTGCCCGCAGGAGTTTCTGGGTGGTGCTGGCCAACGCGCGTTGACCACTTGGCCATGCGCGGTCGACAGCGTCGGATCCCGTTGGTGGAAGAGCGAGGGGAAGGCGCGAGCTATAAACCGCGCGGTTGAGGAAGGTGCGCGCCCATAAACCACAAGTCGAGGAAGGCGCGCGGGCCACACAAAAACCACAGATCAGGAAGGCGTGGGATCTGCAGAAATTGGGGTGCTTCCAGCTGCTGCTCAGCGTGAGAGAAACACATTGATGACAAAGGCCCTCTAATTAGACAGGTAGGTACTTTATTTACCTATTTGACCAGATCGTGGTATCTACACTATTTCCTATATACTTTAAAGCAAGTCGATCACTCAGTAGTTGATGCCTTCTCTATTTACTCTGATACAGAGGCCTTGATCTCCTCCTTCTCAGGCACGACGACCAAACCCGCCTGCTGACGGCCATGCTTCCACTTCTTTGTTCCCGTCTTAAAGTTCTTCTCCTCCAAAAAGTCCAAGACAATCCCCTCCTGCACGAGGGGTGCCGCCATCCGCTTCAGCAACAACTTCTCCCCGTCAATCCGCGGCATGACATGCTTGTCGACGAGTTTGGCAACCACGCTGCTCCACGACGCGATGTGCAGGCCCTGTCCCGACATCTCCACCATCTTCTTGGCATTCTTCCGCCGCAGCTTCTCGTACGGCGCAAACACCTTTTCCCGCAGTGCGGCAGTCGAAGGATGTGCCGGGTTCTTGAGCAGCAGCAGCAGCAGATGAGGCATTGGCCGATGGTGTTGTCGCTGTGCATCTCGTAGAAGATGTCGAGCTCGATGCCGGGGATGATGTCGGCTACGCCGTAGAGCGCCATGTATGTCGATGTCATGGGCTTGGTCTTCTTGTTCTTCTTCTTCTTTCTTCCGGCCTGCTTATTCTGCGCAGCCATTAAGTCCTTGACAGCGCCGTACACGCCGTCCGCGCCAAGAACGATCGACCCGTCGTGTGGACTACCGTCTGCGCATAAAACCCTGACGCCCGAATCGTGGACCTCAATCGCTGTGACCTCCTTCTTGGTGTGAATTCGGGACTCTCCCTCGGGAAGGCGCTGCCGGAGAAAGTCGACCAGCGGCTAGCGCGGGGGATTGTACCACTCGTAACCAAATCTGGACCATTTGAGTTAGTGCCACGGGTACCAGAGACAACGTAGAACATCAAACTCACAGAACTTTCATCAGGGCAGGCAATGTGTTGCGGGAAAACTCGGTGCCATCTCGCGTCAGGTTTGATCTTGGACTGAACGGGCCGCCCAATCAACGCCACGTCCTTCAAGAGGCCAAGCTGATCAAGGACTCGAGAGGTCTGGGGCCAAATGATAGTCGTGGTTCCGCCAGGGTAGTCCAGATCGGCCCGCTTCTCGAGGAGTTCGTAATCAATGCCGGCTTGCGAGAGGCATTGCGCGGCTGTGAGTCCCGCCGGGCCTCCGCCCACGATGATGACCTTAAAGCCGGACATGGCTGACTTGAACGATGGAAAGGCGTACTATCCGAGACTTCCGGTACGAGCAGAGGCAAAGCCAGGGGAGCAATAGGCTGTATTGCTGCTACCTGATGTGTGCTATGCTGTGGTGGAAGGAGGAAAACGCGCAAAAGGCTAGCTGTGGTCTGTCTAGAAGATATTAGTGGCAGAGGTGGCCCGTGCCCACGCAACACAGAGAGTCACAGAGAGACTACCAAGTGTAGGCAAGCACGAGACATGAGACGGAAGTGCGAGAGGAAGGGAGGGACTCTCCGTCAGTACCGCCTCCGCTCAAAAGGGAAATACTAATCAGTACGGGGCAGGTATGCAAGGGAGAGCCCCAAGTGGTGGTAACACAGTGGAGGGAGGGTCACAGAATGCTGGGCAACGTATCGCGCGAAACATGGCTCTGGCAGCGTCTGGGTCAATCGACAGTCACCAAAACCGACACTGAACCCGATATGCAACCCCCCGCCTCTCAAATGATTCTCCCAGACTTCCAATGGACGTGGTATCGTTTTGCGCTCTGCATCCGGGGCAAATGGGGGGAGCAGTTCAACCATCGCGTGGTTTGTCATTGGCTGAGCCTGGCATAATGCAGCTCTGGGTCTGACTCAGCTCCAGAGATCTCTTGGTGTTGAGGATGCTTTCTCTTTTGGCGGATGGGGTGTTATCTGGCTCATCTCCGCGCATCTCTTGATATTATTTGGAAGACGTCCGTATTGGCCGAAGAAGAACCTGTCATTTCCCTCATCGCCACGGATCATCCGTGACGAATGGCTTGATGTAGCTGACGTTAATTTCAGGTCCAATGATCTATATTCACGTAATGTCTATCCATTCACCAGACGAGGAGAACAAGAAATCACAGCACGCCACCCCGATTACAGGCAACGCCTTTGGAGGCAATTCATTTCCATTGTCGTTCCAGCTAATCTGCTTCAGTTGACCATTTACAGGCCTATTTCTCAACTAATTACGCCTATTTACCACCTAGTCTAACTAGGCCTTCATGGCCCACCAAAACTCATAGATCGTACTCGGCGACGGGCCCAACGATCTTGACCTCGCCCTTGACGGCATCAGCGACGTCTTCGGCCAAGGTATCCCAGTGCGCTGCGCTGGGGTTGTGGAGCTCGACAACACGGAGCTCGGGGTGGTTCCTCAGAAAGGCCAGCGTCTCGTCCTTGGGGAAGCCGACGTTGGTCAGCCGCAGGACCTCGAGGTAAGGCCAGACAGTAGTAGTGTCCTCGCCACCGCCGCCGACGGCATGGGCCAAGTCGAAGGGCGACATGGTGCACCGCCGCGCGCTGGTCGAGGTGAAAGACAGGTCGAGGGTCTTGAGGTTGAGCATGGTGCGCAGGAACCCGACGAGCGGGGTGCCGAAGCTCGGGATCATCAGGTGTGCGCGGATGTCGGTGGCAGTGCGCACGTCGGCGGCGGGGATTAGCTGCAGCTGGAAGTGCTCGATGGATGCGAGCAGCGGGGCCAAAGGGGGCACAGGGGGCGTGTTGGGTCGGCGCTGGAAGGCGGCGGCGCTGAAGAAGTTGTAGTTGAGATTCAAGACGCTGAGGCTCTTGAGTTGCGTCTTGGTGTTCTTGGTCTCGGCGAGCATGCGGAGGAACAGGCGGAAGTGCTCGTGTCCCAGGTCGCGGGGGCAGCTGGTGGGGTAGTAGACGACGTCATTGTTGCCCGTGTACAGGCCGTTCTTGAGGTTGACGCCCGACCTGACGAGCTCGGGGAACTGCGAGGGTGCCTGGTCGCAGTGGATGGTGATGTGCTGAATGCGGACGAACTTGTCGAGAGCGTCGGCCAGGTCAGTCTCCCACGAGAGCCACTGGTCGGCCTCGCAATCGATGAAGCGGGTCAAGGCCTTGCGTGACGCGACCATGTTGGCAATGAGGGCAGCCGACGGGAGCTGGGTCATGTACATGTGCTCGGGGACGCCAATCTCGAGCAACTTGACACCCATGACGAGCATCTCAGGGGCAGACTGGGCTAGCGTGGTGATGCCGCCAAGTGCATTGTCGGTGAACATGGTGGTGAGGGTGGTCATCAGGTGGCGGTAGCCAATGCCTGCAAAGCGGCGGCAGACACGGCGAAAGTTGGCGATGTCCTTGCTGCCAGTGCTGACCTCGGCGCCCTGGGCGAGGCCGGCGCCATCGTCGCGCAGAAAGCCGCAGACGTGGTCGAGCACCTCGGTCGGAAGGTTCTTCATGGCGGTGGTAGTGAATGGGAAAAGGTTGGAGAGGAGGTAATTGAGTTCCATTGATGCGATGGACGAAGAGCAGATAGGGCCTGGGATGGTATGGTTTGGTACGAAGTGAAGTCTGGCTGCGAGTGTGAGTGCGAGTGCGAGGTGAAGGGGAAAAGCGATTTGGGTTGGGTGGCAGTTTGGTTGCGAGGAAGACGAGAATCTTTTTTAACCGTGTGCACACGGTTTGGATTTGGGAGCGAAATTCTTTTTGGTCATGGTGTGTACCAGCTAGGGTTACCTCTCTTCCAGTTGATGGACCAGGTTGGGATGAAAGTTGTTGGTTGGGGAAGCTGGCCGAGGTGTTTCTTCAGTCGAGACTCACCTCTAGCTCACCTGGTTGGGCAGTGAACCAAGCCTTTCATCCCATATATATAGAAAGACTACCTCTAAGAAAAACTCCCTGGCACTACCTCCTCTGTAGCCACCGTCACATAGCATTGCAAAACATCCTTAGGTCTCTCAGATATCCCAAGCCACGATTTCAGATCGCCTCCAAGCAATCCTCGCCGCTATCATCTAGAAAAGAGAACAAAGAGGCATCTCAAGCCGCCATGGTCTCATGACTGGCACGGCCCTCATTGCCACGGTTGCCCCCATCGCCAGTCGTGGAAGCAGCAAACGGTGGCAGCGGCGTTGGCGCCCTTCCAACACCCTGGCAGCTCCTCAGGGAGATGCAGCGCCTGAGACTTCGTTGTCAGTTGCCTGGAATCTAGCGGCTGTCACCTCATATCATGAAATCCCCTACGTTGTGGAGGCACTAGCTGTGTCTGTTTGGCAAATTCTGGAACGGCTTCAATTTATGAAATCAATATTAGTACTTGTCCGCCACACACTTGAACAGCACGGCAGCAACCTTTGGTTAACAGAGATCTGGCAATCGCAAAATTTTATTGGAACTCTTTCCAGATCTCAACATGATGGTCCCATCTTCTATCTATTATGGCCACAACCAAGTTGAAGGCCGAAATGGAGGTCGTCGGGGGAATATTTCGGAGCACACGGTAAATTGAGACGAGCAGCCATCCGCCTTGAAACGTTCAGATAACCCATACACCAGTCCCCTGAGGGTGTGGCGGTGATGAGCAAAGTACCTAGGTATGGACGATAGGGGGGAGGCATGTCTTTGGCAAAAGTCATCTAGGTACCAAGCGACAAGACACCACTTGCGGACCATGACCAAGTCTATGAGCACGATAAGCCATGATCTTCCAGAGACCAATTGAGAAGTGCGGCTTTGTTTCCCATCAAAGCACTCTATATTTGGAGATAACTGTCTTGTGTTCTTTGTTTAGTTAGTCTTATATGTTGTATATAGCTTTTCATTGTACCGAACAGGGAGTTAGTTATAAGAGACACAGGTCACGAGTCAAGAAAGAAAGGCCTGAGGTCCTGTGAGATATCCTCTGGAATTTACCAACTATGTACTTCAACTAGCCTTAAGCTAGTTTAAAGAGTACCAGGCTGAAATTCCAGGCAAGAGTTTTTTTTCATTTCTTTTTCGTTTTCTTTTTCACCGCGTGCCCGAGGTAGCAGTGCTCTGCTGTCGGCAATTAAAAAACTGCCAACAGCCCAAAGGTTTCCTGATTTCTTTCCCAGTCAGTCTCATCCCCTCCCATGACCAATAGACAAAACCATGTTAGGTTGCCCAGCACTTTCCCCCATCCTTGTCCATACGCCAACCCCTAAGCCGGAGCTGTTCAGGCCTTTCTCATCTCCTTGTCCCAGCGCTTCTTCCACAAGACTTGAAGCTTCTTGGGCTGACCCTTGAACCGCTCGTACTCCTCGGCTGTCAGCCAAACTTTGGCCGTGCGGTCGAACTCTTCGTCTGAGGAAGTATCGCAAACCCTGAAACCGGGCATCCGGTAGTACAGCTTGAAGCGCTTGCCCTTCTCAAAGTTCATCGTAGCCTTGTCCAGTACCATTGTGGCGTATTGCAGAACCTTGGCTCGCGCACCCTCGAATTGATCGTCCTTCAAGTTGAGAAATTTGGGCAGGCTTCCATACCAGTCGGAAATTTGGTAGTGCAGCTTCAGAGAAGCAATGTGGGAGATCCAGGTTTTGATCACGATGGTGTCTTCGCCAAGATCGCCGGTTGGTGTGCTGGGCCACTCCATGTTGTCGGACGGTGTCTTTGGCATAACGCAGTGGACTCGGTGTTTCTTGTACGCGTCCCAGGGCGCCATGAACTCGCGCCATCCGAACTGGGCGCCGGTGTGATCAAAGACAACCTGGGTGCCATCACACAGCGTGGCTCGAACCACACTGTGCACCTGGAACGAGTTGTACATGTGGCCGTTGTCGCTTATCATATTGACTATTTGCTCTGCGTTCTTCGGGATGAATTTGACTTGCTCCATCGACTGGATTCCGAGTGCCCACGACCGGCCTAGAAGATTTCAAAGGTCAGTACGACATACTTAGTGTCATAATAATTAGGATAAGGAGGAGGAATTGGGTGTTGAGCTCCTTACCTTTCAAGAACAGAGCAAAGAGTGATTGGGCCTCTGAAGTAGAGGCTTGACAATATCCAGACATGAGGGCCGTATTGGCAATGTCGTTGGAGGCAGCTAGCTGATGTGGGAACTTGGTAACGATATGCTTGCCCAGGTATGCCTCGCCTTCACTGGAGTCGTGAACCTCATAGTTGACCACACCGCCCGTCTCGTAAATGGCTGTCACCTCGCCGGCATAGGACACTGCGGCGAAGCGGTTGAAGATTTCCTGGAACAGGGACATGGCGCGGTGAAGACGCTTGAGGTTTTCGCAGAACGTCCTGTGCGTCTTCCAGTGCGAACTCTGACAGCCAGCGCTGCAGTATTTTGTGACGAATGTGTCGCGGTTGTCGGTCTGAATGTGGCACCCAAAGCAGACGAGCAGCTTGGTGGACTCGCCCTTTTTACCACATCCCGCACAAGACAAGTGGCTAGGTGTCTCTAAAAGGAACTGGTGAGATGTGGCAGAAGAATTCCAAGTGCCAGAGGTCGTCGGCCCCCGAGGTGCTCCAGACATGGACAGCTTGGATGGGTGTTCTTCGTCCTTTCGGCCTTGCGCGACCCAGCGACAGATGCGCAGATGCTGAGCCTTCATGCTCGTATCGCCATCTGCCACACCCTTTTCAATTGCCAGGCGGGCAAGCTGAGAGTAGATATAGACAGGAGGTGAGCCGATCATCCCGCGGAGAGCCTTTGTGATGTGCTTCAGAAGATACGTATGGTCGGGATCCCGAGACGGTCGCTTCCCCGATTCCATCAGAAACGTTTCGCAGGCCATATGGGCGTTCAGTAGACCCGATCCTGCATAATCTAAGTTTTCCTCCAACGGAAGGTGTTCGAATAAGAGGTCGGTGGGATCGAGAGTCTGAAACTCATTCTTCATTCCAGCAAGGAGCTCGGGAGGAATGGAAGCCATGATGGCCTCCAGTCTAGCCTTCGCTGTAGCGTCCATAACACCGGCAGAGGTGAAAGACGATATCGTGTGCGGTAATGATGCTTGGGTGAAGAATCAAGCCGAGGTGAGGGAGAAAGAAGGAAGCGAAGGAGGATGGAAAAAAAAAAAAAAGAGTCAACAAGGAAGGCACGGAGTTACCCAAAGTACCAAGTTAAAATTTCAAGACAGGAATTGGCAACTAGAGCGGGGCTCACTACATCAGATGAAAACTAGGCCAACAACAGTGGCTAAGAACACGCCAACAATTTGGCAGAGTCGCTCTCTTTCTTTTTGCCACATCCGGCACAAGTCGACTGATAAGGAGTCTCTAGGAGATACTAGTATTAGTAGGAGATGGTAGTAGAAAAACTTGAAGTTGTTGAGGAGTGTATCGGAACCGAAACCGGCTTGAATGAAGAGGTTTTAATTATCTTTGCAGCCTTGTGCAAACTAGTGATAGATTCTCAGGTGTTGGGCTTTGAGACTCGTGTCATCCTCTGCCACACCTTTCTGGGTTGCCAGCAGGGCGAGTTGAGAGGGGATATAGGTACTCGAATGGTGCGTATGCCAGCTCGAACTTGTCTCGGTTGATGTTCTCGACCAAGTAGTCCCAGTCCGGATCATCCGAGGGATGGAGCTTGGCTTCGCAAGCAAATCGCAACCCGGCATGCGTGATTTTTTTTGCGCAAGCCGCACAGTAATTCCGGCGCGGTGGTCTTCAGGCGAAGGGAGATATGGAAAGAAGTTATTGGTAGGGTCGCCACCCACGATTAAAAGCCTCACTTCGCTGAGGAGGGCCTCGAAGCTCGGGGCGTCTAGACCGAGACCGTCCATAGTGGCTGGAATCAAATGTACTAGACGGGATCGAGGCGCGCAGATCTTCCAAGTGGGAAAGTGGAACGAGACTCAACGGGGGCAAGATGAAGAAAGATAGCGACAAGACGGAGGAAGGAAGATAGGTAGGTAGATCGCAAGCGAAGGTTGTGGACGCTGAATTAGCAAGGCAAAAAGACACCTCAATGCACGAAGTAGGTATGGAATTATGTGCCAGGTAAAAAGAATTGCCCCACAGAAACAAACTATTATTAAACGTAGGTATTTTATGTGAAAGTAGGACTATTATCATCTGAACTGCCCAGCAAGGGCGTTGTTTATTCATGGCGGGCCCAAAGTTTTGGTTCTCTGCGAAGATCAAAGATCCAATAATTATCCCACTGGCCAACACAATGGCTTGGGCCAACAGTAACGGGGGACGACGTTTAGCGCACCCATTCTTTTTGACCCAAGTCTTCTTCGCAACTTGAAGTCAGTCCAATGCCAAATAAACCAACCCACCCCCACATCTCTCAAGCCTCTCTTATTGCCTGATTCCAGCGCACCCTCTACATGGTGTACATCTTGTCTGACTCATCCTTGTACTGTTCGTAGTCTTGGGCACTCAACCAAGCAGTTGGCCTTCGGGCGTCATGTACATACACCCTTAGGAGCCCGATGCTTAAGATGACCATGAGGGAAATTTCTACTTCCATCATTGCTTTACACAACAACCAAGCCCGCTTCCTGTAAAATTTGCCGTCGTTCTTGTCAAAGAGGTCTGTCTGGTGACAGCAGTCCAAGTTTACCTCTCAGACAGTTGTCACGATCATCTAAGAACTGGAAGAGCGGGTATTAATTAATTATGCCGTTGCGCCATCAAACACCTTGCAAGGCTCGGATCTCGTTCAAGTTGCTGATAGCACGTCCCCGCTCCACGAGAACAAAATTCGTTCGTCGAATCTTTGCTCTCTCCAATGCCTTGGGCGTAGAGAATGTACTTCTTGTGCATCGCCTTCAGGACGCGGTGCTTGGCGTAGAGGTCCCACGGGGCAATGAACTCGTTCCAGCCAAACTGCGTGCCTCTGGGGTCTAGTGCAATCTGCGTTCCCGAGCGCATGGTGACGCGGGCCACGGCCTGGAGAGCGAGGGTGTTGAAGTGTGTGTCGCCACCGACGGTGCGATGGGCGTTCTTCAGCACAAAGAAGATAATTGCTGCGGATTTGATGCGCGAGCCTAGGCGTAGTGTCACGAAACTAGCCGTGGACGTGTATAAACCACTTCTAATGTTGCTGACTTGTGTGATTTGATAACCTTTTGAAGGAAGGTGGAGGAGTGGTAAAGTGGTTCCATTCTAGCCCGCCGTCACACGTGGTTTGTTAGCATCTCCGACACATACACATGTAGGAAATACCTATTCTTGGCAAGTAACGAAGCACTAGTCACTTCTTTATATAAGGTACCGAGGGTCAAGAGAACAGGAGGGTGTGCCTTGGTAAACACCCATGGGCTTATTGCAGAAAGATACCTCCTTATAATATGATAAATGTCAATCAGGGTTTGAAACACCCTGTGAGCGTTTGAACGTTGCCTCTTAATCCGCAATCCGTCACGTAACCCTTTGAAAATGGGCGTTAGCGGAGGCAGTTTAGGACTCGCTCGTTTAAAGAACCATATTACTAGAACAACCAGTACCTTGGGCATCTATACGACCTTGGCCCCAACTAGCACCATGGGAATTAAGACGGGGCATTGAAAGGTATTGTAGAGGGCCGTGGAGTTATTTCTCAGCATGGTTGGAGACGACATGTGAGTTTCATGGTTCGCCGTCAACCTGGATCCCATCGGCGATGAAGCTGGTCTTATAACACATGCATGACTAACATAGTGCTGGCTCAACTAATGACTACTTTTATCTACTGGAGTCAGACTTGCACTAAGACGGGAACCAACTTAAGGGTTATGATCATGTGCCTAACCAGGCCGTTAGTTAGTTAATTACGCGGGGATGCAAGCTTGACATGGCCATCACCTCCGTGGAAATTCTTTCTCAGAGGACCGCAAGTGGCTAATTACAACCAAACTCAAATGGCTTTGAAAACAGCCCCAGTTCATCCCCCCCTGGGCACTTGGCTTTCCAAGGCATTGACTTGGTGGCCAGAGTCTAAACCGGTACCATTGACGACATGCTGATATAGTTGGCTTCGTTGTATTAATGCATAGAGAGAGAAACCCCAACTTTGTCACGTCGGACTGGGCAAGCAATTTGCCTCACAGCCAGTTGTCATATTTAGGTAAGGTACGAGTTCTCCACCTGCCAAGGCTGTTCCACACTGGCTTCACTGATGGTCGTGGTCGTGTAACATCGAAGTTTGGACGAGCATGACTGCGCCGCACTTACACCACCACATGCACCTGTCCCCATCTGTCTCCATCACCAAGCCAAGCCAAGCAAGCCAAGCAAGCCAAGCAAGCCAAGCAAGCCAAGCAAGCCAAGCAAGCCGGGACCGGGGCAATGGAACGAAATAAGCACCGAGTTTGAACAGACCGTAACACAATAGACTAAAAAGCATCATCAAGTTTGTTTGTGTTTATTGTTATTATTATTATCATTATCATCATATCCCTTTCTTATTATATCCTTATAACAAAAGTTGGGATCACTCCTTCGCCAGCGCCCAGGTCGAAAGCTTCCTGGTAATCCTGACGCAATGCACGTCGACCAGGCGATGAAACACGTCGCTGACCCAGAACAGCATAAACGTGTTGACGGCAGCGGCCCACACCCACCTCCACGCGTAGGCGTCCAACGCCGTGGCGCGTGCCGCCGTCGCCGCCTCGCCTGCCAATGCCGCCGCGCCCGTCTCGGCCGCCTGCCACGCCGCCCACGCCGGGTGCAGATACCGCAGGGCGAAAATGTGGTTGATGCTGCCGTGCCAGAGGTACAGCGAGTACGAAATGGTGCCGAGGTACTGCGCAAACTTGCTGGTGAACAAGCGCTGGAGAAACGGCTCGGTCTGGGGTGTCGGTGTGTCGTTGATGCTGGGGGAGAAAACAGATTGGTGGACGGGTTCTGGGCTATCGATGGGCGACAGCTCCGCCTGAGACAAAGGTAGAACTCCCTCTTCGGCGGCAAGAGATGCGTGGTGACAGCTGCAGGGACTGTGCCGCTGCCAGAACATAGTCAGGGGAGGCGAGTACATGACCGCCAGGATAAAGGTGATGGACCCGGTCGAGATCCAGAACTGCTGGATGCGTTCCTCGTTGTTCCAGTAAAACGCCGGAACGTGAGCTGACAGCCACCGGAACCCCGGCGACGATGGGCCATGGCTTTCCGGATACGACATGAGATGGATCGACAGCAGAAATACGCCGATCGTAAGTCCGTGCCGCAAGTGCGGGATGTTGGACAGTCGCCTGAGAAACGCCCTCACAATCCGCGGGGCCGGCATCGTGCCCGACAGGATGGGCAAAGCGGGGGGGAGCACAATCGAGAGCTCGGCCAGGAGCAAGCCCACGCAGAACAGCGTCTGGTCGTAGTCCCCCTTCACCATCTGCCAGTATCCTGCAATGACGACCCCAACCATGGCAATCCACCGCCTCGACCGCGCAAAGGCGAGCAAGAGAAGGAAAACCAGAAGCGAGCCCTTGAACTCGGTCGGGATTGTCCACAAATGGCCGTTGTAGTCGTTGCCCCAGAGGTTCTGGCGGCCCGAGACGTTGCGGAACGGGCTGATGGTCATCTCGGTGACCTTTAGCCAGTGCCAGAGCTGCTCCTGCCAGGTATTGCCGCGGGGTGGGACGTCGCCGCCGTCGATGTTGGGGATGAAGACGTTGTTGAAGCGGACCAGGACGGCTGTGATGGCCGTCGACACGATGATGGGGAGGTACAGGCGGAAGGGGCGGCGGAACAGCGACCCCGCGAGGTTGTCGAGCACCTTGTCACCTTGGCCGCGGTAGATGGACCCCAGCGTCTTGAGGGTCAAGACGTAGCCCGAGATGACGAAAAAGATGGTGACGCTCGTACGGCCCGAGTGCAACACTCTAATGACGGGCATCTGCCAGAAGAGAACGTCGTTGGCACTGGACCCGTACCCGTTGCGGAGGACCGGGAACCAGAGGTAGTTGAAGTGGAAGATGTAGACGACGAACGCAGCCACACCGCGGAGGCCGTCGAGGTACGCCGTGGGACTAAGCGGCTTGCTCTTGGGGGCGGGAGGGACTGTTTTCCCGTGCACGAGGCGACGGTACAGCATCGGGATGAAGAATGGCAAAAGAACAGACAGACAAGTCAAATAGGAAGACAAGGAGAGCAAGATCAGTCCCCATCGCGAGTTCAGGTCGGGTGCAAACGAAGATATCCGGTGCCAAGCCGGGTGGCTCCATGCCCGCTGTGCGTACGGCTTTTCGGTTTCGACCTCGTCGTCAGTGGAAGAGGCATCGTCATCGTGAGGGCGAGGACTCCCGATCAAGGAGTAGAGTTCGCCGAGGTGAGAATAGGACGAAAGAAAGGTAAAGAATGACATGGTTAAACCGACATAACGACTGAGAGAAACCCAAAGCCCGTCAACAATGGGCGGGACCAACAAGATCGGGTCTTAAAGAAGTTCAGGGGCGGTAGGATCGACTCCTCCTTCAGCTGCGCGCTGCCCCTGGTTCTTAGCGTCAATATTGGCAGCCATCAAGGATGGAGCCACATGTAACCCTATTTTCTGCCGAGCTGGCTCCCGACCATCTCCCCCCAGCAAGAATCCCTCCCGAGACACTAGAACCCGGTATTCTTCACTAGGATGGCATGTCATTTTCGACGCGTGCCGTGTGAGAGTCAGACGTTGTCTTGCGGATACGAAGAACAACGGCTCTCATGATACCGGGCGCAAGGATATCGTTAACTGAAATTCGCTGGTGAGGAGTGAAAGTGGGCCATAAACCCAACCCTACCACCTACCGTAGTAAGAATGGATTAAAGGTGGGCCACATCCAGAGGGGAAGCAGTATTTCCCTCTATAACGATTTGTATGGCGACTAAGCAAAATCGCTAACGATTATCGTAAATCCCAGTCTTATCGTTATCGCCATACAAATTTGGGCGGGAAACGAGATCTTATGTGACGTTCTCTGCAGGTTATCGTTGTGGCTCGCATCGTTATGTGTAGGTCTGACAGTACGAAGTATGAAGATAATATCGTGACATTGAAGCCAAAGTTCCAACGCATGCGCCAATCCTTTCCTGCGCCGTACAAAGCGTGCGGCGCGTGCGCAGGTCCATCACCCGGCAATCAGGAACCCTGTCACATCATTTGGTCCCCTTGGTCCCCCAGCTGATCTGATGGTGGCACAACCCACACCGCCGTTTTGCCGTCTCTTGGTGCGCTCGGGTTTCAAAACCCTTTGCGCCCGCCCATTGGCCAATTTTGGGGACTCTTCAGCCTCCCGTTGGCCTGAAAATACACACTAATCCGTGGACGTTTTTTAATAGGTAAATTCGGTTTACTCTAGAACGTTAGATTAGTGGCGCTGCACCACCATCACCTCGCATGTCACTACCCGCCGAATACACGCGCTGCCCATCAACTGGGTCGTGATGGACGCGGATGACTTGGCCGCGCCCGAACAGCGAGCGACTCATTCCCCTCACCACCTTGACTTCGTGGCCAATCGTCTCCAACGCCTGTGCCACCGCGGGGCTAATTCCGTCCTCCAAATACACCACATTGTCCACTTTCTTGCTTGCATCTGTCGACTTGCCAGGGAGGCTGACTCCGATACACACGCGCGGTGCATCCAGTGCCACCTGCGGGTTCATGCCAAAGATAAGCATGTTGAGCAGTACCTGGACGTGGCCTTGCGGCTGCATCGCTCCACCCATGACACCGAGAACAGTGTGCAGCCTTCCGTCACTGGCCTTGGTTACCAGGGCCGGGATGATGGTGTTATAGGGCCGTTTGCCTGGCGCATACACGTTGGGGTGGTTAGGGTCAAGGTGAAATCCAGCTCCTCGGTTTTGGAGAACGAAGCCAACGCCCGAGGGCACAATGCGGCTGCCAAACGTGTCGGCAACACTATTCACAAACGAACAGCCATTTCCCTCAGCGTCTGTGACCGCAAGGTAAACCGTGTCACTGGTTTTGTAGGCGGGAGAGCCTGGGCCCAATGCCGTTGCTGCCGTATCAGGGTGGAACAACTTGGCCCGTTCACCGAGATACTCTTCCGAGACCAGGGATTCCGTGTCGAACGCTGTGGCGTGGGGATCTGTGATGAACCAGCTACCGTCGGCAAAGGCTATCCTGAGGGCTTCGACGAGCGCGTGGAGGTATCTGGCCGAGCGTATGGGTTAGTATGCACGGTGGTCAACGGTTGGGGGAGAGGACGTACTCGGGTGAGTTGTGATCCTGCTGTTTGAACTTGAGGATCTTGCCTCCCTTTTCCAACGCCTGGATAATTCCGATCGCCATCTGGGCGACAATGCCTTGTCCATTTGGAGGATGCTCCCAAAGGTCAACGTCGCCTTCGCCGCTTGATTCTGTGAAGGCCTCAGGCCGGAAGCGAATCGAGGTGGGCTGTGTGACTTCGCTGCCCTGCCTTCCGTGGTTTCTGAGGTCTTCCAGTGTCAGATAACCGCCCAGACTCTTGACGACGTCGACGATTGCCTCGGCGACGGGGCCTTCATAGAAACCAGATCTGCCATGTTCCGCCAGTCGCCGAAAGGTGCCAGCTAGCAGCGGGTTTTTGTAACATTCCCCAGCGCGAGGCGCCCTGTGGCCCTGAGGCGCCGATGGGTCCTGCTTCAAGAGTTCGAGTCCATTTGGCTTGCTTCGGAGTTCCTGCTCTGTCGCCACCCACTTCGCGCGGTTCGTCAACGACATGAACACTTTATCCGGGACGTCGACGTTGTCGGACTCACGTAGTAACTTGCGATTTCACTAATTGGACATCCATTCTCGGCGAGCTCAATAGCAGGGGCGAGCACTTGCCCCAGCGACAACACACCCGAGCCAAACCGTTCGACGATGTCAGCCCACGCAGCGGCCGCGCCGGGGACAGTCACTGAGAGCGCCGAAGTCACTGGGATCGTTCCGAAGATACGGTCGACGATGTTGAGGTCTCGGCAAACAGCGTCAAGTGTTGCGTTCGCCGCTGAGCGCCCAGAGCCATTTAGGGCGCGGACTTTTTTGTCCTTGGCGTCGTAGAAAAGGGCAAAGGCGTCACCACCAATGCCCGTCATCGAAGGATCCACGAGGTTCAAAACCGCCGCGCATGCGACGGCGGCATCCTTCAACCGGTGTCAGTAGGCGAATCCTCATCGGAACAGTGGAAGGGGAGGGCTTGCCGCCGCATTGCCTCCCTCCCGAAGGATCCTCAGACCAGCCTCGTTGGCCAACGGCGATATTGTGTTCACAATCCCCTTGGTGCTGTGAACCACGCTCCGCCTGCTTGGAAAAAGGGCGAAATTGCCTTGGTCGGAGGGGTAGGAGCCAGACATGTCGGCTTTCAAGACGGAAGATGCAGATTGGTAAACTCAAAGACAAGATCAAGACCAAGTGTATTGGAACAAGCAGGAATTGCGGCTTGGAGCGTATGGTACGAGAGTTCACAGAAACTCAGGCGCTGGTGGGTGCCCGATGGTCGGGTGGTGTCCCCGTTCGCGTGACTTTGACGCAAGCGGTGATCTCAGGTCTCATTGGCTACATGGACCCAGTGTTCGGGTTCGGGCCGCAATATGGAACGGAGCCTGAGGATTTGACCATGTCGCGATTCGTCTTCGGGTAAGTCCTGCTCCCATAACATCTCAAAGCTCTGCACTGATGTCTGTTTGCCAGCGAAGGGCCTGCAGTTGACACATGGGTGGGCGGGGGTGGGGGGCAAGAGCGGGCTATTCAGCCCGTATCGTTTCATCCCGTTAGCGTTCGATAAATGTCTCGGATTTTTGTGGACGCAGTCGAATTGCTTTAGTCGGCAGACATTTGAATAGTCCCCACGCCGCCCCCTTCGCCGAGGGTTTCACCCAGCTGGACAAGAGTGTTTTCGTAAATGCGTGCCACATCCATCTGGAAGCCCTCATCGTCGTCGTCCCATGCGCCTCCTCTGAGGTGGCCAGGACCCTCTAGTCCGCTCTCGGTGTCTTCGGTCGTCATGAACATGGGCTCGTCGTCCGCGTCGTCGTCCTCTTCCTCTTGCTCGGGCTCCTTGCTCATGACATCCACAACGATGACACGCGTTTGCTCGACCATGCTTTTGCAGCGGACCATATCTGTTCGAGACATGCCGGCTCGAAGACCATTCTCGAATCCGGGAAGAGGTTCCCGGGTCTCGATATCCTGGCCGGATAGTAGGCTGGCGAAGCAGTGGTCGAGTTTGCGCAACAGGGAGAAGGTTGCTGTCGGGGATGGGGGAAAGGGTATCACCCAAGAGTTGAACTCGCCAGCGACGTTTAAGAGGTAGGGGATCTGGAGGCTGGCTAAAAGGTTGGTTAGAGAATGGCAACAATATTGGCGAATAGGAACGAGGGAGACTTACGAGTGCCCGACAGCCAGACAATGTCGATCAAGCCCTCGACATCCTTGCACAGCTCGGCCATGGACTTGTAGCCCTTGACCTCGTCAGTGCCAGGTTCCAACGGACCGCCAGACTTCTTGATGAATCGGCGGCTGATGTGCATCATCCTATCCGTCACAAAATGCCGGACCTTGTCTTCCTTGGCGGAGCCGGGGCGGAGAGCGTGGCCTCTGGGGTGGGGGAGGCCAGAGGTTGACCTCGTCGATGGAGCGCTGGGCGCTGGCGATGGCAGGGCAAGAAACCCTCCCGCACCAGCAGCAGCTGGGGACCCAATTGTATGGTTGTCAGCCATTCTCGTATTCGTCGATTTGTAAGTAGTCAAATTGTTGTTCAAAGACACATTGCATGACCGGGTGGATGGGGTTTGGATTGCGTAGGGTGAGCCGTGATTTAAACAATTCAAGGTCCAAAAAGGTGGCCAGCTCAAAGCATGGAAGCGGGCATGCTGCATGCTTCCAAGTTGCCAGCTAAGGTGGGGTGACCCCTGGTCATCGGATCCTCTTGCTCATTCATCAGCTCGTGCCTTGGCTTGCTTGGGCCCGCCACCGATTCAAAAAAGGTGTGTGCCACCCCTGTCCAGCAAGGCATCACGTGCCAGGTTGCAAAGCTCTGTTCTCGGAGCCAGTTTTTTTTTCCTTTAAAACCTGCAAACATTTCACCATCTTCTCCAACAAAACCGAAACACTCACGCAACAATGCCTGCTCCCCAGCGCGTTATCGTCGAGAGGCAGAGCGCCCCCGCGCGCAGCAGCAAGTCCAAGGGCTTCGTTGCGTCGACGTACGAGACGCTCACGTCGCCCGACAATGCTTCCGTCGTCCGCAGCGTTGCTCTATTTGGGGTCAGTAACTCAACTCAACTCAACCCAACCCATTCATCTCTCGATCTTTTGACCTCCTTGCTAATGCCCATCCAGGCCGCTGTGACCTTTCTCTCCAGCTCCTGGTCCGAGGTGCTCATGTCAGTGCCCTTCAACTCTCTGGCAACCCTTCCCAGACACCCGCGCTGACTCTTTCCGCACAGTGTATAAATAATATGCCGACCTTATTACCCCGTCTCACGAACGCTTGACGTCGAGTCTCGTGGCAGCGGAGACATGTACACAACTATTCCATGTATAATACCGACTCGATCGATGAGGTGGTTGCTTGGACGGATGGGATCCATCTAGCTTCCACCATGGACGGCGTTTGGCGACTGCAATCTCAATTTTAATACCCTATTCGACTGCGGTTCCTCTCCCCTTACCGAGAACAATGCGCAGTGGATGTGAAGTTTGGCTTGCCTTTTTTTTTTTTTTTTTTTTTGCGTTGGCAACAAGGAAAGGAGCGGGCTTGTCTGGGACAGCTTGAACTCGTTGGGCAGAATGCCCACTTCCCCTTTTCCCTTCCGCTTTACACCTGGCTGTTCACAAACTGCGATTGACCCTCTTCTTGGTCTCTCTCATTATATAAAGCGCAGGAAGAAGAAATCGCGTCCCATTACTCACCACGGCTTTCGTTGGCATTTGCTATGGAAGTTGAGGTCCATAATGAGGTTGACATCTCATGACAACTATGTCTTCCTTTGTGAACTTGTTTTATGGCTGGTATCCATATGGGGGGGGGGGGCCTATGGGTTCAATGCTTAATACCCATGGCTTAACCATGATGTCAGCCATGATCTCATCCCACTCCAAGGAGAATCCAACCTCCAAGGCAGCTAATTGCAGGCGAGTCTTTCGATCCCAGGAATTTCCAAAATAGCCTGCTTCATAATATAATTTATTACAGTCAGGCTTACTGCCCAGCCCATTGCCTTGTGCTTCTGTGCAGTTCTCGTCTCGTCTCGTCTCAAATCCATTTTACCTGCAATTTGCCGCCTCCAGGCCACTCTCGCTCCTTCCTTCGACCATCTATGATGGACTAACTGCACTCTCCCACCTTGGATAACTTGACCTTCAGCCAAACCATGTTGTTGTTGTTGGGGAACCTACCCGAAGCATCCTTTCCAACATCATCATTCGCCAGTCCTACCTCGACGCCTGTCGACCCCCTTTTACCTGAGACCTCCAACGATGGGGCCCAAGACCAGCATCATAGGGGCCTTGGCTTGCATCATATTGTTTATCGTCGCTCATGTCTCGGCACAGGACTGTGGGGTGCGAGACTCGCAGGCCTTCTGGGTGCTCGGCTGTGCGAAGCCCATTGTTGTCGAGCGAGCCGATCCCATCATGGAACCTGGCCGACCCTCTAACCACCTCCACTCTGTCATGGGAGGCGATGCGTTCGACTTCGCGATGGACTACGACAAGACGCAAAGGTCGACGTGCACCACTTGCGGCGTGACCAAGGACCTGTCCAATTATTGGGTCCCTACTATCTACTATCACGCAGACAACGGCGGTTTCATCAATGCCAAGCAGGTTGGAGGGATCAATGTCTATTACCAGTTCGCTCCGCTCCTCCTTTTCCTTTAATATGCCAACGGGAAAGCGCCTGCCCATTCTGACATTCATCCTCTCTTCAACATTGCAGGGAACGGATGGACTGGAAGGAATACTGCGCCAACATGACCCTGCAGCCCTTCCCCAAGGACTTCCGCATGATCGCCGGCACCTTCACCCTGCGCAAATACGACTACAGGAGCATCGAGCAGCGTGCCATCGATTTCATCTGCCTCCTGACCGACGGAGAGCCTAGCATTCCTCCGTTTCACGGGTTCCCCAACCGGACGTGTGGTGGTGGCCTGCAGATCCGGATCCGGTTTCCTTCGTGCTGGGACGGCGTCAACGTCGACTCGCCCGACCACAAGAGCCATGTGGCCTACCCAGACGGTATTGATAACGGGGAATGCCCACCCACGCATCCTGTGAGAATACCGGCGCTGCTGTACGAGATGACGTGGGATGTGATGGCGTTTGACGCCTTGCGCAAGCCTGGCGATCAGCCTTTTGTGCTGTCTCAGGGGTACGTGCTGGGCCAAGCTGCTATTAATCTAGCACCGGTGCTATAAAAAGAGGGTTCTCAAACACCCAACCTGTGCATCTTTGGAGAGAATATCTCTTCGTAAAGAACAGGGGATTCCGAAGCTGACTGACTGACTGGCTGACTGACTGCCTTGGGCATCATTCGCAGTGACCCCACCGGCTACGGCTACCACGCCGACTTTCTCAACGGATGGGACGTCGACTTGCTCGAACGCGCCATCCGCGACCCGTCGTGCGGCAACATCAGCGGCGGCAGGATCAAAGAGTGCAAACCGTTTCGCCCGTTCGTCAACACCGAAGTCGTGCAGGGCCTCTGCGAAAGCCTCCCGAGCAAGGTCGACGAGCAAATCTTTGGCGTTCTCTCCCATCTACCCGGGTGCAACCCTATCCAGTCGGACCCACGGGGTGCCGTTGTGTATGGGGGAGATTGCAAGTAATAACAGCAATACTTCGTTAACGAGCTATAACCGCCGCGTAGGAGAGGTAAAGAGTCTCGACGACAGACGGGCTTAGTGAGTCAGGAGCATGTCTCTGGTCGTCGCAGTACATATCACAAAGAACCTATTATTCCAACAGAGGAGCATTGTTCATGGTCCGTTGTCTTGCTCAACATGCTATTCGTTCTTTGTCGTTATGGGTATGTGCTCGAAACAACCCCCGTCACCAAATACCTTGACCTGTCAGCTTCGTGAACCGCTCTCCTTTGAGCTAGAACTAGAATGCCCGCTGTGTTCTCGCATACTAAATCTTTGGTGGTCATGGATGGACATATATAAAATTAGGTAGCAATCACAATTTTGCGCATTTCTGATAGACATAACCATACCCCCCTCTTTTCTTCCCAAAAAGAAAATACCAAAACAAACACAAAAAATGCCTCCTGGCAACTCTACCCACCTCATGACAAGGAACACCACACACAACAAAAAGAAAAAGAAAAAGAATACTGTTCTTATTCGTAACCCGACGCGCAGAGACTCCAAGTCCTCCTCCGACGTAGCCCCCGCCGCCCGCGCCGAGCCCAGCAGGAAAGGCCGCGGCTGCGCTGCTACCAACTGGCTGCTTTGGTTTGCTGGTGCACGCGGAGTAGGTGACTTTAGTGTGGAGAAACGAGGTCCTAGTAGGGGCTATTCCAAGGCGAAAGAGAAAAATAATTCCTCTCAAGTAACGAAGGATAATCGCGTTGCTAGAAGTGTTGCTGTGGTGAGCAACTTGGATGGCGGCAGAAACGACGACAGATATGGCTCTCGTAGACCTCAGGCTGCTGATGTCGTGTATGATGATGATGACTGCTCGAGCTCGGTTTACTCCCAGGATGATATCTCACGACCAGAAGGTGAGACACGGCGGCGTAGGAGTCCACTCCGAAGACGAAGTGTCTCGTGGGGAAGGCCGGCACGTAGGCTACGGCGTCTTTGACTGGGCAGGAAGGCAGCAGAAGAGATCCCCTTTGGCCGTGAGCTGAATGAACAATAAAGGGTTGAGGGTAAGTGAGTACTCAGGTCGGTATAATACCTTATTTCCTATTGACTCATATATAACTGTTTTTCCATTTCGAGTTAGCTAGGTGCACGTGTTTGTCATGACCCGGAGAGGGCTGAATTTGTATGCTAGCCTGATACTAGGTAATTGGAATAATAAGGAGATGTAACACATGGACATGTAACAATTGAATGATGCGATAGAGTGTGAATTGATATGCTTCAAGCTTGTAAACTGTAAATGCTAATGCTGTTATGCTAGTCTAGGATTACAGAAAAGAAGTATGTGTTCGTTAACCAGCCGTCCAGCCAGCGAGAGATAGGTAGCGACGGCTGACATCGTTCCGGACGCACGGCGCGAGGGACTCGAAGATTGCGTAGTAAATGAATATATCTTGTACTGTAAATAATGCGATGCGCTCCAGACCGAAAAAAGTCAAGTCTAGTTAGTAGTTGCAGATACCACCGACGTCATCGTCAATGGTCCAAGTTCCCGCCAAGCCAGCGACCTCGACCTCCTCAGTCGGCAGTCCGGCGTCTCCTTCTGTCTTTCCAGCGAAGAAATCGCCCTGGCCTTCGGTTCGCCCCTGTCGGTTCATGAACCGGCGTGTCCACTCATCCACAGCAGGTTCACCTGTCTCGTCACGCGCCTGTTTCAGGAAAGAGATCAAAGCCGTTCCACCGGTGCCCTTGAGATTGTTGTTCTTCTTGTCGTCGTGCTGTTGCTGCTGCTGCTTCGAAGCTGCCCGAGCATCATACGCAATGCCCTGGGGCTGGCGCGAAGCGGAGGCGAGATCGAGCTTGCGCCGTACAACCTCGGGACTGCGACTCCGGCTGCGGGCGCGGACTTCGCGGCTGGGCACAACGATGTACCGCGTCACGATGGCGATGTGCTTGTCCCGCAGGTTGCGGAGCATCGAGAGACAGGCATCGTAGGCAATGCAGAGCGGGCGGTTGCTGCGGTTCTCCTCGACAAAGTCACGGATGTTGGCCACAGCCTGCACGTCGCCGAGGAAACGGGCGTGGGGGCCGGGCATGTACCGGCGCATCTCGGTGAGGAAGTTGTGCCTGGGCGCCGGGGGGCGGCCCTCACGAGACTCCTTCTCATCAGCTCGGCCGCGCTTCTCACCAGTGGGCCGGTGCTCGATGCCGAGAACAATGTCGAAGAACTGGATCAGACTGCTCTGGGCATTGCTGCCGCCTGCGTACTGACGGTAAGTCTCGGTTCCCGAGCCATCCTCGTAAATAACACCGTTCGGGAGTCCAGCCTCGGCCATGTTCTTACTACCTGCCAAAAAGGGGCGAATGCGATTGTAGAAGATGGTGGGGTCACAACTCTCATGCATGCGCTGTAAGAGAGCCGTGAGATCGTCGACACGCTCAGCAAAGGTGCTCAGGCAGCGCGTGACAGTTGCGGCGTCGTTCTGGCGAGCGGCGGCAATGGCAGTCAGCATGAGCGGGATGATGGGGGCGCCGCGGGCCTCCATGGCAACAGAGACGAGGTAAAACCAAGACTCGTCGATGGCTCCCGTAAAAGTGTTTAGGGTGGCGAGGTTCTCGAGATTGTCGATTTCCTCGTCCATGAACAGCGGCTTGAAGTTCCAGAGACACAGGGATGCGTAGGTGGCGACAGGTGGCACCTCAAGGTGTTGCGACACCTTTAGCAGCGGAACCGCGATGGGCGGTGGCAGGCGGTCACTGGGACTATCACCACCCCAGATGTAGCCGTGGGCCATGAAGGACAGCAGCGAGTAGGCTCTGCGCCATTCTGCGTCATGTTCCAGACCGATGGTAGAGAGCACGGGGAGCCGGTCGACAACCCCTCTCAGGCGCTTGCTGAGGATGAGGGCCTGGAGATTGGCCACGATGGCCTCCCACTTGTTGTAGTAGGGGTCCGGGAGTCTCGTCAACGGCAAGACATCGGGGAGGAAGCCGTGGGTTGGAGAGATTCCATAGTCGGTTAGGACTGGGACAGGCGGAAGCATGACTCGGAAGCGAAGCGGACTCGCAGGCCGGGATTCTTGGGGGTCCAGGAGTAGAGTTACCGACTGCGGTTGATGATGGTGATTGATTGGTAGTGCCAAGATACCAAGAACAAGATGGTGCTTGCGTGTTATCTTGTCTCTTTCCAAGTTGTCAATTATTGGCTCAGACGGCGTTTTGTTTGTTGCAATGTGCGACAAGCAACTCTTTGGGATGAAGATGGAGGCAATGATGTTTGTGAGTCTCAAACAATAAAGTCCTGACGCAAGGAGTATACAGAATATGCTCTGTAATACCCCTCAGCCGTGCTAAAACTCTGCTGACTTGTGAGCATCAAGCTGAAGTTGAGGAGAAGGAAAGAACAAAAGTGGGAGAGCTAGTGGCTGGGGAGAATGCCATTATTATCCTTGGTAAATAAAAGTAGGTATGAGTCGGAGTCCTCCGGAAAGAGCGGGACGGGCAACTATGGGAGGAGGCGCGTGGGCTCTTTTAGTAATCGCGAAAACGGAGAAATATCGCCCCTCTCCAGTTTCCATTGTGCCAAGCCAAGGCGAGGGACAGGACTCATGCGACCGCTGCCCTGACTGGTATCTAGAAATAAAAATTTGGGTTTGACTTTGGGCTGGGTGGGGACCCGTCTGAGGGAAAATATTACAGCCAGGCTCCAGGCTGTTCGTTACAAAGAGTCGCATGTTGGCCCGTCATGGCGTGTCGCGGGGCCTGGCATGACCCTCTCTGGGCCCTCTGGAACCTTTCTTTTCGCTGGACCTTCCGTGCCTCTCCGACCCCTCTCCCACTCATGTTATCAATCAATCACATGGAAGCCGCTCGTGGGGACTCGGTAGTTCTTCATTCGAGTTGTGTTTGTCTGCAAGTCGACAGTTTTGTCGACATTTTCGCGGGTGGCTGGTGCAGGGAACGACCAAGCAAAGGGACCCTAGAGTTGGATCATCCCGCTCACAGCGCGTTCGCTTGCGTGGGTTGGCAAAGGTTGGTCATAGGAGGACAGAGCACGCGATGCTGCCATTACGTGCTGCAATCGCAACGGCCGCGCATTTGATCGGATCAATGAGAAGACAGAACGAAACAATCTGGAGGGGGCCCGAGAGAAAAAAAGATGGGGTTGCGGCCAAATGGACGCCAGATCCACCAAACAACAGCAATTGGGCTAGCATCATTCGGCAATAACAGCCCAGCTGAGAGATCTTTTTTTTCTCTTTCTCCAACGATCCAGGGCAGGGCACTGCCGGTACCGCAGCAGAACTGTCAGAAACTTCACTTTGAGCAGGTGCCAGGAGTGGATCACCTTGGACTGCTACTAGCTTTGGTTCTGGCCCCACGATTAGCCGAGTCTCCACACCCTGGCGTGGATTGATCCATTCGAGCTTTGAAGCTCAGAAGACTGCCCTGTTGGAACCTTGAATTTCAGTCAAGCAGCCTCATCCCGCCAAGCCTCAAGACCCACTACTAATCGCCAGGGCACCCCAAGCTTGGCAACCTCCTTCTGACGGCATCCAACGATTGACGACATTCCCCAATCCCGAAGCTAGGCACACGACCAGATCAACTATGCCGCGACGATAGCACCCGATGTGCCGCTGCCCCGATTCAACATGGTTGTCCAGCAGCATGTCCTGAATTGGCTGTACAGCGTCCTGACCAGCGTACGTGGCCCGCAACAGTCTCAACGCTCAACACCCTGAAGAGGAGGAGCTGGAGCTGCCCCTCCCATCGCGAAGCTCAGCTCAGCTAACCTCGTCCTGATCCACCCGCAGGAGTACCACGACGTCAACCGCACCTACACTGATGTAGCCCAGGCGCTGTCGCAGTATCCGTCGCTGTCCCCCCGAACCGATGTCCACAGTGCGCACCTCCCTCAACCTCTCTTCCTTCTCCTTGCCTATCTGTCTGCCGTGACAGTGACTGACCCCAGTCACCATAGCGTTTCCCAATGGCGCATCGGCGCTGCTCCTCCACCTATCGGGAACAATACCAGTCCTCTTTCGCGGCACCACGTACCGCTTCCCCATCTCGCTATGGGTCCCGCACGCATATCCCCGCGAAGCGCCGCTGGTCTACGTGACGCCGACCGACACCATGGTGGTGCGGCCAGGACAGCATGTCGATCCCCAGGGCCAGGTCTACCACCCATACCTCGTTGGATGGTCTACATTTTGGGATGTGGGTGTTTGCTCCGTGCCCAGCATCTCTTGAATAAAAGCTTATCCGTGCCGCAGAAGTCTACCATTCTAGATTTCTTGGCGATTTTACGAGACGTGTTCGCGAAAGAGCCGCCCGTTGTAGCCCGTCAGCCGGGCCACCCGCCTCCACCCCAACAACAAACCTCCACGCCGCCCCCTGTTCCTCCACTTCCGCCAGACCTGGCCCCGAAACCAGCGACCGAGTCCCGGTTGTCAACCCACCAAGACGCCGCGAAACCACCCCCTCCGCCGCCGAAACCCGGCCAGCGCGTTGAGTTCCACCAGCAGCACCAGCAGCAACAACAACAGCAGCACCAGCACCAGCACCAGCAACCGTCCCCGCCGGCCCCCCAGTCCGCCGGCCCCCCACTGCCCCCACACCCGCCGAGTCTTAGCCGGCCGTCTACTCAATATGGCTATGAGGCATCAAGGATACCGCGGGAACAGCATGCAAGAGCAGGACCTACACGGTACGAGACAGGACAGGACCAACATGTTCGAGCTGGGCCCTCACGCTATGAGACAGCACCTCCCCTGCCACCGCAGGAGGCTCAACCGCAACCACAACCAAGACAGTCTTTTCCCATGGCGGCGCAACATACTCATCCGCAGGGTCCTCCGTACCAAGGGTCTCCCCCTCAGGCCGGATTCCGATCTGGCGGGCCTACACCTCAGTTCCAGCCGAACGACCCACGGCAGCGCATGCCATCGTTCTCCCAACCTCAACCGTATGGCACTCCTCCGCCTCCCTGGCAACAGCTGCCGCCTGCAGTTCAGCCGCAACCCAAGCCGCAGCCTCCAGCCCCGCCGCCTCCCGATCTCATGGACGAGGACCTCACCTTGACGATCCCCTCGCCCTCTTCCGCGCCTCCGCCACCTATCCCGCCCAACCCCGAGAAAGATGCGCTCCTGCACCAGCTCGCGC
This sequence comes from Lasiosphaeriaceae sp. G1095, assembly GCA_027569635.1. NCBI lineage: Eukaryota > Fungi > Ascomycota > Sordariomycetes > Sordariales > Lasiosphaeriaceae > Lasiosphaeriaceae sp. G1095. The sequence goes on along the minus strand of JAPDFK010000003.1, from coordinate 7,943 downwards.
AAACACTACACACGATGCGCCAACGTGCGCGCGCCCAGAACGAGACCTCGCTCATGGGCCTCCAAGCCCAGCGCAACGCCATGATAGTAGCCGCCAACACGCTGCAGAACGAGTCCGCGCAGCTAAGCCAGCTTTCATCCCTGCTGGGTGCCAACACGGCCATCCTGCAGGACAGCTTGCGCAAAGCGGACAAAGTGATCGAAAGTTCGGCGCAGCACCCGGAGCCCAATATCGACGAGCTGCTAGTGGCCCCTACTGTCGTGGGTAACCAGCTGTACGAGCTAGTCGCAGAAGAGCGCGCGCTCGCCGACGCGATCTTCGTGCTGGGTCGCGCCGTCGAGCGCGGGCGCATTGCGCCGGGCACCTTTGCGCGCACGACGCGCAGCCTGGCAAGAGAGTGGTATCTCAAGAAGGCATTGGTGCGCAAGATCGGCCATGGCATGGGGTTGGCGTCGTAACACACAAGTGTGCACCGCACGATATAAAGGCGTTATTACGGTGTCTAAGAGGATGATGCATGGAGCTATACGAGTAGCCAGAGACAGGGATATCTCCATGAAACAATCGTCCAAGCGAGTTCAAATACAAAGTGGGGGCGAAGATAAGACAGTAATTCGGGGCTGTATTTAAGCAATAAACGATCGAAAGAAGACATGATGGATGATTCACTGTCGTCTCTAGTCCATAAAATGTCTTTTGTTTTCTACCTCCCGCCGTTATTTAACCGCCCCTTCTTTTTCTTTAACATGCCCTCCTTGTCCTGAAAGATAGACTGACAGACTGGCGGACAATTGCAGGCCAGCGGCTATACTAACCACTAGTCTAGTGACGTATCTAAATACAGTCCAACAAGCCATTCTTGTCTACCAAAAGTGGGGTTTCCTTTGCTTGTCTTCATAACAGTTAACCCTCGGGGGGGATGACTTGTGTTATGCTGCTGTCTACGCCCCAAGGGAAAAAAAGGAATATCGAGTGTGCTTATGTGAAAGGGGGGAAATCTACATTATTACCAATACGAATCCAAACAACAAAACAGGCAAGAATAACCCCAGCGGAAAAGAAGGAAACTTGATACACAAAGAAGGGATGTGATGTACAATACAACACTTCCCCAGATAATTATTCGACAACACCCACCTCATCACCCACCAAACAGAATTAGAGCTTCCCATGAGCAAAACCTCCTCCAGTACCACCACCCACCCTCTCCCTTCCAAACGTTTCAAACTTTGTCAAATTCAGCACCCTCGCCGGGCGGGGATGCTGCAGTCGACAATTAGGCGTCGCTACCAAGACATCCTAGTCCTCGTGATGTGGCGCCACCGGCACGGGACTCTTTCGTCCAGCACCGCTGCCGCCGCTGATGCTGTGTCTCGACCAGCTCGGCCGCCGCTCCTTCAGTCTCCGTCCAATCCCAAAGGCCGCGGCTGCCGCTCGCTTGCCCCAGCTAAGACTGGATCGTCTGGCATCATTCGCCGCCCCGCCCTGTCCGTCGTGGTGAGTGAGAACCGGGTGCGCCCCGCCCGACTTGAGGGTATCATGTCCCACCATCTTCCCGAACGAGCTGGGATATCTCGATTTTCTTCTCGGCGGTGCTGGACTCTTGACTCTCTCGTGGGTGGTGCTGGATGAGTTGCGGCTCTGCGTCACAGCGAAGTGGAGGTGGGGCTCGCCACTAAGAGAACCGCCGTGGAGCTCCCAGTTGGGCTTGGTGTCGAGGGCACCGCAGCTCTTGCGGGCGGGGAGTATGCGACCAGATTTGGTTCTGTCCAGATGATAAAGCGTTGGCATTGTCTCTGCCGTCTTGTCAACCAGCTCGGCGGACGATGAAGCACTGGTCTGTGGGATCGCCGCTGTTGCAGATGATGATGATGATGACGACGACGACGGCTGCCCCGCACTGCTGTTGCTAGTTGTGACCTTCCACACCGTGCCCTTGACAAAAAAAGTAGAATCGCGCCGAGGAACGAGAGAACAGCGATCCAGCCCAGACTTGACCTTGGTGTCGACCAAACTGCTGCGCTTTGTTGCCAGACCACTGCTCTTGCCGCTCGACTTACCGCTATTGTTGTTTGACGTCTTTGCCTTGACTTTCGTGTTGTCAGCGCGACTCTCTCGTTCGCCACTGAGAGGCAGGGCCCTCAGCAACCTAGACCCTCGTTTCCCGTCCCAGACCCGAAGCTTTTTGTCGATTGCATCCAGCGGATTGCTCCTCGTTGCCAGTTTTGAGTCGTGCGACTTGGATCTGACAACTGTGGGTAAGCTCGCCACACTTGGAGAGGATCGGCTCAAATGCTTAAAAAGAGTAATCCTGTCCTTCAAGGGCGAGTCTCTCCGCCTCTTTTGCAGCCTGTTTCGCAGGGGGCGCGTTTGGTTCTCGACGGGGCCGTTTTGAAAGCCGGGCCTTTCGGACGACAGGGTATTGCGTCGGGGGTTGCCAGCTCTGGCAGACACACTGAACGAACCGCCCGAAGAAGGGCTACTGCGTGATACCCTATGGGTCGTAACCGCTACCGTTGTTGAAACCATGATAGGCAAACTGGGGCCAGTCTTTGCTGGAGCTGTGTCTCGTCTCTTGTCAAAGTTTGGAAAGAAGAGACTCGAAGACGGCCAGCGGTTAGAGGCATGGCGTTTGTCGGCCCCGGCAATGCTCTGACGTGAAACCGAGCACCCCATACCATCCGTGTCTTGTTGTAAATACTTGGCTGTGTTTTCGATTCCCTTCCCTGTCGTCAAAGTCGGCTCGATTGTGGAAATCCTGACCGAGAGTGTTCGTGACAAAAGTAAAGGGTGGACTGGACTCGAGTGAAGCACTGACGACTTTCTCGACGTTTTTGTCGGAGTCTCAACATCTTGTTTGACTGAGGTTTTCTGTGCCCCATCTGCGTTCGAGGGCAACTCACCATTTGTATTGAGCCCGACAGACTTTTGATCCGAGCTTCGTGTGTGCAGTTTCGAATATCGACTAATGGGGAGAGTCTTGCGCTGCGCGACAGACCGAGTCGGAGTGGCTGTTATCTCGACTCCTTCACAGCTTCTACTTTTCTGCTGATACCGGGGGTAGCTCTGGGTAACAGCTGTGATGTGTGCCGAAGATTTTTTGGCGGAAGGAGTAACAATGTTCTTCGACCCTCCTTGCCGCGGGGTATCAGAAACCAGAGAAGTAGTAGATGTGTTGTTTCCGGGGGCAGACTTTGAGTTGGCTAGTTGACTTGTTTTTGTTTGGTCTGGGGTGCGACCGAATCGCGACTTTAGATCATACTGAGACGCCCTCTCGAATGCCATTCTTAGATCCGCCACGCTGTTCCTCTTGAGCTGGAATGCACATTCTTCAATGGCAAGTGGGATGTGTGTTTCGGTCGGATGGGATTCACTTCGCTCCCTCGTGTTCTTTGGGACATCTGAGCCCCCCACCATGCGTCGATCCTTAAGAGTTGCATGCCCTGGGTTGTGCGCTAGGCCGTCTAACATCCCTTCGTTCCACAAAGCCGAGAGCCTGGCGGATGGAACAGTCATGCGGGTGACGACCGGTTCCGTAAACGGACGATATTCTGTCTCGGTCAGAACACAATGGCATCACTTCGTCACGGAAATGAAGGTCTGAAAAACGTATTTCCACTCACGACTGGATTGCTCAAAAATCTTTCTTCTCTCCGCGACAATCATTGGATCCCAGCCAGTCCTATCCTCGGCCTTGACTGTGCTCAGTCTCTCCGGGGCCTCGTGAGCGGGGACCTGCTGATTCCCAACCTGACTGACACCCAATTGCGGCTTCTGAGAGGACACCTAATCCTCGGTATAGCCTTTTTTGACCGAATGACCGGTCTTGCCGGCGCCCGTGTCCATCTCTCTATGCTGCTTCAGCGGCGAGTGTACCATCTTGTTGCGTGTCTTGAAGGACGAGGACGACTTCAGAGTTCTCGGCGAGACTTGGCTTAATTGGTCGGTGCTGGAACTACTGCAGTCGGAGGTTGGAATGGCAATCCGAGGCAGCTTTCGAAATGGGGAGCCTTCAGAAAAGAGGGGCCTGGGATTCGCTTTGGGCTGTACCACGCGCTTCCCAGCGTGCTGCATTGTCGGAGTCGACTCTGGCGACGTCTTGGGAGTCGGTGTGGTGGGCCGCTTTCTCGGTGAGGTTGGGAGTCCGAAGTCTCTGGTGTCGACATTGCTCATTGCGTCGAGAACCTCGTATTTGGACACGAGACTGGCGAGGGCCGGTACGGGAGGGCGAGCGGGGGGTGACAGCTCGAGAAAGCGGTTCCCGCGGTAAGAATCTTTAGGCTGGGCTCGCTGGAGTTGGGGTCGAGCCGGCGATCGGGGTGTCGGGCTGCGTGCTTCCTTGCTGGAGCCATTCTTGGATGGTGATTGTCGAGAGTTATCGATTCTATGTTCGGTTCCAGATTGGCTTTTGCGCGTCAGACGCAGAGGGGCGGGCTTGAGCTGCGAGTCGGAAAAGTCACGGCCGGGACTGGGTTTTTGCTGGGTGAGCTCGATCGGACTGAAAGCGAGAGGAGTAGGCGTCCCAGACGCCATAGGGCTCATTAAGGAATTTTGCAAGTATACAGAAGGGGAGCTGAGGAGAATCAGGCTCGGCCAAGAATAAAGCGCCAAGTAGCCAAAGACAGAGGAGTTGGATCACATGGGCAAAAGCTGGGGATAGGAGCGCGAATGAAGTTTGGTCACTGGTGCGCGGTGGCCGATCTTAGGTGGCTGGGAGAGTTGCAGACCCAAGCCAAAATCTTCAAAGGTGCAGTGCTTTCATCCCAGTCGAGGAAAGAACACTGGTCGGGTTGGGTCCCACTCATCAGGTCATCACATCCCACCCATCGCTTGCGACTGGGCAGGTGCAGACCTCGCTGGAATGTTGGAAAGCACTGAAGGAGCAATCCAATGACACCAGAAACCAAGTACTTGTGTCTTCAGTCATCAAATGTTTGGGGCCATCATTTTTGTGTTTGCCCAAATTGGAAGAATTAAGTACAGATATTACGAAACCACTGCAGACTGGTGCTTCTTCCTGATCACAACCTAGAAGGAAGAGAGATATTTGAGGTCAAAGAGGAGAAAAACTGTGGATATGATACATGACAAGTGTGAAATGAAAGAGAAAAAAGATAAGGAGAGCATTATCGCCAACACGTGGCACTACTAATTTGAGACCAGGACTTGGCCTTTCATCGCCGAAAAAAAAAGAAGAAAAAAGGAAAGAAGGATGACTCCCAACACACGGACCGCCCCGCAACAAATATCCAGGACTTGAACCTCTTCCTTCGCCTTTTGATACGTAATTAGCCCCGTGGACCAACTCACGAGACTACCACAGTCAACCCATACTAAGAGTCGACTCCTCCAGTCTCCGGGACAAACTCCTCGCTGCTGCGCTCAAAGGTGTGGTTGACATGCACACCACCGCCACCGATGAATGCTGCTGTTGGTCGTGCCGCATGTGGCCAGGAGCGGCCGCTTGCTGTTCCGCGTCACATCTGTGTTTGCGCCGCCGCCACCACCGCTGCTATTGTTGTTGCTGATGTTGTTGGACGGGCCGCCGCTACCGCCAGACTCAGCTTGGGGTGTCTTGAACCAGCTCGGGTTCGCCAGCCGTTGCGCCACCAGCGTGCCCAGTGGGAGGAGGACGATGACCGATGTTTGGGTCAAGGATGCGGATTGGAAGCGGGTGCCAAAGTCGAAGAACTCGAGGACCGCGAAGAGCACTGTCGAAGAGAGCACAAGGGTTAGCAAAGCCATATGAGTGTTATAAGTGTGACCAAATTGGGGGGGGGGGGGGGGGGGGTTGGTTGGAACTGAACAACATACCCGGAACCAACATCAAAATGCCGTTGGTAATGACAAGCACATCCATAGCCTTGAGGCCCTGGAGGGACGGGAGGAAAGCGCGGTTGGTCCACATGTGGATGACAAGGCGAAGATTGAAGAGGAAGCAGAACCAGCAGATCGACGCCGTGATGAGGCCAAGGTACGCCTTGCGGACCCACAACAGGTTGGGGTCAGGAAGCTTGGAGAGGATGATGTAGCGGACTTGGATGATGGTGTTGGTAAAGCTGAAGGCGACGGCGGTAACGACGAAAACGACCGAGAGAGCGGTTGTGGCATACTTTTGTACCGACGGCCACAGTTGGAGCATCGACCACGCCTGTACAATCAGGGCCAGCTCGATGAGGATGGTGATAGGGATGTTGAAGATGGTCGCCGCCACCCCAACGTTGAAGTCGGTCTTGTCCACGTATTCCACGTCGGCCGACACGACTGTGTAGAAGCGGAGAAACGAAGACGAGAGGTTCGTGCACAGCATCACCATGCGGATCAGGTTGAGGATGAGGGCCAGCACGCTGATGATTGCAGGTGCTCTCTTGAATCGACTCTTGGGTGTCATGGCCAGCACGACTGCCAGCATGATGAACGAGGCACCGAGTTGACTACCATAGTTGGCTGCTGCAGAAGTTGCTCCGCGGTAGACCGTGTCCACTTCGGCAAGCGCAAAGTTGATGGGTGTCAGCCCATCTGGTGCGAAGATAAAGGCAGGTTGCGTCAGTGGGTCAAAGCCACTCGAGCTTACGCCGGCAGGGTTTGATGCCATGGCGAAACTGGTTGCTGGAGGCCGAAGTGTGCTTCTACAACGTATAAAAGATTATGGGTTGATAAGCCGGATGGAGGCAGGATCAGAAAGACAGGTTGGTCAAAGATCCGAGAAAACAAAGGCCTCACGGGCAAGAATGAAGTTTGACGATGTGTGTGAAAAAGGCGAGTGCGAAGACGAGTTCGTGGCGGCAAGATTTATTAAATAAGAAGCAGGAAGTCGATGGCTTCTTAAGCTTCGAAGAAGACTGCCCCTTGGTAGGGATAATACTTGATTCAGTAAAACATGATAAATAGGTATGGGGCATACGATTGTAGCCGGCAGGGGCACAATCATTGTGAAGAAATTGCATTTTGGGTCTCCTCTCATCTTCTGTGTGTCCGGGTGAGCTTTGGACAAAGAATACTGACTCGTAGGCGGGAGAATAGGAGGCCAAAGGTGAGACAATGACATGAGCTGAGAATTGGATGCGTGGGTGGGTGCGCTGCCGGGTTTGTTTACTATTGTTCGCCCCCTGAGCCTTAGTATTGTTCTTCTGTGAAAGTGTGGCCAAAAGTACTCCGCAGAGACAGCCGCAGAGAAGGGACGAAGACAGCCGACTCTATCGAGTGACGAGTCGCTATCGGATGAAATGAGCTATGCTGGAGCAATGTGCCCAATAGGTTTCTCATTTCAACTCGAAACGCTACTGAGTGAGTTTTTCCTCGTGGACCCGAATGGGGCACTGGTCGCCAGTTTTCGAAAAGGGGATGACCGAAATGTGAGGAGAAGGCGAGCCAACTTGTCACAACCAGGTTGAACAGATTGGTTTAATTATCCAACGAGACCATCTGATATGGTGTGAATCACGGTTATTGACCGTCGTGGGGAAGGAGACGAGCCGAGGGCGCGTCATAGGTAGGAAGAAGTCTGAGTCTAGCCTGTCATAGAAATTGGTACTTGTTGGGTTTAAATGGAGCTCTTTCGTCGTTGAAGGACGACATATCGACAAAGACGTCTGGGTGGCTGGATGATTGTGCTAGCCGCTGGAGGGAACTTGGCTTCCAACCCAAGGTGAGTCAGCATTTTCAGGACTCTTTGAGGAATCGCGAACTTCGCCGACACCACTCTCAACAAAATCGAAGGGATCGCGAGTTCAAGTGCGTGTCCAATATGACCTTTCTGTACGCACTAATAATGAAAGAAAAAAAAGGAAAAATATATTTTATTCTTCAAATATATTCAGGGGGGGGGGGGGGGGGGGGGGGGGGGGGGGGGGGGGGGGGGGGGGGGGGGGGGGGGGGGGGGGGGGGGGGGGGGGGGGGGGGGGGGGGGGGGGGGGGGGGGGGGGGGGGGGGGGGGGGGGGGG